>OY856410.1:1189731848-1190096848 GCA_963693085.1 Alisma plantago-aquatica | reverse complement strand
ACACAGATACAAAAACCTACATTTGAATACATAAAAAGGTATGCTCTCACAAATATAGATCATGTTTATGATAAAGGTGAACATATCTATGACAAAGTAATGAAGCCCCTTATATTAAATTAGCAAAAATGATAACATAAAATTAATAAGTTTAAAATATCCGCTTTATTGCAATATTCCATACCAACACCAATTAACATTGTACAATTTTTGGGACGACGATGCACATAGTCAGGAAATAAAGCATATGACAAACTGATACTTAGCAACCACAACATATACACATTGATAATTGCCAAAAAAAATTGATTGTGGCAATCTTCATGTTAAAATCATTGTGATGATGCAAAACATATATAAGCCTATTACCTTTGGATGCTCAAGAGAAAGCCAGATGTGAGAGTCTGAGATCTCAGTCGCTGTATCTAAAGACTCTAAACTACTATCTAGGATCAAGCATAGTGCCTTGAACATGGCATCCTCCTCCATAGAATACTATTTCGAGTTCTAAAATAAAGAGATGAAATTGGCAGTTCAATATCATGATGTAAACTAGCAGATTACACGCAGAAACATACCTCAAGAAAATTCTGCATGGCCAATTGAAATTCAGGCAAATAGTTCTTATGCACAACATGTAAGAGACATTTTGCCCTGGCTCCTGGAGAATGAAAAACTGAAATATAAACCATCCCAGAGTGGGAATTTGAAATATCCAAATGTGCTGATATACACCATTAGAATACCTGCTTCCTGCATGGAGTCATCCCCCGCAGTCTTTGATAATTTTAAATAGGACCGCAGTAGTTTAGCCACAATGTTAGTTACAGAGTTCCTCATAGGAATGACATCTAAAGCGGCAATCAGAGTAACACAACATGATTCATCAGAACAGCTACAACAAATAGACATATTAGGCACATTTATTAAGATAGATTTTGTTAGTTAGAAAATAAGAGGCAAACCTGTTATCTAATAAAGTCTCCAGATAAACTGACAAGAACTTTTCAATGTTAAAGTCTTGTGACAGACCAGCAAGAACTCCAGCAAGATCCCTTGCACAAAACAAAACAAAGCAAAAACATTGCGAAACTAAATTGAAGGAATTTACAATAACAACCTATTACCAGTCAGAAAAATAGGAGCCTAGTATGCCTCTTCATTGGTTAAAAATACGGGTGTACCTTATTTCTGCCAAAACTTTTAAGGACTTCTCTGGAAATACTTGAAAAGAGTGAGACTGCATAAAAGAAAAAAAATCCGAATGAAGCATATACCGGAATATGTATAATAGAAGGATTTTAAGAACCATGTAACTATCAATGTAATCATGATTGAGGCTTATGGTTATTCCATGTTGACAAGATGAAAAACTATGAAGTGAGTTAGCTCATGATTAGCCACAAACTCCAAAAAAAACATAATAGGACAAAACACAAGAGACAGTCTAGATTAAACTAAAAAGCTATAATGCACATGAATTCCACCGCACAGTCACGATGGAGATTCGAACCTTTGATGAGCTGAAGAATGGTATATGGGATCTAGTATCTAATACTAAAAAGAACAAAGAGAGAGGATAAAAACTCAACAATGACGTGTTGTATTATCCTATAACATAGCACACAATTACAGGATAAGTTATATGTATAATGCACTAAACAAACATACCTAAATAGTAATATTCTAGTTGATGTCCAGGGACTAATATTCATTTTTTATAACCATTTAAACAATTTTAAGCCAATTATCAATTGAGTATCTGTTATACTATTATACTAAGACAAAAGGAAATTTTTTTAAATATTTTGTAATGTAACTTCAACCTGTGCAAGAGATCCATGACAAAATTATCTGGTTCCATGACAACACAGCTCAATGACCACAAGCATGACATCCATTCCCATGGCCTCATCACTGCACAAGAATTCACATCCAATCCATCAAACAGTGCGTTGGAAAGGTTCCTTACCACCAGTGTAGTTCTAAGCCTGTCAAGATGAATGAAAATAGCAGAACCAGAACATAGAGTCCATCCACATACTTTTTTATTCAGAGCACATTAAAAAAGGCATGCAGTGTTGCCAGGTTATTAAGGTTCCCTCCATATCATCACAGCCACTGTTGAGACTTTTAAGAGTTAAATAGTTTATGGGTTTATGTTTTAATCCGCCTAACTACAGTTCTTAAGGAAATTGCTATTAAATACCCAGCATGGGGCTGACATAATTACTACATATGCATGATATCAACCTCATAATACCAACGCTAGAATGAACAATATAGAAATAGAGATTAAACTGGCGGCCTAGCTGCGCAATAAGTCATAAGATAAATATACAGTATAACGGCTTGAAGTTCCTTCTACAATCAGGGTTCACTAAGAATTTAGCAAATTATGTACAAAGAATTGTTTAAGCTAGTGTTGATACAGTTAGATGGCAACTGGATTGTGGGTTATACAGTTTGTTTATCTTAAATTTTACTAGGACCATGACCATCTAGTGGCCTCCTATCCTATGTATGGTCTATGATTCTTATCTGGTTTTACCTAAGTATGGTGTAGGGATCCCTTTATTGGAGGGTTGTTTGCAACTATGCCTTACCTACAAGAACCATCCACATATTTGTACTCACCCCTTTTATCGTTGTGCAACAATGGATCGAAAGTGGATGTCTTCAAATCGCTTATCTGAAGAGTATGAAAAAGGAGTGGATGAATTTGTAAGGTGTGCAATTGAACATGCAGAAAATGACACTAGACTTCTTTGTCCTTGTACAAAGTGTGATTTTGGTAAGAGGATTAACAAAGACGCATTGCGTCATCACTTATTTCGAGACGGCATTGATACGACTTACACACGATGGATACATCATGGCGAGACTGAAGATTTTCATATTGTAGATCACAGTGAACAATTTGAGGGAGGCGAAGGAGACACATTGCAGGACATGGCTTACAATGTAGAAGAAAAGATATGAGACTGTCCTAAAATGTTTGAAAGGTTAATGACTGACTCTGAAACACCATTATACAATGGCTGTGTCAAGTTCACCAAATTTTCTGTTGTTTTAAAGTTATATCACCTGAAGGCGAGCAATGGTTGGTCTGATAAAAGTTTTACGACCTTGCTATATCTCTTGAAAGATATGCTTCCCGAGGATAATGTACTTCCTCGTCGCACATACGAGGCAAAGAAAGTGCTTTCATCCATGGGCCTTGATTATGAAAAGATACATGCATGCTCCAATGATTACATTTTGTATCGAAATGATCATGCTTTGAAGGACAGTTGTCCAGTCTGTGGAGAACTACGATAGAAGACGGATGGAAGCCCTAGTAAGGTGTTGTGGTATTTACCAATAATAACGAGATTTAGGCACTTGTTTAATAATGCTGATGATGCGAAGAAGTTGGTTTGGCATGCTGAGGATAGAAAAAGAGATGGTTTTCTTAGACACCCTGTAGATTCTCCGCAATGCATGACAATCGATAATATATTTCCAGAATTTGGTGGTAATCCTAGAAACTTAAGACTGGCACTTTCTGCAGGTGGAATGAATCCCCATAATTTAGGAAGGCATAGTACATGACCTGTAATTTTGGTTATATATAATCTTGATCCAGATGTATGCATGAAACACAAGTATATGCTTTTGACTTTGTTGATTTCAGGACCAAAGCATCCTAGAAACGATATTGACGTTTACTTGGCTCCACTTGTTGAAGATTTAAAGATTTTGTGGGACAAGGGTGTTGAGTTGTATGATGCATACCACAAAGAGAATTTTAATATGAGGGTGATGCTATTTTGTACAATTAACGATTACCCGGCATATGGAAATCTATCTGGGTACAGTGTCAAAGGACATCTTGGTTGCCCTATCTGTGAAGACGAGACCTCTTTCTTCCAACTGAAACATGGGAAGAAAATTGTTTATCTCAGCCATCGCAGGTTCTTGCCTAAGGATCATCATTATCGTAGAGTGAAGAAAGCTTTTAACGGAAAAGTAGAACTACGAAGAGCTCCACGACCATTAACCGGACAAGAAATCTTCACTAAGGTGAAACAGTTGAAAGTAAAATTTGGAAAAAAGAATAAATCTCCAATTCTCAAAGGTCTCTACAAGAAGAGGTCTATATTCTTTGATCTTCCTTATTGGAAGTCTTTATATGTGAGGCATTGTTTAGATGTGATGCACATAGAGAAGAACATATGTGATAGTCTGATTGGAACATTACTTAATATCCCATGGAAGACAAAAGATGGCCTCAAGGCAAGATTGGACATGGTTGACATGGGTATTCGAGATAGATTGGCTCCACAAATGAGGGGAAGTCAGACCTACTTGCCCCCAGCATGTTACACACTTTCAAAGTCTGAGAAAGCTGTATTTTGCGGGTTCCTAAAAGGAGTTAAGGTTCCAGAGGGATATTCTTCAAACATGAGTAGATTTGTGGATATGAAAGATTTGAAACTGTTGGGCTTGAAATCACATGATTGCCACATCTTAATGCAACAGTTTTTGCCGTTGGCTATCCATTCCATTTTGCCTAAGCGGGTTAGAAATGCAATCACTAAACTTTGTATGTTCTTCAATGCTTTATGCTCAAAAGTCATTGACCCTGAGACGTTGGACTCATTGCAAAATCATATCATCATCACTTTGTGTCAGCTTGAGATGTACTTCCCTCCTTCATTCTTTGATGTAATGGTTCATTTGACTGTGCAGTTGGTTAGAGAGGTCAAACTATGTGGTCCGGTATTTTTACGTTGGATGTATCCGTTCGAGCGATATATGAAGCTATTAAAGGGGTATGTGAAGAATAGATATCGACCCAAGGGTTGTATGGTGGAAAGCTACATAGTAGAAGAGGCTATTGAATTTTGAGTCCAACATTTATCCAATGTTGAATCCATTGGTCTTCCTAAATCACGGCATGTCAGAAAAATTGATGGACAAGGCAGTACAAGATGCAAGTTTGTACGACTTTCAGTTGATGAATTACACACAGCGCATGTGTATGTCCTTCGTAATACAAACCAGGTTGAACCATATGTTAAAGAACACATTGATTATTTACAAACTCGTTACCGATCTAAGAATGAGAAGGATATAATGAACTTACAAATCCGTTGTTTCGCCGAATGGTTAAAGAATCGTATTAGTGAACAGATTGAGCATTCACCAAATTTTGTTTCAAAGACCTTGAAATGGTTATCTGTGGGGCCTAAATCAACCGTGTTTTCATTTGCTAGTTATTTTATAAATGGATACACTTTCTATACAAAATGTCAAGATGACAAAAGCACGATGCAAAACAGTGGGGTGTCTTTGGTATCTGAAGCTTTGCACATTGCTAGTGCTAAAGACAAAAATCTAGTCTGGTGTGACATGTCCTATTATGGTGTGATCCAAGATATATATGAGTTGGACTACAACACATTTCAGATTCCTATTTTTCGTTGCAAGTGGGCTGAAAATGATAAGGGTGTACGCACAGAAGATGGATTGATCTTAGTGAACCTAGATAGGGAGGGATGTAAACATGATCCATTTATAATGGCATTATAGGCAAAACAAGTTTTCTATGTGATAGGCACAGCTAACAAGGGCTGGTTTGTAGTCTTATCTCACAGAAGAAGGCCCCATGAAGGAGATGATGATGACGATTACATCGTTTTAGAAGAAGAAACTTCTTTGTCTTCAATCATTTCATCTATGTCTGTAAATGATGATCTTGTTGTTGAAGAAGAAGATATGTGCTAGAGAAGATCATAATGACGGGACATTTGTTGATGATGTCAGTGTGCATAAAAATAAAAAACAGCGTACACATAAGTGATAGTAAGTATTAGCATTTTCTTGATGTGCACTAATATCTTTCAGTAATGAATGTAAATATGTCTTAAATTTTGTAAGATTTTATTATGTTGTTTTATATGCAGTTTGCTAATATTTTTTTGTACCAAATTTTGTTGTAGATGTCTTCCAATGAAGACGACTCAACGAACGATTAGTAGGGGCCATACCACAATGCCTAAAGTTTCGAGAAAGAGACGTAAAGGGCAAAAAATTCAATTGGAATGGAATTCAGAAGGACAACCAATTGGGAAAACCCGAAAAATTTTCAGTAGCTATATTGGAGTCACATCCCGAGAGCGAGTTCCAATCAACATCGATACTTGGAGTGATGTGGGAGAAGGTTTCAAGGACCTTATTTGGGAAGAGATTGAGGTGAATATGTAAACGTTAATATTTTTTGTATGAAAATATTATATTATATTTTATGTGTATGTGATTTTGTTATTTGTAGGGTGTTTTTTCGATTGGATCTGTCAAAAAGTAGTGGGTATTACAAAGAGACAATGATAGATGGAGGGAATTCAAATCTCAGATATCAAGAAAATTCATGAGGGACGAAGATGGAAACATATGCAAACACCCACCCAAAGAATATGATTTTATATCTACAGATCAATGGGAGGATTTTGTCATGAGTCGATTGACCGAAGAATTTAAGGTGATAATATAAACTAGTGTACTTTTGTTGTTTTGCTTGTAAGACATTTAAATATATTTTCATATTTATTGTTCGTAAAAATAACCAGAGAAGAAGTAAGGTTGGAAGAAAATTATCGTCAAAGAATGAGTATCGACCTAGAATTTCTCGTAAGGGATATGCTGGCCTAGAGCAAGAAATTGTAAGATTTGATTCATTTTAAAGCGATTTGTGAAATTTCATATAGAGGTATAAAAGTATTGTGGTTTTATCATATTATAAACAGATCAGTGAGAATAGTTTAGATCCAGTTATTTCAAAGATTTCTAGAGCAGAATTATGGAAAAGAGCTAGAATGGACAAAACTGGTGTTGTTACTATTGACAAGGTCAAGGAAGTGGTGTATAAGATTGTAAGTTTAATTTTTTATCTCGTTGATTTTTCATCACAATATATAGTTTTTATTATTTTTACATATGTATGTTTTATATTTTGCAAGGATGCTCTATCTCAGGAAGTTTCTGAGGGACTCATTATTGAGAAGGGATGTAATGATGTGATAACAATGGCATTGGGAAAAAAAGATCACCCAGGACATGCGAGAGCAACCGGACCAGGAATAACAATTACAAAATATTTCCAAAGTGTGGCTCAAACTGATGATCAACCATCCCATATGTTGTTACAAATGCAACAGACCATTAAAGCTTTGGCCATGAAGATCAAGTATCTTGAAGGGAAGAATACGAGCAAGGATCTCGACAGTGTTGGGGATACAGACCAATACCCTACTTCCAAATCTAATTGTCCACTTGCACAATTCTCACATCTACCTGGGGTAATCAACAAGTCTGTTATGTAGTAAATGTTAGAGATAGTCATTTCTCATGTTGACAATATCTATATTTGATTTTTGTAGGGCTATCACAAGTGTATTTTGATGTTGGATAATCCATTACGTTCAGTAGCTGATGGAAGGGTGTATATATCTCTTAAAAATGAGCCAATTATCCTTCACAATGTGGAATTGGATCCAAAACACAAAAAAGTGATAATTGATACCCCGTTGATGCCTGAAGAAATTGTGCCAATACCTTTAGATATGGCTGAAGTTTATCAAGTTTGTCAAGGCATAGGCACCTACCTTCCTTGGCCTGCAGAATTGATCAAAATAAATATGAAGGTATATGTGATAATTTGACAGTGTTTTTATTAATTTATTGAAATGAATCATGTATATTAATAAACTATATTATTATTTTTATAATCATATGCAAAGAATCCCAAGACTCATTGTCTCAAAGAAAAGTGAGGGAATCAATAAGCACACAAACAGGAAATTCAAAAACTAGAAAAAATTGTGATGAAGTCTCAAGTCCCATCAAGCCAACATGCAAAAAGCCTCCAACGAAGATGAACCTGTTGATGGTGTATGTGGAAGATGATGAGAATCGTAACATCTCTCTTCAGATGTCTGAAGATGTAGTAGGTTACACACATGAGCTAATTATCACACCGGAATTAGTTAAAATATGCCATGATAAAGACCAACTAGAAGCCTCGCACATATGAGTGTACATAAAGTAAGTTTCTATACGAGTAATATGTGTTTCTATACAAGTTTCTATACAAGTACAAAGACTAATTATGTGTTTCTATACAAGTACAAAGACTAAATATGTGTTTTTTTGTAGGCATTTGTTCAACAAAGTGACCTCGGGAAATATATTTAATATATTTGGATTTATATGTCCACATTTTATAGATCTGTTATATAATGATAATGTGGAGACTCGGGCACAATACATAGCAGATCAGTTCATTAGAGGGAAGAAACAAAGATTATCATTGTTCTTTATACCTTATAATGTGGGGTACACATACATTTTGTTGATTGTCTGTTATTTGTTTACTTTAAATGTTGCTTAAAAATACATTAATCTTAAAATGTAATACTCATGTATGCGTAGGGGACATTGGATACTTTGCGTCTTCGACCCTATGTGGGGTAAGTGCCACTATCTTGATCCATTATGAAGAAAATTATGTGGGAAGGTGGAAAAACTCATGGAGTTGTAAGTACTTCATAAAACAATTTCAATTACATAATACATGTATTGCAAGTTCCATATATAGTTACTAATGCATAGAAGTGTTGTTCTAGTTTCTTAAGATTCTGCTACTTTTAATAAGTTTGTAAAGAGTCTTCTTCTAGAATGTATGCATGAGTTTAATGATTGTTTGCTTGACAATGGTCTGCTTGAATTGAATTTAAATGTTGTGTTCTAGACTTGGGATGACCACAAAAGTGACGATGACTTTATCATTTCTAAGATAGAAGAGTGATTCATAATTTTGAGTTTTTAGCTAAATTTCTTGACTTCAAATATTACTTTCATGCTAATATCATTCTTGATAAAAAAAACTAAGATGACATCTCCTGATTTGATTGTTAACACACATTTTTTGTGTGGCAGATATACCATTCTTCTAGGCATACAGTCTACTTTTGCATGCATGGGGTAGGTGCAACTAGGTTATCTTAGACCACAAATTTTGTTGTCTTGTTATGTGTCTTCAGTTCAGCTTCAGTTTTAGAGGCTATCTTATGAACAACAAACATTAATGGGTTTATAATTAATGTCACAATGTTCAAATTAAATGTTTTTGTCTAAGTTATGTGTCATATATAAATTTTACCCTTAACTAAATACTCTTAATGCACATATTCTGCTATTTTGATTTTTCCTCCTCAGTTTTAGTTTTAGGGGCTATGTTATGTAGGACAACAATTGATTTGTCAAGGACTTGAAGGCTTGAAGCTATTCCACTGAATCTTAATTTACTGATTCCATATCTCTTACATTATTTTATAAATATTGTCTCCTGGCATTTTTTTTGAGGGAAAAACACCATCTATTGCATATCATTGATAGTTACAATTCCTGGATCGAAAGGAAAAACACCAACCCATACACAACCAGTAGTGCCCCCGATTCCCATCTTAGCCAGATGGTGCACCAATTGGTTCCATTTACTCCCTTTAAAGGTAAAAGAGCATGATCCGAATCTCTTCGAGAGCTGATCTATTTCAGAAAAGAGCTTCATCATCAGGCTGCGTCCGCGTTTGCCGGACCGGATCCTATCCCATACATTTTTGCATCCATCACTATGTGTATTCTCTCTGCCTCTAGATCTGCAACAGCCAACATGTAGTGCCTAACCCCCATCGCCTCCGTAGTGAACGCACCCCAGGTGCCCATAAGCGTTTGAGCGGCCATGGCCTTAACTCTCCCTTCAGTATCTTTGAATATAGCACCAAAGCTGGTTCTACCATTACTCACCATTCCTGCATCAGTATGAATGATCGTTGTTCCTTGTTGCACTTCCTGGATGGGTCCATCGAGGTTATAATCACCTGTGCTCGCAAGCTGAGCTAGACCCCTGCTTCTGTTGAACATCGTCGTGACCTTAATCCATTTCCATAATTCATAGTATCTAATGGCTGGGGGCATCTCGATATTACTGAAAATTCGTTGATTTCTGTTGAGCCAAGTAGTTAGGCAGCTCGCACTGAAGATAACCAGTTCATCTATTGTTCCTTTGTGGAGTATCCATCAAAATTTAACTTTCAGATTTTCATCGGGGAGGTTACTTAGAAGTTCCCGTTGGGCATTTGACCCCCAACATTCCTTGCATTCTGGGAAGTCCATCAGAGCATGCTCAGGTGTTTCAACCTCCTGTTTACAGAGCTCATAGAGGACAGAGTCCCTCGCATGCTGGAGCTTTAGATTGTTGTTAGTCGGGATGTAGTTGACGTAGCATTTCCAAATAAAATATTTGGTCCTGGCATTTGGCACTATTATACTTAGAAATTTCCAGAAATGGAATATGTAATGCTTTATACCATAAGATACATGTATATAAGGGGATTTGATAGTATATCATAGTAAGTATATGTACAAATCTACATATAGATCTATATTAAAATTTGTATATGAGGGAGCAAATGTCTATAAATAACATAAAACACAATGTATATATATAGGTAACATATACAAAATATTATAAAGCCAATAAGGCTATGCCTAGGCGTACTGTGCGCAAAGTTGTTATTCTGTAGCATTTAAGGAAGATCAATGTAAAGAAAGATAGCATGTGAGTCAGGTAGATACACAAACAGTTTATAAACAAAACTTCTATTTGGTGTTTGGAACAGTCAAGTTATCATTCTAGGTACTTCACTCAGTTTTTTAGGCATGTAAATGATTATAAGAATTTGACTCACTATGTTATTGGAGATGGGTCAAGCACTTTTATCTAGTTAGAATCATGGACTCCTCACTCTCAACTCTACATTAGCTGCATTGGTAAGCAAGCAATGATGAAGACTGGCTTACGTATTGGTAGTAAGCTCAGCTCTATTAATTCTGGAATTCTTGGAACTTTACTTCCTCAAGACTTCATGAACAGCTTAACCATTTTCTAAGTAACCTCTGTACTCCCATAGGAGGGAATGATCAACTTTTTGTCATTGGGAATGTTGTCGTTAATCTTAGGACAATCTGGCTAAATGATAGAACTATATAGCTTGTTGATGAGGTCTCTGCATGGGTATGGATGTTCAAAATACCTAGAAGATATCAAATTACTGGTTGGAAGATAGAGCATGGTAGATTACTGCCACATACAATGCGAGAAGAAGAGGTTTTTCTTCTCCCTCAATCTGTTTCTTATGCAGGAACCATTCTAAAGATAATCACCATCTTGTCTTTGATTGCTCTTATTCACATTATATTTGGAATGAGGCCAAACATGAGTTTAGCATTATAGTCATACCCAAATGCAAGGAGGACTTCCTCTATTTATCTTCTACATAGGATCATCCGATTGGGTTGACTCTCTTGTCTCCTACTACTTATGTTCAGAAAGAAACAACAAAATCCACGAAGAAAAAACGATGGCTATTGTTTCTTTTTGGAAGGTCACTAAAAATGAGATCGTAGGTTTATTGCATGATTGAGGGAATTCTCCTTAAGCCTTTTGCTATGAGGTGTTTCTTATGTATGGTGAATGCTCTTCAGTTACCACTTAACAGTTTTGAGGAGCATGCCCGTTATCTGAAGCATGCTGATATGTACAGTATTTGACCTTCTAGTTCCTTTGGACTTCGATATTTCTCTAATCCCCTAGTCTCTGAATTGATGCTGCTTGTCATGATATGTTGTTTTTATCTGGCTTGAATGCCTCTTCGGTACTTTTGGAAACTCTGTTATCTGCCTTGTTTTCCAAATCGTGGCTCTTTTGATGATTCAGTGATTGCCTTAGTCAGTTCAAGAGGGTGTTTCGTGGAATTTTGACTTATAGACTTGCTCTAGCATGATCCAGACGAAGTTTTTGGTTAGATCCTAGCAGATGAAGCATATTAATTATAGAAAGAAGCTGGTTTTTGAGCTTGGGTTCTGATACCAGTTGGGTTCAATTACCATATGTTCTTTCTCTAATTTCCATGTCAGTAGGAGAATGTGGCTTCTCTTTAACATTTACTGATCCAATCTAATGTTTGCGACCTCTTTTTTCCTGATGCATTTCTTCCAGCTATGCTTAGTAGGCTGAGCGTCCTGGGTAGTGAGCTGATGCTTCAGTCGATGCTGCTTTCCTTTTCCTTTTTCTGTTTTAACCATGATCTCGAAAAACATGTATAGATACTACACCTATAAATCTCATTCAAAAAGTATATAGAAAGAGAGGCAAGGAGAGCTTGGGTTACTGAAAAGGACATTTATCTCATAAATTCATATAAAAATCGCATGATTTGCATAGAATCCTCAGGATTTTTATGTCAAAAATGTTGTTGTCCATGTCAAACCATTTCCGTGGTAACCAAAAAGACTTGGTATTAGCTAATGAAATCCTTCGCTCCCATACCCATAGCCTTCTCTCACACCACCCTCATTCGATCCTCCTCATTGCTCCACAAGATAAAAGCAGTTTGGTTATAGCCATTTTAGGGAGATGACAGACTTCCATCTTTCCCTTGGTCAATCTTCAGCTGTGTGAAAGGTGAAGCATACATTAATGTAAACCTCATCACTCTCAAGTCATATACTTTCCAGCTACTTGAACAAGTATTCGACCCTGTCTTCTAGCATTATAGTAGTTTGCAGCACATACAACTGAACAATGCTTTTTGTAAGAGGCGTGAATGGAGGATAGTACCATGCTTGCGCACTCTAGAAAAAAGAATGTGCAAATAGATTATAGATGTTACATCCCCGCTTGTACTCGAAAGCACTATCTTCCCAAGAATGGCCTAAGATATCATTATCATCCTATGAGATTTTATGTCGTCTTCAGGGCCAATGAATCGATCGACATACCAGGAACCCATTCGGCTTTTGTTGTTGCTATTATCAGATAGGTTGTGTTTAGCTAGTAGCTATTGAGTATATGCATATTAATCGGTCATAACTCAGAAGTGTCTAGATAAAAAGATAGATGTTATTGTTAATTCCTTGTTGATTCTACCGAAAAAACCACTTAGCATATCTGATCTGCAATCTTAGTGTTGTCCTATATGATCTTCATAATTCTCATGGACCAACAAACCATTAATGTAAGTAAAACCCATAGGATATAAAATTATTATTCGTAGAAGGATCATTGGGGATAGGACAACTTCCATAGAGTAAACTCTTCCTATAATAGTATAGATAAAAGGGTAAAAATTTTTGTTATGAAAAACAACACCAACATCTGGTTAATCAAAACTCAAAGATCTCTAGGCACCGAATCCATGTTTCATGTCATTCATTTTGATAAGCTGACAGCTACAACATGATCCAACATATATATATTCACGTTGTAGAAGATAGAAAACAATAACGCCACTTATAATATAGTTATAATAAAGGAATATAGATAATGATCAAGTTTCTTATAGCTTTGAATGTCACATATGCGACTAGATTAAGTTTATTCTAGTTATTACAATCTTTATGGAGGTAGCATTATAATTGACTGTTGAGTAATATTTCTTCTTGTTGGTAGTACGACAGTCACAAAACTACAGATTTATTTAAAATGATGTAAACTGCTTTTTCAAAAAGTGTCCGCTTTGTTCCGCTTCAAAACCCGCTTCTCGCTTCAATCTTCAACGTGGGCAATCTGCACACTTCACGCTTTCCAAAATACAACTCTTATAGCATTTTTTATTATGTTTACACATACTTTTTATTAAGTTTTCTGGCTATTTATACCTTTCCATCCTCTTATTTGCTAACAAATTCTCACAATTATTTCGATAACAAATTAATATTTATTTTGTACAGTGTCCAAAGCAGCCGAACAATACAGATTGCGGGTATTATGTGTTGAAGTATATGAAAGACATCTTTGATGCAAGAAATAGAAATATTCCTAAATGTGTAAGCTACTTAACATTATATTCTTTTAGTTTGTTCAAATTTCTAAATAAATTGAAAAAATCACAATATGTTGATATATTTGTCATATGATTGCAATATTATTCGAAGCATATTGGTCGTTGCTTCAACCAAGAAGAAATCGATGAGGTCCGAAATGAGTGGGCGACATGTGTTCTTGAGCACACATAAGATTATGTGATATGTGGGGGTGACATTTGTTCTTTAGCATAGACCAATGTGTGAAACTTTTTTAGTTAATTTTCAGTTCGATTCTAGAGTGGATACTCAGTACTTTGTATTATTGAATCGTTGTAGGGATGATTTAATATTAATTAAATTTCGTATGACTTTCTTTCAAGGTTTGATGGAAATTTTATTCAACTATGTGTTTGTTTGTGAAATGAAAAAGTATAATTGCATATTTATTATAGTTTATTAATAATATGGTTAATTTGATCAATACAATTGGTTTGATATATGACCTGTCAAACTCTAATCAAAGACAACAGTTAATGATATGTTGTAAAATGTAAGATTCTACAACAAACAACACATGTTGTGTTATCCACACCTATTACAACAGGTTTGTTAGAAAAAAATGCACCTATTACAACAGGTGTTTCTAGTGAACTACAACATGCATAACTTGTTGTATAAATTGTGTATATTACAACAGTCACACACCATGTTGTCTAAACAATTCTATTACAACGGTTAAATGTATGGAAAGACAACATACTCCAACTGTTGTATAAACATGTATATTACAATAGGTGCACTGCATGTTGTAATAGACCTACCTATTACAACGGGTGTGTTTAGTGAAAGACAACATGCTTCGACTGTTGTATAATATATATTACAACGGGTGAACCACATGTTGTAAAAAATACCCCTATTACAACGGGTGTGTTTAGCGAAAGACAACGTCATTCAACTGTTGTATAATATATATTACAACAGGTGCACCACATGTTGTGTAAAATACCCATATTACAACAGGTCATTCCATAAAAGACAACATGTTTCAACTGTTGTATAAAATACATCTAATACAACATGCAATCACATGTTGTGTAAAGCACCCCCCCATAAGACCACGCGATCTAATACAACAGTTAACACCTATTGTAAATTGAGAAAAGGAACTGTTGTAAAAAGCATTTTCTGTAGTAGTGTCATTCTCATACATCTAATAACATAGCTACATCTCCTCGCTATTTGGCCATCCATCCGGTTTTACCCTTCATACAGTCTCAAGACCGTGTGAGGTCACATGGTCTCAAGACCATGTGCAACCTCATGGTCTCAAGACCGTTTGGACGCTGATGCACAAGATCGTTCGGAGCCAAGACCATTTGGAACCAAGACCGTTTGGACCCAAGACCGTTTGGAAATGAAGACCATTTGGATTTGGAAATTGTTAAGACTCCAGACCGGTTGGATAGTAAGACCGTTTGGATCAAGACCGGTTGCCAAGACCGTTCGGACCCAAGACTGTTTTGAACCAAGACCGTTTGGATCCAAGACCATTTGGAGTCAAGACCATTTGGAGCCAAGACCGCTTCGAAATGAAGATCGTTTGGATCCCGAAACTGTTAAGACTCCAGACCGGTTGAACAGCAAGACCATTTGGATGAAGACTAGTTGCCAAGATTGTTTGGACCCAAGACCGTTTGGAGCCAAGACCGTTTGGATCCAAGACCATTTGGAGTCAAGACTATATGGAGCCAAGACTGTTTGGGGACAAGACCATTTGGATCCAAGTCTTTTTGGAGCCAAGACCATTTGAAGTATTCTCACATCCAAAACGTGAAGACCCCATCCAAGCCTATAAATAGGACCAGTAGGGTCTTCATTTGGGCATCAGACCCAGTAGGCCAAAAGGTTGCTCCACTGCTACCTCATCTCCACCAAGCTCTGCCTGGCCCTACTCATACATCTCTAGTGGTACACACAAAGAACAAGGTAGCAGGAGACAGACTTCATCGACAAAGTCGGATCAGTCCCAAAGACTGGGGCGATCTACATCGGGTTGTCACATATCTACTCTTCTTCTCCGACGATGCTTGTTCGATCTATTTTCTCTGTCTCTGTTGCTCCCTCTATGAGGAGCGAGTAGTGTAATTCACTAGGGCATGGGGACTAGCCCCGCTACCCATGCTTTGTAATCTGTACCTAAAGATGTTATCTTTCCGATTAAATGCTAATCGTTTCATTGAATGCTTGAAGGTTGGCCGCGTTCTTACATGATCTATTGTCTTTTGTTGTGGATTGTCTACGCCTACTCTTGAGACTCAATTACAGATTTAGTGTTGGTTCTTGATGTGTGTATCCACCACACATCTGTTTCGGTATCTAGGAATGATTTTCAAGGAGTGGAGTAAACACACCTCCATCGTTGTACTTCCATACTATGAAACAAAATCAATTGATGTATGAAAGTACAATCTTGATAGGTTGAGGAACACACTCTGTGAAGGGAGTGATGCAAAGTAAGTGACCATTCGTTTGGGGATGACTGGCATTGCAACACTCCCATGTTTCTCATAGCTATGTCCTCAAAAGAGCGATAGTCTATAAGGATACTAATTGAATTGATAATATTGCTCGCTTATTAGTCTTTCGATGCACATTTCACAAGGTCGAGTAAGACATTCCTTCGGAGGGCACATATATCCATTGAAACGCAGATATGTACCGGATGGGAGCTACTCAACCCGTGAAGTATGTGTGTAATGCTCCTTGTCCGAGAGGGCATCAAAATTGCACAACATCCATGTATCTTTCTTGCAAGTCTTGCTATGTTGGTACAAGTACAATGCATGTGTAGTGGTGGTGAATATATGAATCACCCCAGTGATCCATCATCATCTGAGAATCATAGATTTTAAAATTTAACTAGATTTCATACATGCCTTTATTTTTGCATGCTCTAGATGAGTTTAGATTAATCCTATCAATCTCTTAGTTGTAAACGATTAACTTAGATCAAGACAAAACAGGACAAAGACATCCAGATTCTTCACGTTGTCCTTTGGGTTGGATAATAAATATGTACTACGATAAGGCTTCCACAATCGTGGGGTTGGAGCATTTATCTAGCACCAGTTGTAGGTAAACCTAGGGGGAACATCAAGTCCCTAGGGTTTTTGGTGCACTTTAGGATTTCCATTAGGAGAGAAATCTTTTGGTGTAAATCCTAGCTCCATCAAAAAATGGCACCAATTTTTGATGGAGCTAGGATTTACACCAAAATATTGCTCTCCCAATGGAAATCCTAATGTGCACCAAAAACCCTAGGTACTTGACGTTCCCTCTAGGTTTACCTACAACTAGTGCTAGGTAAATGCTCCAACCCCATAAGAGTGTGCAAGCCTTATCATAGTACAGATTTAGGATCAAACCCAAAGGAGAATGTGATGAATATGGATGTCTTTGTTTCGTTTCATCTTAATCTAAGTTAATCATTTACAACCAAGAGATTGATCGGATTAATCCAAACTAATCTAGAGCATGCAAAAATAAAGGCAAGTATGAAATCTAGTTAAATTTTGAAATCTAAGATTATCAAATGATGATGGATCATTAGGGTGATGCGTATATTCACCACCACTACACATGAATTGTACTTGTACCCACATAGCAAGACCTGCAAGCAAGATACATGGATATTGTGCAATGTTGATGCCCTCTTAGACAAGGAGCATTGCACGCATCCTTCACGGCATGAGTAGCTCCCATATGGTACATATCTGTGTGTCAATGGAGATATGTGCCCTCTGAAGGAAGGTCTTACTCAACCTTGTGAAACGTGCATCGAAAGACTAAGAAGCGAGCGATATTATCAATTCAATTAGTATCCTTATAGACTATCCCTCTTTCGAGGACATAGCTATGAGAAACGTGGGAGTGTTACAATGTCATCCATCCCTAAATGAATGGTCACTTACTTTGCATCACTCCCATCGCTGAGTGTGTTCCTCGACCTATCAAGATTATACTTTCATATGTCAATTGATTCCATTTCATAGTATGGAAGTACAACGATGGAGGTGAGTTTACTCTACTCCTTGAAAAGCATTCCTAAATACCGAAACAAATGTGTGGTGGATACACACATCAAGAACCAACTCTAAATGGGTAATCGAGTCTCAAGAGTAGGCATAGACAATCCACAACAGAGGGCAATAGATCATCAAAGAAAGCGGCGAGCATGCAATGAAACGATTAGCATTGAATCAGAAAGATAACATCTTTTAGTATGGATCACATAGCATGGGTAGCGGGGCTAGTCTCCACGCCCCAATGAATTACACTAATCGCTCATAGAGGGAACAACAAAGATAGATAAGAAAGATAGAACAAGCATCGTTGAAGCAGAAGTCAGCCCGGTGTAGATTGCCCCAGTCTTCGGGACTTCTATGACTTTGTCGATGAAGTCCGTCTCTTGGTGCCTCATTCTTCGTTTGCACCACCATAGACGTACGAGTAGGGCTAGGCAAAGCTTGGTGGAGATGACGTAGCAGTGGAGCAGCCTTTCAACCTCCTAGATCTGATGCTCAAATGAAGACCCTGCTAGTCCAATTTATAGGCTTGGATGGGGTCTTCACATTTTTGATGTGAGAACACTTCAAACAGTCGTAGCTCCAAACAGACTTGGCTCCAAAAGGTCTTGGCCCCGAATGGTCTTGGCTCCAAACGGTCTTTATCCCAAATGGTCTTGGATCCAAACGGTCTTAGCTCCGAACGGTCTTGGGTCCAAATAGTCTTGGCAAACAGTCTTCATCCAAACGGTCTTGCTGTCCAACCGGTCTGGAGTCTTAACAGTTTTGGTATCCAAACGGTCCTCATTTCCAGTCGGACTTGGATCCAAACGGTCTTGGCCCCAAACAGTCTTGGCTCCAAACGGTCTTGACTCCAAACAGTCTTGGATCCAAATGGTCTTGGCTCCAAACAGTCTTAGGTCCAAATGGTCTTGGCAACCGGTCTTCATCCAAACGGTCTTGCTATCCAACCGGTCTGGAATCTTAACGGTTTCTAGATCCAAACGGTCTTCATTTCTAAATGGTCTTGGGTACAAACGGTCTTGGCTCCAAATAGTCTTGGGTCCAAACGGTCTTGGTTCCAAACGGTCTTGACTCCAAACGGTCTTGTGCCTCGGCATCCAAACGGTCTTGAGACCGTGAGGCTTCACACAGTCTTGAGACTGTGTGACCTCATGCGGTCTTGAGACCGTATGAAGGGTAAAACTGGATGGATGGCCAAATTGCGAGGGAGATACAGATATGTTATCAGATGGATGAGAATGATCTATAGAGAAGAAGGAAAGTGAGTAAAGGAGGATAAGATCAAATAAAGGTAATTGGAGCTATTAGAGCACTATTTTCATGAAATTGAGGAGACACTCAGAGTAAGCCAAAACAAGGGTGGATCATTCGATATGAGGCACAAAATTCCTAGAAATGGCGACTGTTAGGATGAATTTGGAGGATTCATCACCACACCGAACTTAAGCGTTGCTCGTCCCGAGGAACGGAAAAGCCCAAGAAAGTCGCCAAAAAGCTCGTTCGTCTCGTAATTTCCTCATCTTCATGCAAATGTCAGAATTTTCATGAAATTGAGAAAAAAATGAAGCAAAACAAAATTAGGGCAAAAATGTCAGAAATCCTTTGAATTGGTGACTGAGGATGAATCTGGAGGATTCATCACCCACACTAAACTTAAGCGTAGCTCGTCCCGAGGAATGAAAAACATAAAACGGTTGCCAATGAAATCATTCATCTCATGATTGCCTCATCCTTATGTCATATCATAATTTTTTTCATGGCTCAGATCGATTCAGTATCAAGGCTTCCTTAAATCATGGAATACATCTTATGATATCCTCATTTCTAAGTTCACTTTACCGAAGTATTTCCTTCTCACTCTTTGCTATATCAGTCATGTTTAAAAGTTTTATGTGATTTTGAAAAGACCCGTAGAATCAATCA
Source organism: Alisma plantago-aquatica (assembly GCA_963693085.1). Lineage (NCBI taxonomy): Eukaryota > Viridiplantae > Streptophyta > Magnoliopsida > Alismatales > Alismataceae > Alisma > Alisma plantago-aquatica. Next base: position 1,190,076,923 of record OY856410.1, on the reverse strand, counting down.
AACGTGTATATGATATGTCACTGGTGTTTTCAAGAGAATGGTTGAAATGGAGGCAATTGTGGTTCCAGTAGGTTAAAAAAGGAAAGAATAGGGGTGTGATCAAAAGACAAGAGTCTCTCCTCTAATCAATTCAATATTCTTATTATTGGTGGATTCATCAAGATACTTTGAGTGTTTTGTGCACAACTCTGGTTGACTTAACCTTACACTCGATTTTTTTTCTAAAGGTAACTCAGAAGTGTGTATAGGTTGGCTTAAGGCTTTTGGCTAACTTACCTCTTCGAGAGGAGGTAAGGGGTTATTTTTGGAGCCTTAGGTTCTCACTACCGGGCTCGATACATCTTCCTTTGTTAGGGCAGCTAATGTACTGGATGGGCAAGATCTTTGTCGGTTATCCTTATTCAGGGCACAACTCTCAGGCTTTTATTCACACTCTGGATTTTATTCATTCTCACTTGGCTTAGGAGAAAGAGTATTTTTGGATTTTTGTATATTTGGGCTGTCGGGCCTCTATTGGAATCAAGGTAGATTTTTCCTCAACCTTGGTATGTGCACAATCATCATTGTATACTTTTTTAAACAAAATGAGAAGGTGATATGCCCCTATTATGTAGTGAGGGGTATGGAGGAAGCAGTTATAGAGGAAGAGGTGTGGTTTACCACACCGAAATTAGAGTTCGGCAATGTTCTAGCTTACACTAGAAAAGATTCTGGTGTGCCACACCGAACTTAAAGCTTTGGTATGGTTGGTGAGCGGTGAGGTATGGAGATGAAAGAAGTAGTGTAGAAGAGAGTTTGGATCATAATGCAGTTTGCTTAGCGATTCCATATGACGGGTTCCTTTTCTTCATTACATTCTGCTCAAAAAGTGACATGATAAAACTTCAAATGAGAATTCCATATAGCTGATCCATTAATAAGTGAGAGGCATGATGCATTTTATCTATCTCAGTCTTATTGAAGATTATCATCTTTTTTCTATTTAGGATTCACAGACAATACAAGATGAAATCTTTTATAGGCTAGTTTTAAGCATTCTTTTCTTGTGAACTTGCAATGAAAAGAGGTGATGAACATAGATTCAAAAAGCAAAAGCTGACTAGATAAACACTTTATTTTAAGAAGACTATGAAAATGCAAAAAAATACAAAAAAGAAACTAGAATGGAAAATCAGAAAGTAGAAAAGATAGAGGGTGGAGTGAGAAACATACCACCCACCCTCCATCTCGAAATAATGAGTTTGCTCATCTTCGGGAAAACACTAGGTTTGAGATGGAGGGGAAGAGTTGCGTAGTGTTAACCAGGTGGTCCTCGCAATTGAAATAAGGTTCGCCAAAGATGTTTCATGATAGTCGGCACTGAGAGCGAGGAAGCGGCATGGACAACCTGTTGACTGGGTTGTTTTGGCAACTCAAATGGGTTTTCTGGACGACTTGGATGAACATTTCTTTCATCTCTTTGTCCATCCAGAAGAATCTGGAGACCTTCCCCCATCAGCGTGGGAGGTGAAATATATGCAGTTGAAATTGGGGGACTAGGTGAATAATCAAAGTCATGCCTATATGTGTCCTCCAGTTGTGGCTCGCCGTCGAAATTTGGAGTCAAGCTTCCTTCTAAATGATCCAAAGTATTTGATAGAGGGTCAGCCACTTGAACTTATTCTTGTACCAGATCAGGTGGCGGATCCGGTTCAGGCTTCATTTCATCACACGACTTTTCTTGTGTAGGGTGTGGCAACCAGGGTGACATTTCTTCGTCAAGGGGATTGTTCTGAGGATCATCATTTTGATGCCATGTGTCCTCTAGAGGGTTATCATTATCAATGTTGGGGTCAATAGGAGCATCATGTTTCATTTTGAACTTAAGGTGTTGTTCAAATTCTTCTTCCTTGTGTACTCTTAATTCATCTGAGTCACTAGAGGGAGATTCAATGGGTAGAGCGAACTCTTGCTCGAATAAGGCAATCATGATAACCTGAAGTAGAGGCTCCAGTGATGTCTCTTCGTGGGAAGGGTTAGCCCATGGCACATTGTTTTACATACTAGAATCCTCCCATGAATCTATTTCTTTGATATTGAGACCAATATACTCCCTTTCTTAGTCAGGTTGTTGTTCCAGTTCTTCCTCATAGCACGCATCCAGTTGTTGCAACCCCAATTTTTTGGTTCATTGGTGAGAAATGTAATTTCTCATAATAAAGATAAATGAATAAATAATGATTGAATGCATGAATTTCATTTAAAATAGCCTTGTTGATTTATTTATGGGCTATATTGGCTATTGGCCCCAATAACAAGGAAAATACAAAAGAAATTCCATTATTAATAAGAAAAGGAGAAAAGAAAAATGTAGAAACCTCTAGAAGGAAAAAGAGTGTAATCCAAAGGTGGATTCCGTGCCTCTTGGGTTCCTTGTGTCCCAAGGAATTCAAATAAGCGAAGAAAATACAATAAGAAAGGAAAATATCAATTAAGTATTTCCTTGTTAATAAAGAAATTGAAAACATTGATGAAATGTGGAAAATAAGTGGAAAGGAGTTTACTTGAGTTATCCTTAGTGTAATTTCGTATTCCAAGGATTCCTAATGTTAAAAGGGAATGCCAATGAGGAAAATAAAAAGAAAGATAAAGAGAAATCCTCAAAAAGAGATATTTTAATAAGAAATAAACAAGATATGAGAAATAATGGATAAAAGGTAAATAAAAGGCTAAGGAATATTCCTAAGATGGCATTTCCAGCCATTAAGGTTCCTTGAGGTTCAAGGAACTCATACTAATAATTTAATGGCAAAGGAAATAGAAAATATGTGAGAAATATATATAATTAGGTGATAACTTGCATATAAAGAAAGACATCTCATACTTTCAAGTTTGATTCTCAAATTTGGTACATACGTGAATTAAGTCTTTATAGAATATCCCTTAAAAGTTGGTATTAATTCGACATATGGTTTGGGAATTATGAATTTTGGAAATATTCCTAAAGTAATAGGATTTCATTAAATGTCACAATTCCTTTTCCTATTATGCTTCTGACGCGTGCATTCAGGGTCGTCCTATCTATATATGATGGTGGTGAGCCCGCTTCCTAGCTTGCGACAGGTTAGCAAGGTAGGATCAGGAGATCGGGTTTGTCGGGGGTGATTCCCTAAGGATAAAGGCACAAGCACTTTTGGAAACCCTTCCTTTGGATCCAGGAGATCGAGCCGATCGCACCCACCCTAGATTTCATAGGGATTCTTTGCTTCTAGCAGTTTTGCCCAAACCGCCACATAGGCAGGGTGGTTCCACTGGTTTACTCCTATAAAAGGAGGGTTTCTGACCCCAGTTGAGATGCAACTTCTCCGAGACACTCTGTTGCTCTCCGCGATCACGACCCATCACACAATTTTGCATTGAGCGCCGGTCTTCACCCCACCCTGGTTCAAGCTACCTCACCAGAGAAAAGCTCCTCTGTCCTGGTGACTCCGGCAAGCATTGAAGGAATTGAGACCACGTCCAAGATCGAAGAGGTCTGACGCTAAGGTATGCACCTTGGGTGCTTCTCCGATGGCCTATGGCTCTGGGTCAACCTTTGGGTTGACCACGGCCTGGTTGTTGCTCGCGTAAGTAGCGTTGGTAGGAGGTGGAAGACGTGCAAGGGAGAAAAGACTCCCCTACCCTGGCAATCGTGAGAAGGGATCAAGGGTAGAAGAGTAATCAGTCGTTTTGCGTGGAAAATAAAGTAAGCTCGCTTGGTCGATGTGTCAATTTCCTATTCGCTTAAAAGTATTTATCTTGCATAAACCGCAACTAAAAATTGATATCCCTGATGAAAATAAGTTATACATGAAAGTTGATCAGAAAAATATGAGGAACACATTAAAAATAATTTGAGAACCTAATTTGGTTCCTATTTGCAAAAGTATATTTTTTTGATGAAAAGGGTGTTAATTTTGATTAGCAACCCAAATTAATGATGATGGATAGCTTTATAAGTACAAATAGGTTATTCGAGTATTGTTAACATGTTGATTATAAAAAGACACATCATGATCTAAAAGGATGAGCTTTACACATAATTAGATTAATTTAGGGTTCCATGTGGATTAATAGGCTTTAATGGGCCTTCAAATCCTAATTTTGGCTAATTCGACTCTTGATAGCTTTAATTATTCAAAGTGGTGAATAAAGATGAGATATAATGATCCTAGGCTCAAATAACCTTATTTGTGGATAAATAACCTTAATATAGAGATTAGGGTTTTTGAATGAATCGAGATGGAATTAATGACAAATAGAGTTCGTATGTGAATTCAATCATAATGCACTATGAATTGACGATAAATGATCATAATGATCTTGTTATATATTAAAGGATAAAAATAGTAGGTTTAATGTAAAAGAGGCTTAATGGACTTATTTAATAGTTAATTATGCCTTTAATTCGAAATTGAGGATTAGATGTTGAAATAATTAGGGTTTGTGATCAATTGCGTTAAATTAGGGTTTAAAATAGTAAAAGATGAAGGGAAACCCTAACTGCAATGGAAACCCTAAAAGTGGACTAGAAACCCTAGGAAGCGAGCTAGATTTGATAGATCTTAATGACATGAGTAATAAAAAGAAATTGTATAATTGTTTCAGGATCTTATTGAATGCTTGCTTGCCTATTGATTGATTGGATGTCTTGATTGATTGGACTACTCTATCTCAAATATGCATGCACAGGTATGTGGTTACGCCTATGAATACCTCGAATTAGTTTCTCGAGGATTTTTGAGGTTTTATCGATGACTTGAATTAAACTGTTGGTTGCATTTAATTCATGCAAATCATAATGTGGATATGATTATCACCTAAGATAAGTGCCTACTAGATCAGATCCTTGTCCCCTCTGTAGCTTTATAGATTGACCTAGTAAATGGCTACCAATGGTATAGGTCCATCAGGTCATTAAATGACATAGTAAATGGATACCAATGGGGTAGGTCCATCAAGTCATAATGAGTCATGGATTGAGCTACCTTTGGGTAGGGCCATGCGACTCCATAACCCTAGGAATTGGCTACCTGTGTGGTAGGACCATGGGGGTAGGGATCTACCATATGAGAGAGGTAGTATCCATGTCCACTGCAGGGATGGTACAGAGATAGGGGATAGGCAAGGATTGAGTAGTATTTCTTAAAATGTAATCTTGGATGTTAAATTATTTTTGGTTGACTACATTGTTAACATAGTTGCACAATTATTGTTTCCCACACATACCAGCTTCTTGTTGACCGACGTTCTGTTTGTCGGCGTTTTAGCTACAAATGAAAAGAACAAATAGTAAAGTTGCATATGTGGAACTAAGTGAGAAATAACTTATAGAGGAGGATTAGTTAGGTTAGTATCTTCATGGATAGAAGTTTAGAAATCCTAGCTTTTAAAAAGGTAAGTAAAGTTTTTATTTTATACCAGTTTTCAGTTTAGTAGTAGAATTTCATAATTATTATTGATTATTTGTCGAACCTTTGATCCGGGTTATTAGATAACGACTCTGACCTCTTGGTCTCCCTTATGTGGGGGTTACCGGGAGACGGGGTCGTTACAATTGGTTTCAGAGCATAGGTTCCTCAATTAATCTTTAATAATTATTAAATTTTGCAAATTCTGTAGAACCAAGGGAGTTATTAGAGGATTATTTGAAAGACAGAGGTGTCTAGAAAAGGGTCACGACTGGGGGCTGGCAATATTTTCCTTCGCACAGCTAGTCGGAATACGAGGACTCCCGAATCTGTGTGATAGTCTGGCCAAAATCTTAGGGTATGAATAGAAATAAGATACCTTTAGGACTCTCTCATCTTGTTCATCCCTTCTCAACTCAAATTCTATTAAGGACCTTAAGGATTAGGGTTTCCTCTCTTCTCCTCACCGTCTTGAGGTACGGGTAAGGTTGATAAGGATTTAGGGATCATCCATCAAATTAATGAAAAGCATGTAAATAAGATGTCATGGACATAGGCTTAGTAGAGTAAGCGTAAAAGAATAGATGCATGCTTAGGTCATATGACACAAGTTGTCATCACCCTTAGGAGAGTCCTGAGGATAGACCTCTTATTAGGAGGATGAGTATAGAGGGTTAGTGTTAGAGGTAGAGACTTCCATTAAAAGTAGATGCCTAGCAAATCCTTGAGGATGATGTTAACCCTAACCCTAAGTGAAGGTTAGAGAGATATGACATGATGAGTTAGATGTCACAGTAGACTAGGTGTTTCGATAGACATGCCTTGGATGACTTATGAGCCATGAGAGGTTGATGACCGAGTACCTTTGGTGACCCAACCCTGGGAAGGGTCATGCGTGTTTGAGTGAAGGATAACTCCGTCAATGATGAGGTTAGAGAAGAACCTATAGAACCCTATGGGTTTGTGCAAGTAGGGTATAACTTGCACCCAGAGTACGTCAGTGATATGGTAGTAGGTTGAAATCGAGGCCAGAAGGACACGATGGATAGCTTATGAGATTAGCATAAAGAACTAAAGATAACCTCTAACAAACATAAGTTTAACATAGACTTCACCCACATAGAGGTATGCGTGTGAGCTTGATCCTTCATGAAGAGAGGACCTCTAGTAGTAGGGCTGGATGTGGAGTTAGCACTAGAGAGAGAAAGTAGGACCCCAGCAAGGAGGTTGGAAGCCTAATACCCCGAGATATGAGGAAATGTGGGGAGTTGAGGATGATGTGACCTAACTAGATGATAGTGGTTGCCTCATGCTTGACCCCTGGAGGCTGATGCTATCTTTGTTGCCTTTTTAGGAACCAAACCCTAGAGAGAGGATGATTCTTCTGGTATAAATGGTTACTTGCTGAGATGAGACAAAGTGTACCTTAAACCTTGAAGAGGATTAGGTAACCAGTTGTGGGGCTTTATACCTAGTTGGTTGTCCTTGAGGAGGACTCAACTCTGAGGTGTTTCTCATATAAAAGGATCATGGGAGTATGTGGCATACCTTGGAAATGCGTGATTCGTGGTTAAGAGGTTGAGCATGTAGTTGGATATCCAAAAGTGAGCCTAGGGTTCCCGGCCGAAGAGGGGAAGTGGTGTACCTAATGCTCATGATGAGAATTGAGTCTTTATAGTTTCGAGCAGGGTATAGAGGAAAAGGAAACCCCTTAAGTTAAAGGTAGGTTTGATGAACCCCTCACAACTAAGTTGGTTTAATTTTGAGGATGCGAACAAGTATGACCTAGCATGGTTTAGTAGGTATGCTTGTGCCTTAGTAGTTTCTAGTTTAAGCATGCTCATATGGATGTAAACCCTAACGACGCTTGAGACCTTTGTTATCAAGGTGTAGTTTCCTCACATCCTGGAAGAGGGACCCTTTGGTAGGGCGTTTACCAGTTTTACCAGTATGGGGCTCGACCACGGAGGCAGGTTGCCATGATCCCTATGAAAGGATGAAAGTTAGCCCATGAAAGCGGGAAGAGAGATGATGAATGCTTGGGTAAGGTTCTAAGCTAGACATGTACCATAATGTAATCCTAAGTCTATCCTAGTTTTAGTTAGGGATAAGACTGATGGAAGAAGGAGTTACCTGATTCCCTAGTTGCACATGACCATAGGGTCGGGAGGTAACAACTATCATTATCTGAGGGCCATGGGTTAGGAGATTGATCACCTTCATGAACTCATGGGACCCAAAGGGCAGATGAGTAGGGAACTCTCTGGATGCATAAGGGAAAAGGGATGACCCTAAAAGTGTTGGCACCCTATAGACCTAGACTAAGGATTTTGTGGTGACCCAAGTAGGTTCGAGACCATTTTTCCATGGAAGTAATGTCGATATCAAGATGATGGCACGTTTCAACTTAGATTTGAAGGTGTACTGGAAAGGTGGGATGTATCATCTCTACTCTTGGAACAGGAAGAACTTTGTGTTTGGACGGCCGCCAAATGCTTATTTCTTCTTATTATGGCAGTGAGAGATGGGACAGTACACATGCCATATACCAAGAATAAAAGATGATATGGGTTGGAACATTGGTACAAGGTATGAGGATAGAGATGATAACATACCTTGGTGGAGTGGATGATACATAGATGGTTTGCAAGCAAAAAAAGGGATAATGTAGTCATCTTATAGGGATGCTTTAATCATGAGCTATGAGGCATACAAGGTTGAATTCAAAAACTAAGAGGATGAGCTCAAAGTTTCTCAATGAAGATAGGCTTAGAGCTGAGATGAGATAATAAGTAGAATACATGGAGGTGTGTGTCCTCAAGATTACCTAACACCTATGGAGGTGAAGTGGTAATGAATGCTCTGGCTGAGATATAGCTACCCAGTTTAGCTGGAAGCTAGAAGAAGTTGAGGTTGTTAGGCTAACCTTAAGTTGAGAAAAAGAGGTAAGTTTGGCTAACACTCAGATATAATGAGATTTGTTGAACAAGATTAGTGGTTGTTTGGATAGCCAGCCTAGTCCTTGATGTGGTAGAAGGATGGTTGTAGAACTCTGGATACACTTCTTTGGATAGGAAGGTAATAAAACCCTGATGAGAGTGGTTTGGGGTTTCTGAGGTATCAAGCTTGAGGAATCATGACATATAGGAGATCATGGTTTTAAGATCATCATACACAGTGATGCTATGGAAATAGTAAGTAATAGTAGCACTTCGGATGCTTAAGATGAAAATGCATGTGGCTTGTGGCCACGCATGATAGTAGGTGAAGGACAAACACCAGTAACCCAATGCTTTGACATAGAGGATAAAGTGTCTGTGAGAGGGTGGGAGTTCACCACTATGGAAGTTGTCGTAAGTCTCTCCTAGACCAAGGAAGGTCAAGATGCAATATATGGGTTATGGTAGATTGCCTTACCTAGATAACATGAGAAAGAAAGAGTTTTTTCAAGGGACATATCTGGTTGAAATACATATGAAAAGATATGGTTCAACTGCACCATGATGCGAGTTCGAAGGTCTTTGAGTTTGATCTAAAGGTTCCCTTCCAAAAAGTGGAGTTGGTACGTGAAGAACTCAATGATAGTACAGTTTATCACCCCTAACTAATGGTTAGTGTGACCCAGACTAGAGGGTCTGATGAGAGCAAGTGTGCTTGTTCAGGGTGATACAAAGAGACAATTCTTAAGATGTGATGTTAACCACCATAGCCTTTATCGGGATGCAAGAAGTTCTAGAAGGAGGTTGTGTCATTCACCACTTCATGAAGATGATGTTGGTGAAGGAGGCCTCGTGAAGGTTAGAAAAGAACCACATTGGGTGCAGATGAAGTCGCTTTGATTGTGCAATGGCTGAAAGAGAGAGCCCAGTGGTGACATGAGTCACGAGCTGATGCAAAGAAGACTGACATGCAGTTTGCTATGGGAGAATATGTGATGTGAAAATCCGACCCCTTTAAGCTACATATGAGAAAGCTGAGTCCCTGATATATGGGTCCATTTGAGATGGATTCATGGATATGGTTGTGTTGGTATGTATGCCCTGAGAGCCAATCATGGGATGATTGGTGGGATACATTAAGATTGATTTGATAAACATCAAAGGAAAGCTTCTAATTCTTTCTGGTTCAGTCATATGAGATAGTGATAGAACAGTTTGAATGTCTAGAGAATGACAGTACTCAATGATGTATGCCTTCAGGTTCATGACCTGAACGATGAGATCATACAGATGCTAAGAGTTTGTACATTCTTGTTATGTCCCTAGTCGGATGTCATTGTGAAAGGTAGATAGACAGCAATGACACACAAGACTAGATTGTGGTGTTGGTTGATGATAGAATCTCATTAGTCATGATATAGAGATATCAAACCAAACACATAGGTACTTGTTAGAGAACAAGTGTACCAGACATACCCACCGTGAGTTTGACACATAGAACCATGACATGGTAGTCACATTCAGTACTCACAGTGATGGTGGTAAGTGTGATTCTTAGACCTGAAATCACTACACTCAACACATGTCGTTGGGCACACTTTGACATCATCAAACGCAGTCCTGAAACATGGGTTGTTATAAAGGTGATGATTGGGTGTCTTTGACACATGGGGCTTTTGAGGGGTGAGTGATAGATATGGGATTTGTCCCCCCTGAGGGAGTTTGATATCCATGGACACTTGATGAGTAGGATTGAGAAAGGAGTGCATGCATGTGTGAATCAGTAGGTGATATTGATGTCATACATATCTCTTCCAGTCTGCCCTTAGATCAAGAAAGTGAATGAACGTTGACAGGATGACTGTTTCATGCCTTGAGTTCATTTGGGATATCGGTGACAAAGGAATTATACATTCACTGTAACTCCATTCACAGATTGTAGGATTGAAAGTTGATCTCCAACTTTCTACTGTCACTTGGGTAGCACTGATGTGTGACTAGACACCGCTCTTTTCTTGTGAAGTCATAAGTGTTATGGACTTTCACTACCAACAGGAAATAGACCTGTAGGGTCACACACATAGGATTTAACCTGGAAGAGGAGTTTTGTCCACAAGCAATGTTTAGATTGATTACTAAAGGAGTTTAGTAGTTCAATTAAACACTCAATTAATTGATAGCTCAATATCATAATGTTCAAGGCGTTAGACACATTGATTGGAGTATCAAATTGATTGAAATAGCAATTGACTGATTCTGCACAACGTGTACTCCCAACCAATTGGTTCAAGTGTAGAACCGGTCGGCTAAGGTTGTTGAACCGGTTGACTCAAGTGTTGAGCGGATCGGCTCAAGTCCAGGGTGAATCGATTGCTTCTAGTGTTGAAACAATCGATTCAACTGGTGCAACCAAGCAACTTGGGAAAGTAGGATTGGTGAGAATTTTCCTTATGTTTTAGTTTTCCAATTTGATTGGAAATAGGATTGGTATTCGATACCAATTAGAAACAAAAGAAGGAAAGTCAATCAGGAACCGACCAGGACCACCAACCGACCGGTTCACTTGTGCACCGACCGGTTCAAGGGTCCCAACTGATCGGTTGAGGTGTCAACCGACCGGTTCAGGTCCCCAACCGACCGGTTCAGGTTGCGAGTTGGTTGCTTTTGTGGAAAATCTCGAACCCTTCTACTCCTGCTTTTAGTCCCGCATTTCCTGGGATGGAGAACCATGTCCCATGACCCTCCTATATATAGGGGTATTGGGGGCTTCTCAAAGAACAACTCAGTGCAACTAGTTGCTCTACAAAGTTTTCGTTCTCTCTAGTTTTGGTAACCGAGAGAGAGCCTGAGAAAGTGCTTCCCGCAAAGGGAGGTGCAGTAAGGGATGGACAACTGCAGTTGCAACTGGAAGCAGGAGATTGTGTTGGTGACTAGTACGTCAACAGGAGGGTGCAACTACTTCCACTTCCTTGTGGGACAAGGAGTGTGGAGTTCCAGGTGGTCCATGTGGACTACTTCAGAGGCGGGAGGATTTTGTCGCTCAGGAGGACAACTATCATCCGATAGTCCTGTGTGATCAGGAGTCGTCAGTCCCGGTGTGACCAGGAGCTGCATAGACACCGTCGAAGACCAGATTTGAAGATCGAGCAAGGCGTGAGGTATGGTCACCGAGAAAGCCTCGGGACAAGGTATTATTCCACAAACCATCCTTTCCTACTATATAGACGTTGACGCGTTTCCTTGTTCCAGGTTTGGGGGAGAAAATTTTTTGTTTCCACTGCCTTCTCTGCCTCCCCTAAAACCCAACATGTTGCGTTTAGCCTTGCCCCTCAGGATAACATGATGTGTTCCATGAGTCCGATCTAGAGCACTATGTGAGGTACCCAAGCCATGTGCTGAGCCCTGAACCTATTCAGCTTTTGAAAAGCTGAAATGTACTGAGTCACCTATAAGGGTATGATATACCAAGGTAAGAAAGAACTCAGATAGATGAATATGAGATGGTAAATGTTCTGGGGAAGCACCATAGGAAGGGTGAAGCCACATGGGAGCCCTGATAGACTTAAGAAAGGATTATCCTATTTGTTTGCTTTCTTGATGGAATTTGGAGGACAAAATTCTTATAAGAGGGGAAGGATGTTGCAACCCCAATTTTTTGGTTCATTTGGTGAGAAATGTAATTTCTCATAATAAAGATAAATGAATAAATAATGATTGAATGCATGAATTTCGTTTAAAATAGCCTTGTTGATTTATTTGTGGGCTTTATTGGCTATTGGGCCCAATAACAAGGAAAAGACAAAAGAAATTCCATTATTAATAAGAAAAGGAGAAAAGAAAAATGTAAAAACCTCTAGAAGGAAAAAGAGTGTAATCCAAAGGTAGATTATGTGCCTCTTGGGTTCCTTGTGTCCCAAGGAATCCAAATAAGCAAAGAAAATACAATAAGAAAGAAAAAGATCAATTAAGTATTTCCTTGTTAATAAAGAAGTTGAAAACATTGATGAAATGTGGAAAATAAATGGAAATGAGTTTAATTGAGTTATCCTTGGTGGAATTTCGTATCCAAGTATTCCTAATGTTAAAAGGGAATGCCAATGAGGAAAATAAAAAGAAAGATAAACCGAAATCCTCAAAAAGAGATATTTTAATATGAAATAAACAAGATATGAGAAATAATGGATAAAAGGTAAATAAAAGGCTAAGGAATATTCCCAAGATGGTATTTCGAGCCATTAAGGTTCCTTGAGGTTCAAGGAACTCATAATAATAATTTAATGGCAAGGGAAAGATAAAATATGTGAGAAATATATATAATTAGGTGATAAATTTCATATAAAGAGAGACATCTCATACGTTTGAGTTTGATTCTCAAATTTGGTACATACATGTATTACGTCTTTATAGAATTTCCCTTAAAATTTGGTATTAATTGGACATATGGTTTTGGAATTATGAATTTTGGAAATATTCCTAAAGTAATAGGATTTCATTAAATGTCACAATTCCTTTTCCTATTATGCTTCTGACGCGTGCATTCAAGACCGTCAGATTTAGATCTGATGGTGATGAGCCCATCTCCTAGCTTGCGACAGGTTAGGAAGGTAGGATTAGGAGATCGGGTTTTTCGGGGGTGATTCCCTAAGGATAAAGGCACGAGCACTTTTGGAAACGCTTCCTTTGGATCCAGGAGATCGAGCTGATCGCACCCACCCTAGATTTCATAGGGATTCTTTGCTTCTAGAAGTTTTGCCCAAACCGCCACATAGACAGGGTGGTTCCATGGGTTTCCTCCTATAAAAGGAGGGTTTCTGACCCCAGTTGAGATGCAACTTCTCCGAGACACTCTGTTGCTCTCCGCGATCACGACCCAGCATGCAATTTCGCATTGAGCATTGGTCTTCAACCCCTCTAGTTCAAGCTACCTCGCCGGAGAAAAGCTCCTCTGTCTTGGTGACTCCGGCAAGAATAGAAGGAATTGAGACCACATCCAATATCAGAGAGGTCTGACGCTCAGATCTGCACCTTGAGTGCTTCTCCGATGGCCTATGGCTCTGGGTCAACCTCTGGGTTGACCACGGCCTGGTTGTTGCTCGTGTAAGTAGCGCTGGAGGGAGGTGGAAGATGAGCAAGGGAGAAAAGACTCCCCTACCCTAGCATCCGTGAGAAGGGATCAAGGGTAGAAGAGTAATCAGCCATTTTGCGTGGAAAATAAAGTAAGCTCGCTTGGTCGATGGGTGACTTTCTTATTGGCTTAAAAGTATTTATCTTGCATAAACCGCAACTAAAGATTGGTAGCCCTGATGAAAATAAGTTATACATGAAAGTTGATCAGAAAAATATGAGGAACACGCTAAAAATAATTTGAGAACATGATTTGGTTCCTATTTGCAAAAGTATATTTTTTTTATGAAAAGGGTATTAGTTTTGATTAGCAACCCAAATTAATGATGATGGATAGCTTTATAAGTACAAATAGTTAATTCGAGTATTGTTAACATGTTGATTATAAAAGGACACATCATGATCTAAAAGGATGAGCTTTACACATAATTAGATTAATTTAGGGTTCCATGTGCATTAATAGGCTTTAATGGGCCTTGAAATCCTAATGTTGGCAAATTCGACTCTTGATATCTTTAATTATTCAAAGTGGTGAATATAGATGAGATATACTGATCCTAGGCTATTTTGAGCATTAAAGTTCCTAATTTGTGGATAAATAACCTTAATATTGAAATTAGGGTTTTTGAATGAATCAAGATGGAATTAATGAAAAATAGAGTTCGTATGTGAATTCAATCATAATGAACTATGAATTGATGATAAATGAGCATAATGATCTTGTCATATATTAAAGGATAAAAATAGTAACTATAATGTAAAAGAGGCTTAATGGATTTATTTAATAGTTAATTATGCCTTTAATTCGAAATTGAGGATTAGATGTTGAAATAATTAGGGTTTGTGATCAATTGCGTTAAATTAGGGTTTAAAATAGTAAAAGATGAAGGGAAACCCTAACTGCAATGGAAACCCTAAAAGTGGACTAGAAACCCTAGGAAGCGAGCTACATTTGATAGATCTTAATGACATGATTAATAAAAGAAATTGTATAATTGTTTTAGGATCTTATTGAATGCTTGCTTGCCTATTGATTGATTGGATGTCTTGATTGATTGGACTACTCTGTCTCAAATTTGCATGCACATGTATGTGGTTACGCCTATGAATATCCTGAATTAGTTTCTCAAGGATTTTCGAGGTTTTATCGATGACTTGAATTAAACTATTGGTTGCATTTAATTCTTGCAAATCATCATGTGGATATGATTATCACCTAAGATAAGTGCCTACTAGCTCAGATCCTAGTCCCCTTTGTAGCTTTATAGATTGACCTAGTAAATGGCTACCAATGGGGTAGGTCCATCAGGTCATTAAATGACTTAGTAAATGGCTACCAATGGGGTAGGTCCATCAAGTAATCATGAGTCAAGTATTGGGCTACCTTTCGGTAGGGCCATGCGACTCCATAACCCTAGGAATTGGCTACCTATGTGGTAGGACCATGGGGGTAGGGATCTACCATATGAGAGAGGTAGTATCCATGTGCCCTGTAGGGACGGTACAGAGATAGGGGATAGGCAAGGATTGAGTAGTATTGCTTAAAATATAATCTTCGATGTTAAATGATATTTGGTTGACTACATTGTTAACATAGTTGCACAATTATTGTTTCCCGCACATACCAGCTTCTTGCTGACCGACGTTCTGTTTGTCGGCGTTTTAGGTACAAATGAAAAGAACAAACAGTAAAGTGGCATATGTGGAACTAAGTGAGAAATAACTTACACAGGAGGATTAGTTAGGTTAGTATCTTCATGGATAGAAGTTTAGAAATCCCAGCTTTTAAAAAGGTAAGTAAAGTTTTTATTTTATACCAGTTTTCAGTTTAGTAGTAGAATTTCATAATTATTATTGATTATTTGTCGAACCTTTGATCCGGGCTATTAGATAATGACTCTGACCTCTTGGTCTCCCTTAAGTGGGGGTTACGGGGAGACGCGGTCATTACACCAGTTCTGTTAAGTATTCGGGAGAAGTTGCTACGGGAAGAATGAAACCTTATTCAGGTAATGGAGATATGTCAGATTCATGTATATTTGGTAGCTCGGGGGGAGCTTCTCCGTAGGGGAGGGCAGCCATAAGAAGATTGTTTTGTGGCTTGATGTCTTCCCAAAGGTCCTCCTTGTCATTACAAGGGTCTACAGAAACATCATATTCCATTTCAAAATCAAGATATGGTTTGTTGTTCTCTTCATAGTAAACCACCAACTCATTCAAGTGACTAGAAGGAGATTCAATGGAAAGAACATACTCTTGTTCGAGAACTGACTCCGTCTGGACTTCTTTTAGGGATGGCAGCTCTGGTAACGTCATTTCGTGGAAAGGATCTATCATAAAGTCATCGTCTTGGGATCCGTCATCCTCCCATGAATCTTTTTCATCATCATCAGGGTCAGTGAGAGTGGTATGGTCCAAACCAGAATCAAGATCTTGATCAGTCCCATCCTCGAAGTCTATTCCTAGATCAGTCGAATGATCATAATTTTCTTCATAAGGGTGAATCAGATCTTATTCCAGTAATGGAGACATTTGAGTTTCTTGCATAAAGGACATCTCCTTATCTGAATCAATCACATATTCATCTGAGTCTGATTGTGAAGGAGTGTAGAGTTCTTGTAACGTGGACCCTTTTTCATTGGAATTCACCAATAAGACAACTGAAGTTGAAGAATATTTGTCGTATAGGGAGTCAATCATTGTTGATTGCTCCTCAATCTGTATTGTTGGATCTGGGTCTTTGGGGGAAGAAGATGGGTAAATACTGAAATTTATCCCCAATTGATCTCCCGACTATAGAAAAACTTCATATGGGCCAATCAATTTTTCATCTAAGGGAATAGTGCAGGAGTCATTTTCCAAGTCAGACCTTGGGTCAGAAAATGATTCTTTTTCTTGTGATACTACGGAGAAATCATCCTCGGGTTCAATCATTTGCTCTGAGGATGATGCCTCTCCCTGTACTGCTGCTAGAAGATCATTGGAAGGCACCTCCCACATGATATCATAATCTTCATCGTAATTGATTCCAATATGCGGATGAGGAGTGTGCTTAAGGGAAATTGGTGATTGTTCTTCATGTTGCTCAGAAGCGAGGACAAGTTGCGTAAGTTGATCAAGCCCAGCTTTCAACTTCTCGTTTGTGGCTGTCTGATCAACTATTTGTTGAGCCAACAACTTCTGTAGAGAACATACTTCTTCTATTAATGCATATCGATCTTCATATTAGGGCTCTTCATTGTACCTATTGGGTTGATAGTAGCTCTCCTCATCATAGCATTGATTCGCATTGTAGTCCAGATTTCCTTCTTCATTGCAATCTATGCCTTGAAATCTGTCATAATTGGGTTCATCATAGTAGCTTCCAAGAGGATATGGATTATAACTTCCATTATATCCATAGTCATGTGAAGAGGCTGTCTTGAGTTTCCCAACTATATGATTTGTGATTACTTGATGTAGTGCATTCACGTAGTGAGGAGGAGCGTGGAAGCAGTTGATTGATGAATGGGAGTAGTCACCACATAATTGACATCTAATGGTTGGTGGCATTGACTACTTCATTTTGAAGAGAATTGGTACTTGAAATCAAAGGAACTGTTTATCAGGCTTGACCAATCACTTCAAATTCTAGAGAGTATGCAATCAAAACTCTAACTTTTGAGATCAAGATTTTCACCTTCTTTTTGGATTTTTGAAAAGAAATCAAAAAACCCTAGAGAAACTTAGGTTGATATGGAATTCGACGAAGACGATTCTTAGGATGTTGTCCCTAGCAACGACGCCATTTTTTGATGGAGCTAGGATTTATACCAAAAGATTGCTCTACCAATGGAAATCCTAAAGTGCACCAAGAACCCTAGGGACTCGATGTTCCCCCAGGTTTACCTACAATTGGTGCTAGATAAATACTCCAACCCCACAAGAGTGTGGAAGCCTTATCATAGTATAGATTTAGGATCAAACCCAAAGGACAACGTGAAGAATATGGATGTCTTTGTCTCATTTTGTCTTGATCTAAGATAAATCATTTACAACCAAGAGATTGATAGGATTAATCTAAACGAATCTAGAGCATGCCAAAATAAAGGCAAGTATGAAATCTAGTTAAATTTTGAAATATAAGATTATCAGATGAGGACGGATCATCGGGGTGATGTGGATATTCACCACCACTACACATGAATTGTACCTATACCAACATTGCAAGACCTGCAAGCAAGATACATGGATGTTGTGCAATGTTAATGCCCTCTCGGACAAGGAACATTGCACACATCCTTCACAGGATGAGTAGCTCCCATTCGGTACATATATGCGTGTCAATGGATATATGTACCCTATGAAGGAAGGTCTTACTCAACCTTGTGATGCATGCATCAAAAGTCTAACAAGCGAGTTATATTATCAATTTGATTAGTATCCTTATAGGCTATCCCTCTTTCGAGGACATTGCTATGAGAAATGTGGGAGTGTTGCAATGCCAGCCATCCTCAAACGAATGGTCACTTACTTTGCATCACTCCCTTTGTAGAGTGTGTTCCTCGACCTATAAAGATTGTACTTTCATATGTCAACTGATTCCATTTCATAGTATGGAAGTACAACGATGGAGGTGAGTTTACTCCACTCCTTGAAAAGTATTCTTAGATACTGAAACAAATGTGTGGTGGATACACACATCAAGAACCAATGCTAAATCAGTAATCGAGCCTCAAGAGTAGGCGTAGACAATCCTCAATAGAAGATAATAGATCATGCAATAAAGCGGCCAAAATTCGAGCATGCAATGAAACGATTAGCATTGAATCAGAAAGATAACATCTTCAGGTACAAATTACAAAGCATGGGTAGAGGGGCTAGTCCCCACTCCCCAGTGAATGACACTACTCGCACCTCATAGAGGGAGCAACAAAGAAAGAGAAGAAAGATAGAACAAGCATCGTCAGAGCAGAAGAGTAGATCTGCGATAGCCCGGTGTAGATCACCCCAGTCTTCGGGACTGCTCCGACTTTGTCGATGAAGTCTGTCTCTTACTGCCTCGTTCTTCGTATGCACCACTAGAGATGTACAAGTAGGGCCAGGCAGAGCTTGGTAGAGATGAGGTAGCAGTGGAGAAGCCTTTCGGCCTCCTGGATCTGATGCCCAAATGAAGACCATGCTGGTCCTATTTATAGGCTTGGATGGGGTCTTCACATTTTTGATGTGAGAATACTTCAAACGGTCTTGGCTCCAAACAGTCTTGGGTCCAAACGGTCTTGGCCTCAAACAGTCTTGGCTCCAAACGGTCTTGACTCCAAATGGTCTTGGATCCAAATGGTCTTGGCTCTAAATGGTATTGGGTCCAAATGGTCTTGGAAACCGGTCTTCATCCAAACGGTGTTGCTGTCCAATCGGTCTGGAGTCTTAACGGTTTCGGGATCTAAATGGTCTTCATTTCCAAATGGTCTTGGGTCCAAATGGTCTTAGCCCCAAACGGTTCTGGAACCAAATGGTCTTGACTCCAAACGCTCTTGGATACAAACGTTCTTGGCTCGAAACGGTCTTGGGTCCAAATGGTCTTGGCAACTGGTCTTCTTCCAAATGGTCTTATTGTCCAACCGGTCTGGAATCTTAACGGTTTCGGGATTCAAACGGTCTTCATTTCCAAACGGTCTTGGGTCCAAACGGTCTTGGCTCCAAACGGTCTTGTGCCTCGCGTTCAAATGGTCTTGAGACCGTGAGGCTTCACACAGTCTTGAGACTGTGTGACCTCATGCAGTCTTGAGACCGTATGAAGGGTAAAACCGTATGGATGGCTAAACTGTGAGGAGATGTAGATATGTTATTATATGGATGAGAATGATCTATATAGAAGAAGGAATGTGAATAAAGGAGGATATGGTCAAATAAACTGGTAATTAGAGCTATTAGAGCACTATTTTCATGAAACTGAGGAGATACTCAGAGTAAGCCAAAACAAGGGTGGATCAGTCGATATGAGGCAAAAAATTCCTAGAAATGGTGACTATGAGGATGAATTTGGAGGATTCACCACCACAACAAACTTAAGTGTTGCTCGTCTCGAGGAACAAAAAAGCCCAAGACATTCGCCAAAAAGCTCATTCGTCTCATAATTTCTCGTATTTGTGCAAATGTCAGAATTTTCACGAAACGAGAAAAAAAACGAAGCAAAACAAAATTAGGTCAAAAACATTGGAAATCCTTTGAATTGGTGACTAAGGATGAATCTGGAGGATTCATAATCAACTACATAAGCAATATTTAATTTGTTTTCTTCCATGGAGTGTTAAGTAGGTTGATGGTTGTTTTTGTCCTCTGAAGCACGTTCATGTTAATATATGCCCTATCCAACACACTCATGTCCATTTGTGTCCTGCAAAACACATGGATGTTTGTCCACGCCCTATCCAATGTATATATTTTTTTCATTTTCTTATTTTGTTGTGTCTTGTCAAGCACATTGATCGTCTACTACAACCTAATATTCCTATGTCACATATCATAGAAACTTCTTCAACAACAATAACAACTAAGTTGTTGACTCAAATTATTTTTGCATGTTCCTCGAGCATACTCTAAGATACAAGATCCAACCCACTCAAAGCTCTAGATATTACAAAGACATGGTGTTCATCAATTTTACTTAAATATCCAATGTTTTTCAATATCATGGGATGCTTCAAATTCAAAGATTCCAAAGATATTAAAGTGAGGCGGAATGCACATGTCGTGCTAAAGTCAAGGGGATATCATGTTTTAGTCATAACTTTTTTGTAAGTCTTTTTTTTTGTCTTTCATATCATGTACAAGCCATATTCTATAGGCTCATATAGAATCTAGTCATTTAGAGTGATTCCCACCTTTTCCTACATAAAAGAGAGGGGTCTCTTTTGAAAACAATAATGTGAATATGTTTTTTATACATTATTTCTAACAAAGGTATGTTAAAGGTAGGTGATGTTTGTGTTACCTCCTCTATACATAGAGCATATAGGGGTGGAGTGATAGTTCTCCATGTACTCTGAGGTCATATAGAGTTGAGTTTTTGTGCTATCCTTTATCTGCCTTGGATGTTGCAATGACCCTGCTTCCTGGTAACCCCAAATTAAGGAAGACCAAGAAGTCAGAGCCGTTATCCCAAAACAGGATCAATGGTTTTGCAAATAATAAAAAATAATTAATAAATTCTACCACAACCATGCTTGAAATAGGAGAAAAACTTCTGTTCTCATAACTTGTAAAATACAGGATTTGAAGGACTTTACACAAATGATAATTGTCTATCTACAATCCTCCAATTCTTTATTAGGCTTGATTCCATCAATGTCACTTTAAAGGAATATCCATTTTCTAATAATCCTAAAACTCCAACAAACAATAGCCGGTAAGTATAATGAATTATACTGGTATATGGGGAAACCAAAATCTTGCATTTAATTGTAACAACATACTGCAAGAACTTATGATTTAACAAAACAAACATTACATTTTAAGCATAACTACTCAATCCTTACATACTCTAGCCTCTGTTTTGTCCCTGAAGTGGACATGGATACTACCTCTCATATGGTAGATCTCAACTAACCCCCATGATCCTACTTTACAGATAGATCAATACATAGGGTCGTGGAGTCATATGGTCCTACCCAAGGGTAGACCAACACATCGACTCATGATAACATAATGATCCTACCTCGTGGGTAGACCATGTACTAGGTCATCTATCTCATCATCATCAAAGCTATAGAGGAGGACCATGATCTGAGCTAGTCATACATGTATAATTGTGGTGATAGTCATAGTCACTTTATAGTTGCATGAAATAAAAGTCAACCAAGCAGTTAAATTCAAGCAACCAGCAAAACCCCAGGTATAGCCATGAAACTAAATTGATTTAACCATAAGTGTAACCACTTACCTGATTTGAAGCCTCAAACATAAACAAGTAATACAAATCCAACAATCTATACAATCAAGCAAGGTCAGCAACCAAATCAAGCAACCTTTGATCCTAAAAACATGTATAACTCCTAATTGTCACAAACATATCCCAAACTAATCCTTATTGACTTGGGACACCTTTCTAAGGTTTCTAAGTCTCATTACGATGCATTAGGGTATATTAGATCAATTTCTCAAACTTTATCCTTTTTAGGTCAACAAACCCTAAAATACTTTTCCACTCATAAAAACCCTAATTACTTAAATTACCCACATTAAGGATATTTTATACTCATATTGGCTTAGGATCATCATATTTCTATTTTATTCTTAGATTTGCACAATTAAAACCATTAACAGTCATAATTACCAAAATTAGGGTTTTTAGACCCATTAATGCATATTCATGTATGTGGAACCCTAAATTAAGCCAACTATGCATAATGATCATCTTTTTAGATCTAATCCTCTCCTTTATTAACAACAAGTTAATATCCACTTTTACCATCCATATAACCCTTCCCAAATCATGAATTACCAAATTAGGGTTTCTTTGCAATATAAAGCATTAAGGTTAGAAACTTTAACTACTTTTCGAACTAGGATAAGATTCAAGATCTAAATATATTTGTATTATATTCCTCACATTCTTCTGATCAATTTTCATATTTTACTTGTCTTAATCAGAGTTACCAATCTTTTATTATGATTTTGGAAAGTTAAACACTTTTGAACCAATAAGAAGTTGGCACGTCAGCTGGGAATTTCCTACCTAGCCGATCAGCCACGACTTGCCTCAGCCAACCGCCGCTCGCCACACATCTAGCGACACCCCGCGAGCCGTGCACTTGGTTACTGGTGGAAGGACCGCTCTGCCCCTCTGTGCCTTCACTAATGCCAGGGGTAAGGAGGTCTTTCCGACCTAACTTTATCTTCTCCTCCTACAAGGATTTTGTGGTAGCACCATGAACATTGCATCACCAGAGTATGCCCAACTCTTCGATTGGTATTGTAATCATAGATGAGAGGGTGTCGTCTGTGTTCATGATGCCCGACTCCAGCCAAGGGGTGGACTATTTATAGCCATGGGTCTAGGTTTTACTCCCCCATGCTCATTGTAGAATCCTTATCCCGATGGGATTTGGATGATTGTTGCAACCACCAGGAAACCTAGCAAAACCTAGGTCAGTTTTGTGTGGAATCGTTTCCCAAACTGAACTAGCAAACTTCCTCTCACACACACGTTGAGTCTCGCAAAATTTTGAGTCCATGGTTGGTCATCATCTTCCACTCAGACTAGATCTGCATGATCCTTGCACACCGTTGGATGCCCAATAGATGGCTTACGTTGCGCTCAAAATCCTTTATCAAATTGAATTAACATGTGACATTAAATATCGATCCTCACACTTTAAGGAATTTTGTAAAAATCATAACTCTCAAACCACTTGTCTAATTGGTCCCAAATTTTAAGGGAAAGTCCAAATGACTTGATCCACATGTGTACCAAATGTGAGACTCAAACGCAAAAGTATGAGAGACTTTTCTTCATAATCAAGTTATCACTTATTAATGGATATTTTATGCATATTTTCTCTCACATATTCTTTCATATGATTTATTTAGATTCCTTTTACCATTAGAAACCATGTGGGTTTGAAATCTCATCCAAGATTATTCCATTAACCATATTTCCACATATTTCTCATATTTTCATTATATTCTCAAATTCCCTTCTTAATAATGCATTAATTGATTTCTTCTTTTTCTTTTAATCCTATTGGACTCATTAGTATATTATGATCTACGAAATCACATGCACAAAAAAAGTGTTGTTCATGAAATCCATTCAATACACATATAATTCATATAATTCCCTTAATCATACATTTAATGGGGAAATTGCATTTCCAGCCATATGAACCCAAAAATTGGGGTTGTAACATCCTTCCCCTTTTATAGTAATTTTGTCCTCAAAATTCAATCAAGCATACAAAAAAATCAGGATAAGACTTCTCCACGTCCATCATTTGCTCCCATGTGGCTTCATCCTCTCCATGGTGCTTCCAAAGAACCTTTTTCATCTTCTATTCTTTACTCGTGAGCTCTCTCTCACCTCGGTATCTCGTACCCTCATTGGTGACTCAGGGTAAGTTAGCCTCCCTCGGGAGCTTACTTGGTTCATTGCTCAGCACATGGCTTGGGTACCTCACATAGTGCTCTAGAATGGACACATGGATCACATCATACATAATATTATCCTAAGGGGTATGGCTACACATAAGTAACTACACCAGTCCATCTTAAATGAACCCATGTATCGGGGACTCAGCTTTCTCAGCTATAGCTCAAAGGGGTCCGGTTTTCATAACACATATTCACCCATAGTGAATTGCATGGCAGTCTGCTTCACATCAACTCACGACTCCTATCGATCCTGGGCTTTCTCAGCCATTGCTTAATCAAATTGACTTCATCTTCATACACTGTGGTCTCTCTCTGAACTTTACAAGGTCCTCTCGCTGACATCATCCAAGTGAAGTGGTGATCAAAACATCCTCCCTGATAGAGCTTCATACATCCCCATACTGGTTGTGGTGCCTATCATAACAAGAAAACTCTGCTAGGGGTAGGAACTGCTCCCATGAATCACCCTGGATGAGCACACATTATCTCCTCAGACCCTCTAAAGTTTGGATCATATTCTCTTGATTGTCCATTAGTTAGGGCCGATATGTTGTACTCAACTTCAATATAGCATCGAGTTCTTCTTACACCTACTTCCATAACATGGAAGTGAACTTGAGGTAGTACTCAAGAACCTTTGAACTTGAATCATGGTGTAGTCGAACTATCTCTCTGTCATATATAGTTCAACTAGATCTGTCAAAATGACAGTGCTCTCTCTTAGACAAGGGATTAGGTCAACTTGGTAAGGTGATCTACCATAACCCATATTGCATCATGACCTCTCTTGGTCTAGGGGAGACCCACCACACTATCCATGGTGATCTACTCCCATTCCCTCTTAGGGACTCTTCATTATTTATAGCAATTTAATGGGTTACTAGTGTTTGACCTTCACCCTCTGTAATGTATGACAACTATCTGCATGCAACTCTATATCCTTCTTCATTATAGGTCTTCAAAGTACTACTGTAACCTTAACCATCTCAGTAGTACCACGACCTAAATGATATGCTTAAAATCATGAGCTCATTACATGATATGATTCCTCAAAGATGACTTCCACGGAAACCCTAAAATTCTCAAGTAGTGGGTTTCACCACCTTCTTTTCCTAAGAAGTGTATCTGAGGTTCTTACAACCATCCTTATATCTCATCAAGCTCTAGGTTGACTAACTAAGTATCCACCATCTTGACCAACATGTTAGGTTGTATATGGGTGTTATCCACATATGTCTAGTCTTCTAATGATTACAAGGTTCACCTAGCAACCTCTTTCAGCTCTCTCTATTGGCTAGACAAGGCAACTACACACCTGAGTTGTGTCTAGGCGAAGAGTATATGTTACCACATTAATTTCCTTATGTGATGGTGAAAACATAAACCTTCACATACTCCCCTCATCATCCTCATATCAGGTTTAGGTCTAACTGAGTCAAGAAAACTTCAACCTCATCATCTCGGTTATCAAATCCAAACTTATAACTTATAGATTCTAAACTACTTCCATAGAGGTATGTCTTCATACTACTTTGTTCTCTTTGTGTTTTCAAACCATATATCCAACATACTCTCAAAAGGATGTGATACTTCCCCTATACTAAAACATCATAGGAAAGTTTCAACTCATATCACCTTCATCCTTAGTATATCTCATGTGCTTTGTCCTATCTCTCACACTCATAACGAGAGGAAATAAGCATTTGTCTACAGTCCAAATGCAAAGTTCATCATGTTCTAAGAGTAGAGATGGTGCATCACACATCGCCGTAACATTTCTAATCCAAGTTGAAACGTACATCACATGTCTCCACAACATGAACATCTCGATTATGGGTCTACACCCATGGGAAGAGTTTTCCCATCACCTCTAGATCTTAACATATTTTTTTATGTGCAATCCTTAGTCATTACCTCAAGGTCTCTAGGGTGCCGGCACTTTTGGGGTGATCTGACCCTTACGCATCCAGGGAGTGCCTCTCACATTTAGCCCTTAGGCTCCATGAACTCATGAAGGTGGCCAACCTCCTAACTCATGGTCCTCAGGAAAAGGTAGTTATTACCTCCCGACCCTATGGTCTCATGCATCTAGGAACAGACAACTCCTACTTCCATCGATCTTATCCCTTCATGACCTTAGTATTTACATAGGATTCCATCATATCACATATCATTCTTGAATATTCACCCAAAACTCAATCCTCTCTCTGGGCATACAGGGCTAACTTTGCATCCCTCATATGAATCATGGCGACCTACCTGACTCGGTCTGGCCTCATACAAGTTACCTCCATGGCAACATATCCTCATGCCCCTTATATATGGTCACACATGGGTCTATAGATTCATGCTCACACTATGTGCTCGTACACTTAGGTAATCAAGCTCTTATAAGTGACCTCTTCAGGTTACCTCAAACCTAATCAAAAGTTGGTTCTCACCCTAGTATGAAGGGTCCTTCCCCAAGACAGGAGAAAATTATCACTTGATAGTAACAAAGGTCACAAAACGTTCTTACCTCCATGGTTTACATCATCATGCATATGCTTAGCCCTATCATGCTACTTGAGCACACAGCTAGCAAGAAGACGACCTACTCAACCATGCTAAGTTCCTTGGTATGTCATATGTATTCCTTATTCCTCTATGTTGGACATGCATATGTCGCCATCAAACATGTATATCTCAGCTCAACCGGGGTTTCCTTTTTTCACTTAACACATGAGGGGTGTCATACTCAAATACTATGCACTCAATCGGCCTCGTGAACATCATATGCACTGGGTACTACTACTTCCATCTTAGGTCAAGGAATCCTAGGTTCACTTCATATGCATCGGTTGTCTAACATCATGCTCAGTTTTTTCACCAAAAATTAAACCTATACTAGGTAGGGCATTAACATCCTAACACTCTTCCACATGAACCTTTAGAGTCCTACACCAGGACAACCAATTGGGTGTGAAACCTCACAACTTGTTATCATACCCCTTTAGGGTCTAAGGAACTCTTCTTCCTACCCCTAAGAGGTAGACACTATAACCTCTATTCCTCGGTTCAAGAAGCCTCTCTCTCTTTCTAGGGTTTGGTTCCTCTAAAAGCAACCAAGATACAACAAGCCTCTAAGGATCATGCATGAGGCAACCACATACATCAACTTAGGACGTCCATTCTAGGCCATATCATACCCAACTTCTCACGATTCTTCATGTCTCAGAGTCAAGGTCACCAACCTTCTTCATTGGGTCTCTCACTTTCTCTCCAGAGCTAACCCTACAACTGGTCCTACCACTGAAGGTTCTCTCTAAAAAGATGGGTCAAGCTCTTAAGGATACATGTCTACACCTACCTGGGTGAAACGTACTATCAATACCTATGTACGCACAAGATCATTCCAGGCTCTGCATGCTCCCCACATGAAAGTTAGGCATGACCCTTCAAGCCTATGCCTAAAACTTTCTATCATCATTTCTATTGTTCTCTTCTATGTAGGTACATGCCTCTTCCATGCTCATATATGTCCGTTAGGGTTCGTATATGGTAACCACTAACCTCTTCAATGAAGGAGCTATCCTTCTCCTAACAAGCACGACCCTCCCAAGGTTGGGTCACCAAAAGGCACTAGGTCAAACAACCTCACATAGCTCATGCTTCTCATGGGTACTCAAAACCTTTACGCTAAGCATGTATGCCTGGCCCACGTACTTTCCTGCATGGTCAACTATGATATTGAACTCATCCTATCATCTCTTCCTCTAACTTTCACTTAGGGTTAGGGTTATCATCATCCTTAGTGGATGCGTCAGGTCTCTACCTCTTCCTGGAGGCCTTTGCCTCCAAGGCTAACTCTCTCATCATCCTCCTACAAGAAGGTCTAACCTCAGAACTCCTCTGAGGGCAAGACAACATAGGTCATGCAACCTAAGCATGTAACTAATCTTTAGCTTATGCTTAAACTATTAAAACGTATCCATGACATCTTATTTATATGCTTTTCATTATTTGGTGTAGGATTCCTTAATCCATATTACTCTTATCCCAAACACAAGAGGATGGTGGAGAGAGGGAATACCTTAAGCAATTAATGTTTCTCCAGAAATAAGAGGTAAAGAAGGGACGAAGATAGATGAGGGAAGACCTAGAGGTATCTTATTTTGTGTCAAATCCTTTGACTTTGGCCAGACAGTCACATAGAATCTTGGATTCCTTGTAGATCGACTAGTAGGGCAGAGGAAAAATATTGCCAGCCCCCGGATCGTGATCCTTTTCTAGACACCTCCATTATTGAAAATTTCTCTAATAACTCCCTTTGGTTCTAAAGAGTTTGTAAAATTTACTAATTATTAGAGATTAAATGGAAAACCATGGCTCTAATACCAAATGTAATGACCCCGCTTCCCGGTAACCCCCAAATAAGGAAGACAAAGAAATCAGAGCTGTTATCCCAAAACATGATCAATGATTTTGCAAATAATAAAAAATAATAAATAAACTCTACCACAACTAAGCTTGAAATAGGATAAAAATTTCTTTTCTCATACCTTGCAAAATATAGGGTTTGAGGGACTTTACCCAAATGAGAATCATCTATCTACAATTCTTAAATTCCTTTAGCAGGCTTGATTCTATCAATGTCACTTAAAAGGAATATCCATTTTCTGGTAATCCTAAAATGTTGACAAACAAAATCCGGTCAGTATAATGAATTATACTAGTATGTGGGGGAACCAAAATATTGCATTTAATTGTAACAACATATTGCAAGTAATTATGATTGAACAAAACAAACTTTACATTTTAAGCATAACTACTCAATCCTTACATACCATATCCTCTATGTTGTCCCTGCAGTGGACATGGATACTACCTCTCATATGGTAGATCTCAACTAACCCCCATGATCCTACCTTATAGATAGATCAATACATAGGGTCGTGGAGTCATATGGTCCTACCCAAGGGTAGACCAACACATCGACTCATGATAACCTGATGATCCTACCTCGTGGATAGACCATATACTAGGTCATCTATCTCATCATCATCAAAGCTATAGTGGAGGAGTAGGATCTGGGCTAGTCATGCACGTATAATTATGGATTTAGTCATAGTCACTTTATAGTTGCATGAAATAAAAGTTAACCAAGTAGTTAATTTCAAGCAACCGGTAAAACGTCAAGAATTGTTGTGAAACTAAAGAAATCTAACCATAAGCGTAACCACATACCTGATTTGAAGCCTCAAACATAAACAAGAAATCCAAATCCAACTAGATGTCCAATCAAGCAAGGTAAGCAACCAAATCAAGCAACCCTTGATCCTGAAAATATGTATAACACCTAATTGTCACAAACATATCCCAAACTACTCCTTATTGACTTGGGACACCTTTCTAAGGTTTCTAAGTGTCATTAGGATGCATTATGGTTTATTAGATCAATTTCTCAAACTTTATCCTTTTTAGGTCAACAAACCCTAAAATACATTTCCACTCATAAAAAACCCTAATTACTCAAATTAACTACATTAACTGATCTTTTATACTCAAATTGGCTTAGGATCATCATATCTCTATTTTATTCATGGATTTGCACAATTAAAACCATTAAAAGTCATAATTACCAAAACTAGGGTTTTTAGGCCCATTAATGCATATTCATGTACATGGAACCCTAAATTAAGCCAAATATACATAATGATCATCTTTTTAGATTTAATCCTCTCCTTTATTAACAACAAGTCAATATCCACTTTAACAATCCATATAATCTTTCTGAAAACATTAATTACCAAATTAGGGTTTCTCCGCAATATAAAGCATTGAGGTTAGAAAATTTTGTGTTCTTCTGATCAATTTTCATATTTTACTTGTCTTAATCATAGTTACCAATCTTTTGTTATGAATTTTTCAAGTTAAACACTTTTGAACCAATAAGAAGTCGACACATCAGCTGGGAATTTCTTACCTAGCCGATCCGCATTGGCTTGCCTCGGCCAACCACCGCTCGTCATGTATCCAGCGGTGCCCCACGTGATGTGCACTTGGTAACTGATGGAAGGACCGCTCTACCCCTCTGTGCCTTCACTGATGCTAGGGGTAAGGAGGCCTTTTTGCCCCAACTTTATCTTCTCCACCTACATGATTCCGCGATAGTGTCATGAACTCTACGTCACCGGAGTTTGCCCAACTCTTCAATTGGTATTGTAATCACAAACGAGAGGGTGTCATCTGTGTTTGTAATGCCCGAGTCGAGCTGAGGGGTGGACTATTTATAGGCATGGTGTCTAGGGTTTACTCCCCCATGCTCATTGGAGAATCCCTGTCCCGGTGGGATTTGGGAGATTATTGGATCCACCATGAAACCTAGCAAAACCTAGGTCAGTTTTGTGCAAAATCATATCCCAAACCCAACTAGCAAACTTCCTCTCGCACCCACGCATCGAGTCTCATGGAATATGGAGTCCATGGTTGGTCATCATCTTCCACTCAAACTGGATCTGCATGATCCATGCACATAGTTTGATGCCCAATCGATGGCTTACGTTGTGCTCAAAATCTTTTATCAAATCGAATTAACATGTGACATTAAATATCGATCCTCTCACTTTAAGGAATTTTTTAAAAATCATAACTCTCAAACCACTTGTCCAATTGGTACCAAAGTTTAAGGAAACGTCCACAATGACTTGATCCACATATGTACCAAATTTGAGTTTCAAAATCGAAAGTATGGGATACTTTTCTTCATAATCAAGTTATCAATTATTGAGGCATATTTTATGCATATTTTCTCTCTCCTCTTATTTCATATGATTTATTTAGATTCCTTTTACCATTAGAAACCATGTGGATTCGAAATCTCATCCAAGATGATTCCATTAACCATATTTCCAAATATTTCTCATATTTTCATTATATTCTCAAATTCCCTTCTTAATAATTCATTAATTGATTTCTTCTTTTTCTTTTAATCATATTGGGCTCATTAATATATAATAATCCATGAAATCACATGCACAAAAGAAGTGTTGTTTAGGAAACTCATTCAATACACATATAATTCGTACAATTCCCATAATCATACATTTATTGGGGAAATTGCATTTGCAGCCATATGAACCCAAAAATTGGGGTTGTAACATATGTTGTATACACATGCATGGCCTCTAGATCTAGAGTTATGAATGTTGCAATATTTTACATGTAAGTTATATAGTATCTCTATATCTATAACCATAAGTGTCTTTTATTTTGATGAGATATCATCGGTGTGGTGTTCAACTTTCTTATATATTAAATGTCTACAATATGTAATAGTAATTTGTTGACAAATGTAAACTTTGTGGATCCATCGTTATATGAAAATTGGTTAGGGTGTTTGGAGAATTTTTTTATTTAATATCTTTTAGTGGCTTTTATGTGAGATGGTGCACTATGGTTTTAAATTAAGGATTTGACTTTGAGTAATCTTGCTCTTGCGGTGTTGGGTTTCACATGTACAGTTTTAGGTAAATAAGATGTCAATAATTACTATAGGCTTAAACTAATATCTCAAACAATTGGTTATATGGTATCAATATTTTTTGTACATTGAAATACTATGTTAGTGTCCTATTTCATAAGTACTAATGATACTTTTATACATATTAAAATATATACATGTTACCATGTTATATATAAGTAGTTAAGTCAGAATGGTCATCAACTATATGATCTATTTCTAGAATATTAGTTATATATATATATATGATTGATAGTAGAGTAGAAATGAGTCTGACCTATTATATATAAAAAATATTGTGTGCTAGATTATAAAGATGATTACCTTTATCGTGATCATATAGGTATTGTGGCAACACATCCCATTATCACACAGATAACGAGGTGTTACGCGAAAACATGTGGAAAACACCATAACCACAGATTATCAAAAACACGGGTTAATTAAAACTGATTGCGGAAAACTGATAACTGTGAAACTATTACTTTCCAGTCCATATCCTGCACAGAAACATGTCATATAAATATGTACATACACAAGATCTGACACGTGTCCACAGCTCAGGAACAGCTGTCCATCCATCACATGAGTTCACCACCTATTCATTTACATAAAGGCCCACATCCGGCCAACAGTAGGATATACAGATATCACCGAACGATCTTCGTGAAACATCGTCAAAACACTGCCAAGGACCTGAGAGTACAGGGATGACTCTAGACTCTACTACAAAACATCCAAAACAGCAGCATGTCCATCGCTTGCCTTCTACTGCTCCTCAAGCTGCTCGTCCGCAACACCACAACCACGACCACGTCTACCTCGACCACCTAAAAAGGGTGTAAACCAGCGGAGTGAGACAATTGAACAATTGTCCCAGCGGGAAACATAACTCCCCACCGCAACTACAGAACCTCAGCAAGATAGCTATAACAGCAATCGTGACATGAGCAGATATATCAGAAGCAGTTATATATATATGTAGCAAGATCATTCTTACCGACAAACATACCAGCTGTACTAAAACTTATAACCAGATGTCCTTCAAAAGAATATGATTATCAAGATAAGGTATATCAACATGTAACAGGATTATTAGAACATAATATAATGTCACATAACCTGATTATCAAGATAAGACAGATTACCACATGACCAGTAAGATATAACAGAGATATTACACAAACAAGGCCTCAACCAATGTTTCGTGTTTGATTTGATCAGTAATTACTAAACGGCTGTATTACGTTTTATTATGCCCTGAGGATTTGAACCGTACCATTCAAATCCAACCTTCGGTTATATAACCCAAGCCGGTGCCATACAAGGTCAATGGAAGAGTCGGACTCCACGACCTCCCACCTCATGGTCAGTACACGAATACAACACAAGCAGGACCGCGGTCACATGTTGAAGTGGTCTAAACCACAAGGATAGCTCCATAGGCTACCCATTCTCTAGCCCACCTTGGTACAGGTCACGGCGCTAGTAAAACTGAGCCACGGGCTTGATCACCGTGCTCTGAGCCATGAACGCATTCATGCTCCATACATCACATATCCTGAGCCATGGGCATGTTCACCATGCTCTAAACACATATCTGAGTCTGCAACCGAAGTTACACTCTTACCTCCTCATTTTCAGGCTAGGAGCAACCTACACATATTCAACAATATGCGCTTCCAGGTTAACCCGTAGGAAAACCCGTTTCACCATCACCAAGTCCTGACGATGATGGATCTATGGCCAGGGCAAACTACATGATGTATTTCACTCTGATTAATTAGTATCTTTTAGATGGATTGCAAGATTCAACCAAGTTGTATAACATGCAAGATATAACAGAAAGTAAGAACATTATATTATGATCTATTCATATCAACCTGATCCATCTTAAGGATCCAACATCACATTTTATCACTTGGCCTCTTGCCAACCATCCAGATCCATCTCAAGGATCATCACATACCACAGGGTCTCAATCCCTTCATCATATACTGTCACTGCCTCTTAAGGTCCACATCATCATCATGGGACCAACACATCACATGCATACTCTTATAGAGTAATTATCAAAGCAATGTTACTTATTACATATGTCACATAGCCCTTTCATGGCTAAGTCATCACCTGCATAGTTAGGGTACACAATAATATAAGGAATATGCTCACTATCATGAAATATCATTCAAGATATTGTACTTATCAATGTGACACTTATTTGGTAACCAGGTATATTAGTTACATCATTATCAACCATACTGATGCTTACTCTTAATCTCAGGATTATACAAACAATCGAGGCATATAGGGATCATGTTGAGTATACACAACCAACACTGTTATTGTCAAGATCATTATTATTGCCATCAACTGTTGTCATCTTTATCATGAAGCAACCTTTAACATAACTATCACTTAGCATCTTTATTACCATCATCATCATCATTAATCAAACTACTAAAGTAGTTATCGTCACCTTCATTATTATTAATAATTAAGCACAAAGGTCACATCATGCACCTAATACATGAGGACTATCAACATATACATTACTATCATTAGCATCCTGTTTGATGATAAATATCACCATCATTTTCTTGGTTAATTAGCTAATTATTTCCATCACATGAGGGGTCGTCACCAAAGCACCTCAAACCCTCACTAAAACTTCACAACCCTCACTTAAATCTATCTATTCAGCATGGGTGTCGGCCACCATCCTAAACCCTATCGGCCATCACCCATTACTAACTCTATCGGCCTATACACTAGCTAACCCTATCGGCCAACACACTAGCTAATAGGGTAGGGTATCGTTCAAGTGGACTATCGGCCACCAAGGCTATCGTCCATCACACTAAGCTCACCCTATCGCCCATCATGGACAAGGGTATCGTCCAACATGCTACTAACCCTATCGGCCTACATGGATATCGGCCAACACAGGGGAGAGGTATCGTCCACCAAGGTACTAACCATATCGGCCATAAGGCACATCAGCCTATCGTCCAACAAAGAACCCTACTATGTCGTGCAACATGAGAGCAAGGGTGTTGCCCAACACCAAGAGCATTAACCAAAACACAAGGGACATCACTATGTCTCCCATCACAACGGTCAACCAACCCTAGCTCACCCTATCGCCCACTCATGGGCAAGGGTATCGGCCAACTTCAAGGGCTCAAACATGTCGTCCACCGAGGTGTCATGTCGGCCTCCAAAGAGAGCACCATGTCGCCCAACATGGTCACCATGTCGGCCAACACTCAAGCTAGGTCAACCTATCGATCTCCAACTCAAAGAACTCAAACCCTAAAGCATCATATCGTTCAACTTAAGGGCAAGTGTGTCGCCCAACACACTCACAGGGGAGGGGTATCGCCCAACCCTAGGTCATCACCTACCCCCAACACAAGAGACTTCAAACCCTAGAATGCAAAGGTGCTCAAGAAAACCCTAAACCCTAAGGGGGATATCGGCCACCAGGGTACACTAGCAAGGTACAAAAGCAAGGAGCTAAGCTACTCCACTAACATGCATAAGATAAAGCAAGAGGTAAAGGAGTTAGGGTTAGAAGCTATGCAACCCGCCTTAAGCTCCAAGCTCCAAAGCACTTCAGGGTCCAAAGCTATCGTCCACCAGGCTGCTCCAGGAGGGTGTATCGGCCACCACAAGCTAGATGGAGAGGGCTATCGTGCACCAAGGGTGGAGGGGAGACCAAAGGACCAAAGGAGACTAAGGCAAGGAGAAGAGCTACCTATATAGGAAGAAGGGGAGGAGAAACCAAGGTACAACCATGCTATGTGTCGTCCACCCAAGGGACACATGTCCACAAACTCAAGCCACCACTCATGCAAGCCATAAGGCACTTGTCCAAGATGTGCACCATGTGTCCACCAAACATGGTCAAAGCTGGACCAAGCAACATGGGCGACACAACCAGCAGCTCTACTGGGCGACACACCCAGCAACTGGGCGACACAACCAACCTAGGGCGACACACTCTACTCCTTGGGCGACACAAGGCTCAAGAAAGTCCAAACAAGGAACCTCAAGGCCCAAACAAGCTCAACTCAGGCCCAAAGAACTCAAACAACAGGCCCAAACCTTCCTCTCAACCCTAGAGGAAGCAAAGAGGGGAAAACATCTCAAAAGATGGCAAACTTGCACACAAAACCCTAAACTTGGGTTATTTGCAAGTAGCCCCTCGAACTCTCAACAAAGCTCAACAAAACCCTAATCACCACTAAAGGTGATTAGCAAGCATCAAACCACAAAGGTTAAGCAAAACAAACAGGGTAAACCCTAAACGCAGGTCAGGGTCCTTACAGGTATGCACATCTACATGTTCAAAAACTCGTGTTACTATTGTGAAATACCAAAACTTTAGGTACAAAGAAATGCACCCCATAATCCTCTAAGAGGATTACTAAAACACAACAAAAGAATAACTAACAGTCTTATGCAGAAGACCCAAAACAAAAAGGCAAGAACTCATACCTCGACCAACACACTAAAAGGCGTTCATACATGCCCACACAGAGAAGACTCACACCCTATTCTGATGAAGAGTTGCACATACAATAATGCCCACCCACAAAGAGAACAAATACATCAACATAGGATGAAGCATATCTACCAGAGCCTGTACTCAGACTTTTTAAAGGGGTACCAAGCAGAGAACCATCTATCTTCATCCGCTTACACAACATAACATTGGCAGCATCTTCTTGTAATCATGTTAGACAAATAAGGAGCTTTGAAATTTGTATTAGATCCCATGAAAGCCAAGGTGCAAACAACCTGAACCATCCTTCACACAACATTATACTCACCCACAAAAATAGTGGAAGAACTAACCAGGAAGCAACTCCCAGCCATCAGACAGTAGAGAAAGAAACTCAGCATCAACTGTCTATTAGACTCAGACTTAGGAAAAAAAGGAAGAAGAGGGCGTCAACCAATCTTCCTCTTCTTTGGGGATTTTCCCCATGCTAGGCCTGTAATTACTGAAATCTTGTGATTCAGCCTCCCAGGGATCTAGCTCCAACTCAGAATTTGAATACATTTTGGATTCATCCTCAACACCATCTTAGAACCTTTTTGCCAGCAAAGGTAATATGTGCTAACTGTCTAAGATAATAGGGTCGATCTTTCCTTCCTATGGATTTGAACAGCTACTTCAACCCAACCATCAACTAGCAATAACCACACCTTTGAAAATGTGATAGATGGGAGGAAGGAAGAACCAAAGTCTTCCAGGAAGATCTGAGCTATCTCTCATCACTGAAACATTACCATATTTCCTTTGAGACAACATGCTATAACGAATGAGCACCTAAGCAACAAGAGGGAGAGGTATCAAGGACATATGGGGTCGTCAATCCAAGGAATCTCGTCCACCCTAACCCTTCGTGTCTTCTTCTTCTTCCTTAGCCTTGGATAATCACTAAACTTGAAGACAAGCTGCGGGAAACAAATCGATGCCCCTATTTGCACAATGCATATAAACAAACACCCTGATGGTGTTCCATCTCACAGCCGTAGGGACAACCAGTATATGCTAGGAATCATCGCACACCTCATCCACTGATCATCCAGTGGTGGAAGCACCAACGGAAAAGGAGGATGTCCCTCTGCTGACCCCAGATCTGAAGGCACCGCCGAGAATGGAGCGTCGCCACATCATAGACAGTGGTATGAGATAACCAGCTGCTGCTAAGGCCTCCACCCGATGCAGTAGCTTCAGGGGGCAAGGCCAGAGCACGACTGCTTGTAGGGCCGCCGCTAGGGAAACCCGGATTGGACTAGGACAACCTTTCCACTGAACAAGAGCCAGGAAGAAGCTTAGCGTCGAAGTCAAAGTTGAAGGTCCGCTATCAACCTGGTTAACCGGAGTTAAGAGGTGCAAGGGGGAAAGGTGGGTGAGACAACCCCCTTTCTCCGCCTTTGAGGCCAAGAAGAATGGATAGACGCTTTGGACTGGGCGGGAACACTCTTCTCCACCTGTCTCTCTTGGACATGATAGGAGGTCGACTAGGTCGACGGTGTAAACCTCGTAGCCCCATCCTAGCTCCCACATTGCTCCGCTTGCCTCTTCATCCAGCGCTGCCAAGAAGGGGAATCCCTCTTATGACTAGCATTGAACCTTCTCCAGGGAATCGCTGTTTTCCACGCCAAGGAGATCTTCCATTTGGGGGCTAGGAGGAGGAAGACACCGAGAAAGCACTCCCTCCCCCGAGCGGTGCCACCAGGGAGATTAGAGAGAAGTCAGAGCGGAAACCTAGAGAGGGAAAGAGGTGAGCCCCGAAAAGTTTTTTGTTTATATTATTATATAGAAAGTTATGTATATTCAATAACTATTACTTAACTTTCTTAAACACCATGTTTATTCCTGCTATGGTCAAATCCTAGATAGATACTACATGGAGAGAGTTTGAAATTCCTTATTATTGATGAAATATAAGCTACAAGTGAGATTATTTTGATTTGTGTAGAGTTTAAATGAATGTAAATGCTGAAGGAAAATACTAACCTAAATATGAGTATAGATGAATTCAATTTAAATTTAATATAGAAATATGAAATGTATTTCATAAGTATTCATTAAATAAGTGATGTATGTATTCACATAAGTGATGTGTTTTTTTATTATATGATAATGACCTTATGGTTTATGGTGCATAACATTTTCATGAATACATTAACTGAATATGGATCTCGTCATAACTAAGGAGTCATATTACAATGTAAGATTTGAATAAGGATATTAATTATGTACTTTCATCTAATTCTACTAAATAAGTGATTTACAAGATACTAAACTATAATATACTCATAATGATTCTCATTACTGGATCTTACATTTTTGAGATCAATGCACCAATTTTATGAAAAAAATGGACCCTGACTTTATCAATGTATACATTGAGAAACACTAGATCTAAGGAACATAGATCAGTTAAAGCTAGAGGTGGTCTTGGCAACTTTCTCCTTTGTTGGAAAAAAAGGGATTGGCTTGGAGCATGATGATCCATTGGGTGTAAATCTCAATTTGAGGGGTTGTGATGCCGGGTGGCACAATAGGGTGTTGTTCATATCCAATTCTAGGGACTGAGAAATCATATAATTATTTTTATCATTCAATATCTCATTGAGATGTTTCTAAGGCCTTTAATTTGTCCTTGTATGTTGCATGCAAAGTAGCATTTTGAGCAACATGCTCATCCATCATGGCCTCTCTTTGAGCAGCAAGAGCTTTCTCAACAATATGATTTACTTCTTTTTAATCCATCTTCACTAGTACATTTTTCGCTTATAATGTCATTTTTCAAGAAGTCGGTTACACTAAAAAATTGACACTAGATAGTACAGAACGTTGGTTCTCGAGGACAACCTTCACCATAGATCAAGTCCGTCCGATTAAGAAAAGACATGGGTACTACTTTTTCATTGACATTAGTTAGTTTAACAAAAAATCGACATATAAAATAACCCACAAAATACACATTTTCGGGGAAAATATTTTCCTCTAAAAACTTTAAGATTAGCATTGGTTGTTAAGGAAACGATAATAGACACCTTCTCTCAAAGTAAATTTTTCCTCCAAAATACTTACAATGTCGGTTTCTGTTCACCAAAACTGACATTAATGCACAGGGAAAACCACAAAAAATTGCACAATCTCTGTCGATTTTTCTTTAAAGAACCAACGTTGGAGAGTTTGTTCCACGACTCCACCAAGGATACTCTCTAATATTCATAGATTGGTATCAATGAAGGATCTGAAACTGATAGGTCTCAAATCTCACGATTGTCACACCTTAATGCAACAAATTTTACCTGTGGCTATTCGATCTATATTGCCGAAGCATGTAAGGTTTGCAATCACAAGACTCTATTTCTTCTTCAATGAAATATGCAACAAAGTGATACATCTTGATACTCTCGATAAATTACAGAAAGATGTAATTGTTACCATGTGTCAGCTTGAAATGTACTTTCCTCCTTCATTTTTTGATATCATGGTTCATCTTGTAGTACATATTACAAGGGAGGTGAAGATGTTGGGTCCAATTTTATTACACTGGATGTATCCATTTGAACACTACATGAGTGTTTTTAAAGGTGATGTTCAGAATCATTATCGTCCTGAAGGGAGTATTGTTGAGGTTTACGTGGCTAGGGAGGTGATGGACTGTTGTAATTGTTTTTTGAATTGCAATGAAACTTATAGCGATGAAAAAAATTCCCATCACACTGGATCTTATTGTGGAAAGGAACTCTGGGAGGATAAGTGAAAGGAATGAGTTGTGAGTTGTGGGAACAAGCACATTTGTATATTTTACACAACATCGATGAAGTTAGTAGCTACATCACAGAACACAATGATCTTATCAAGAGAAATCATCCGCGATCCAGTTCAATGTGGCTTGCAAGAGAGCATAATCGAACATTTATTAGGTGGTTTGAAGAGAAAGTATTTAATCAACTATTTGAATCACCAAATAATGTTGTTGAGAACATAAAATGGCTCGCCTTTAAGCCAAAAATGGATGTCATGTCATATGAAGGTTATGACATTAACAAATTTTCATACTACATAAAGCGTCAAGATGAAAGTAGTGTAGTTCAAAATAGTGGGGTCACTGTCAAAGCTTGTTCATTGTATTTTGCTAGTGCCAAAGATAAAAGACCACGCGAAGCTGAGATGTCATATTACAACGTCATTGAGGACATATGGGAAATGGACTATACAAAATTTTAAGTTCCTATATTTAGGTGTAATTGGGTTGACAACAATGAAGGAGTTTTAGTGGATGAGTTGGGTTTCAAATTGGTGAATTTTGAAAAGATTGGTTTCAAATATGAGCCTTTCATCATGGCAAACCAAGCAAAACAAGTATTCTATATTGATGACCCGTCAAATAAATATTGGTCTGTCGTTCTTAATGGAAAAAGACAGTTTACTGTAGATCCTATAAATGAAGAAGAATACTACGAAAAGTATGATGATTACAGTCCATTCTCAGTTGGTTTGCCAAGTGTAAATGTAACACCGATGAATATTATAAACGTCAAGACCATGCTGAAGGAATTTTCCTTGACTAACAACTCAACCAATACTAAAGGCATGTATTCTTTGAATTATTTATTTTATTATCATGTATACCTTATCACTTGTGCTTTTATTATCACTTATTTTTTTTATCATGTATACTTGCAGGTTCTAAAATGGCGAGTGAAGATGAACATTTTGAGCATGAGCACCATGAAGATGAAAATTCTGAGCATGAGCACCATGAGGATGGTAGTGGTGATGCTAAGAACAGTAGAGGTGATTGCCCCAAAATTGATGACTCTTTATTATCTTGACCCAATGGGTAAAACAACAAGGAGTCACAAACTAAAATTACCAGCTATGGAGTAAGCATAAATTTAATCAATTGCATCAACATGATATTTCTATTTAGAATTTCTATTTTACCAACTATTGTTTAATTGATAGGGGGGTATAAAGGATTTTCGTGAAGCTGGAGGACAAATACCCACAAATTTAAAGACATTGACTTTGAAAAATGTCAAGGTAGCTACTTTGACAACTGCTTACTCTTTATGTATTAATGTTCAACTGTAATATGTCAACTCTTATACTCTTATCTCAGTTCTTGTTTATAGTAGTTTACTAACATTAAGTATAATTTGTTATTTGTAGTGTCCTATGCAAAATAATGATTGGGCTTGTGGCTACTATGTAATGAAATATATGCAAACTATTGTCAAACAAGCATCACATGACATTCAGACTATAAGTCAGGTAATAAAGAATAACATCATAAATT
This sequence comes from Alisma plantago-aquatica, assembly GCA_963693085.1. NCBI lineage: Eukaryota > Viridiplantae > Streptophyta > Magnoliopsida > Alismatales > Alismataceae > Alisma > Alisma plantago-aquatica. The sequence continues at coordinate 1,190,035,954 of OY856410.1, read as the reverse complement.
TACAAGTGATTGTAGTCATTTTATAAAATATTAGCATGGGCATTTTCTGTTACAGATCTTTACAACTCAGTCTTACACACATGTGGACTTGGATGAATTCCGAGAAGAGTGGTCAGAGTTTTTTATAAGTGAAGTCAAAATAGCATTGGATTAAATATGTCGGCTTCATTTATGTATGTGGTTTGAGTACGTACTCTTTCATATTTTTACTTTTATATGTCATCTCAGACTTGCACTCTATCATTTTGTAAATTATGATATGATTATCATTTTTGTTATGAATGTGTGGTTTTGAATGGTGACGGTTGAGCATCAATTCTCCCCTCTCCCAGAATATATGAATCTTCTTGTTCTTCTGTTCTATATCAATTTCTATAGAAATTTTTTTTAAAAAAATCATAACTTTTAGCGTCGGGTTTTTAAATAACCAACCCTAAAGATTGAATTCAGTGTACACTCTTCGGTCGAGAAAATTTTCAACCGAAATATAACTTCTAGCGTCGGTTTTTGTAAAAAATCGACTCTAAATGTCCTCTATAAGGTAGGTTTTTTGAAATATCCGACCAAAAAGATTGAATAAAACATTTTAGTGTAAGACTCGGTCGACAAACTTGTCGACCGACTGTTACACTTAAATATTTATTCAAACTCTAGGGTCGGTTATTTCAAAAAAATCGTCCCTGTAAACAGTTCTCGGTCGAGATCGAAATATTTTCGGTCTTCAATTTTCTCGACCGAGTGTTACACTGAAATGTTATTCAATCTTTAGGGTTGGTTATTTCATAAAAACCGACCCTGTAAATGTTCTCGGTCGAGAAAATTGTCGACCGAAAACCGTTTCAGTCGATAATTTTCTCGACCGAGACCTTTTACAGGGTCGGTTTTTATGAAATAACCGACCTTACAAGCTCCTTTTTTCTCGCCTAGGTCAGAATTTTTACAACCTTTTGCATCGGTGTTTACTCTGTAAGGTCGGTTTTATTTGGTTAAATAATCTGACGCTATAGAGAAAATTCTATAGCGACGGCCACCTAGACGTCGGTTAAAAAGTGACGTTGTAGGCTTTAAAAAACCGATGCTACAGACCATTTCTGTACTAGTGTGTGTAAAAGTAAGGGGCATCACTATGATGAACACAATAGTACAACAAAGGGGTAACACACTGAAGTTGGTCATTGAGTTTGATGATGCAGGAAATCTTTTGGACAGAACTATAGCTCTTTTGTAACATATATAGGGGTTATTACTCATAGCCATTGTAGTGTAGTAGTAGAATTTTGGCATAAAATTAATAAAGTAAGAAAGACTTCATATGGAAAGAACTATGTGTGAGATATTATCATTTGCAATTATGCTTCAAAACTATTTACAATTCAAACTTTTGTAGAGCACATATGACCTGGATGAAAAATTGTATCGTAAAAAGGTGATGCAATGTGTCGGTGGGTACTAAGGAATTATAGGTCAACTCTTACAAGACTGTACATATGGGATGTTGAGAAGAGGATGAACTCAACCACTGAGCAATGGAGCTATCTTGAGCCAAAGACATGGAAGGTGTTTGTTTCTATTAAAACGACCAATGAATTCAAGGTATTAAGCCTCACTCCCCATTTTGAAATTCTTATGATTTCATTGTTTTTCCTTGACCTCAACTGTTATGTTTTATTACCAATCACTATTGATGATTGTTACTAACCAGGATACAAGCGATTATCAAAGAAAAAGGCATGCAAATAATATGCACAACCACATGGTGGGTCCATGTAGCTATGCAAATCTTTACCAAAAGCTACTACATGAGTCTTCCTTTCAGCAGCCTACTATTGGGACTGATGAGTCCTCTACTACTCTTGGACCTATACTTTTCCATGATGTTTCGATAGCTGGGAGGAACAACTAATATGGAGATATACCCAACCTCATAACTTCCAAGGCGGCTACAAAAATGGTAAAATTCAACTCTTAGAGAAACTAATATTGATTATTGTTATGTTTTACTCACAAATTATTATTGATGATGATTAGAAGGATATCTACCAGTAAATAAAATAAGGAAAATTCATCCCTGAGGGAATAAGGGTTGAATTTACAGTTTCCCTAGGTAACCCAGAGCATCACGACATGACTTTTGCTAAATAGGTGTCGGTTGTTTCAAAACTAAAAATGTAGGATCCTTTATCAGTTACTAATGTAACCCGGTATGGCTTTTGGTACAACGATATTTTCCAATAAACAACGACTCAGACTCTTATATGTGTCATTTTCTTTTATCATCACAACTGAGGTTGGATATCTATCATTGATTTTGACATCCCCAAATAATTGACATCTTAGACCTCTAATTGTAGTGTCACCCACTTAAGTGTCGGTCTTTAACCAACATTGTAGGTTTGTTTTAACCAACACTAGAGATAGAATTTGTACTCGTGGTGTAAGGCCCCTAAACTTGCTTAATGAGTTGAACAAGCTTAATTATCATAATTGAATGCTTATGACCCTAATCTAACCTTGATATGTTGATTAAGCTAAGTTAAGTGCTTAATATGTGACTAGTGTTTTGATTATCTAAGACAAGATAAATAACATGATTTCTCACCTTTAGTTTGTAGTGGATCTTGCACTTGAAAGTTTGCAAAAGAAAATGCTCAAATCAGACTTCTGAGGCAATAGTTATGACGTTTTCAGTTTTTGGGGTAGAATTTGTAATTTTTCCAATTTTTGGCCTTTTATTCCTTTCTTTTTCCTTTCTTCCATATCAACTTTCTTCCCCAAAATGAACGACGCCCAGAACTGATAGAGCGACGCCCGATAGACTAGAAATAGAGGGGGCAACGCACAGGCGATTTAGGGCTTGGTAGCTTCGATCAGTAGGCACCCTCTCTTTCTTCTTCCTCTAGCTCACCCTAGCAATGCCCAGCAACAACCTGACCTGTTAGGGCAACCAACCTGTTGAAGGTGCAGCGCCCAGCAGTGTTGCGTCGACCAAGCAGCAACGGAGACAACTCACTAGGGCCTTTGGAGGGCCATTTCGGTGGTGCCCAGATGCACATCTCCTTCGTCTACCTTCCCTTCACCTTCACCAGCCCAAACGTGCCCTAGGGGCGGTGCCCTGGCAAGCAGAAACAGCTGCTGTAAGAATTAGCAGTCAGGGGCCGATTGGGTGCAAGTAGCAGCACCAAGTGTCATCCTTGAGTTCAGCCTTGGTGCCTAAGCACGATTTTGCAGCCCCAACACCGATCGACACCCAACCAAGTAGTCTATTTTCAACTTGTGCATCTGTTAGCAGTAACCTGTTGCAACTAGTTTGTTAACAGAGTAAATACAGAGGTTGAAGACAACCCAGTGATGCCTGAAAACAGGTGTCTGGATGTGTTCCCAGTTGAATTCGGACACCCCGAACCACTGGGAGTAGAATTTCACTCACAATGCAAGATTTAACTCTGGAAATTGAAAATTTTTAGATAAATGTGCGTTTTTCATAGATAACAGTAGTTATGAGGCGCCATGCAGTATTTGCATCACCCGACTTTTTATTTCATAAATCACTTCTTTACGCTTTTATATGATTTAGTTTATCATCTCATCAGTGTGGTTTGGACCAGTGGAATTGTATGGTTAATCAAAACCTAAATTGCTCAGGTTGAATGTTGATATCAATAGCACTGACCAATAATGGGATGGTTTGGGTGTAAACCCAGGAAGTACAACTTTTAGAAATTTATCAGATGCACGATTTCAAGGAAATGATGAAGAAAGGTGCTAGATGGACGAATTCATAGCTTATTCTTGGATTTTCCACCCTACCTGGTCAAGATTTCTTCTGTGTGGGGTTTCATCTTCTTATTGGAGGCAAGTTTTATAACTTTCTCCATGTTTATTTCTTACTATAAGCTTTCTAGATCATGTTCTTGGTTGAAAATGATGATCCATGCACTAAAAATTATGCTTCACTTGAATTTGTTTTTTATAATGTTCCCTGTTGTGATTTTAGTTCTAGATGAACCTGTGATCATGTGTATGTTATTCCTAAGGTACAATATGACTTGGATCAGGTTGGTTTGAGAACCTATGGTGCTAAGCACCTATCAAACAACGATCAATTTTAGGGTTTAAAGTTGATTTCTTCTATAAATCATGACCCGATGATGGTACCATTGCAACAACCCTATGGTGTTGTATTCATAACAAATGATGGTCGTGATCAAGGGTATCAAATGATAGTGACAACCTATGTTCACCCCCTTAGGTCAGGTTTTGGATCAATTAGAAGTTTAATGATCAACCATTAAGTACCCTACTGATGTTATCAATCAATGTTGCCATTAGCTTAATATTTGATGTTGATTAATGAATTCGTGTTTATCTAACAACCTATGGTGACTTAATGGTCACTAATGATGGTGGATCAGGTCTTTACAATGTATGGTGAGTCAAGCATTGTAGTTTTAGCATCAATTAAGGCTTAGGTCAATGGATTATTGGGTCACTTGATGCAATGGTCAGACCTATACTGTAATTGATGGTTTTAACATGTGAACTTGACCCAATGGTTGAGATCTACTATTTCTTCCTCCATTAAGGTGGAATGATGGCTAATGTAATATGTTGGTCCTAATAATGTGATTTAGATGGTTTCCCTTATATGATCAATTTAAGGAGCTTAATTGTTGACAATGGATGGCTTATTTTAACTTAATAGTCAATTGTGGGTTTTACCCTACTCTGAATGGAACTTTTTATTTTGTTAATCAAGGGATGTCTAGGGTTAGATGATGACTCTTTATAGAGAACAAATCAAGGACTTCATAGGTGGTTTATCCAAGTTGTTTACTTATGTAAACAATCAATAGTCTTATCTTTTAAACATCCAATGGTTTTGGGTGACATTGTGGTATGGTGATATGGGTTGAATGATGATGGAAAAAATGGAGGGTTACCCTTAATAAGTTAGTCGTACCTATTCACTCATATGAATAGAAGGGATGATAACCATATTGTGTTGATATGTAACCCTAATTAGGTATAGATTGTTATGCATAACTTTAATATAACTAAATTATGGTACTTGGGAATGAATAGTCCTTGAATGACTAATACAACCATGGAGTACTCTATTATAGTTGAAACCCTAGTATTCTATAACTTGATGGTTACACCTTGATTTATGTGTGGGTTCATACTTGATAAAAGTTGGGAATGTGATAGTGATGCTTCACCTTATGCATCCATGATCCAATGGGGATGTCGTGAGTTAGGATTTGGGTATAAGTGCCGATTAGTAACATTAATATGATTTATCTTGTTGAACCTAACTCTAATGCAAATAGATAAATATGAGTATTCATGTTTAACATTCTTATATGATGGATAGATGGTGGAATAACATCCTTAACATGATCGCAACCTTAAGGTGTTAATTGGTGGTTGTCATAGCCACATGGTTGATACTTTCTTATACTAAACATGTGCATTATGAATATGATGAGTGTTAATCATATCTAGATTCCTTGCATGTTGATGTAATAAAGGAATGTTCTTAATGTTAATATAGCCCTGCTATGATTGTTTACGAATATCTCCTGCTCATTAATGCAATATTGTGCTGATCTGGTGTATTATATGTAAGTAATGTTATTGAGCCTTATTATAAGGCATGCAAAGATAATGATGATCTTGCAGGGATAGTATGATGGTCTTAATGACATTTGGGCACGGTTGAGCCCTGAATGAGTTGTAATCCTCTTGTGTTGATAAGGGTTGATACCCTGGGATATTGTGAAAAGGATTTATATCTTGTGATAGTATGATGACTAGTGTAGCCTCATGAATGGCAAGTTAATAGTACCATGTGATGATGAGATGAGAAATTATGTTTCACACATTTTATATATTTTGAAGTTGTTATATTTATATGCTTGTTAGAAGTCAATTAGGGTTTGTATGTCTACTTGTTGGATGCAACCTTAACTCACCCAATTGGCATAACTAATCAAGTAAAACTCTAATCATGTAGTGCCCTGTGCCATAGATCCATCTGAGTATCAGAACTTGACAGATGGTAAAATGAGTATTCCTAAGGGAAACTCGGAGCGCATATTGATGAGTATGTGGGGTTCTTGTCATCCTGAATTCAAGTGTATAGGGAGGATGACTGTGGTCATACCTAGCCATTAGTTTGAGAACGACTGTGGTTGTGTCTCGGTGATTATATGTGTGATGAGATTGGAGGACAACTTCGATTGTACCTCGGATGGTAGGGTATGCTACCCACCTCCTATCACTAGTGCCATGACCTATACCAAGGACGGACTAGGCTGTTAGCAACTTGACCTTAGGTGTCGCTATGGTGGACCCGTACTGACCGGGGGCGGAGAAGATCTTAGGAGTCCGACTCTTCCTAGATCTTATATGGCACTGATTTTGACTTAGTAGTGGTCAGTTGGATTTTGAGAGGTATCCTCAAAATTCCTCAGGGCATAATAAAAGATGTAATACAACTGTATAGCATATCTATTTAGGGTTATACACAATGTTTCACATCGGATGATAACCCTTGTTTGTTCTCTTTACATAAAGATGATGCTTAGTGTAGTAAAGAGATAGTAGATATACATATGTTGTGGATATGCTTAAGATTGTAAATGCGTACATATAGTAGCCATGATTATGTTGATAACTATACTACTACTATTGATTATAATCATGATGTTAGCTATCTCATGTTGTTAGTTATGTTTAGCATGCTAGCCATGCCTTTGTAACTAGAGATGCATATACTGCTAATCATGCTTATCTAGGTAGTTGTGCTTATGTTGTTAGCTCTTCTTATGATGTTGATATGTTCAACCAATTAGACATACTCATGTTGTTAGCTATGCTATGTTACTAGACTTGCTTATGATGCTAGAACTACATATGATACTAAATTGCTTATACTGCCAACAAGATAAAGGATAATAGTTTGGTTAATGACGGTAGTTATTATCTGCTCCTTTATGTATTTTGTTAATCATCAGTATTGTTGATCTTATTTGTTATATTTGATTAAACTGCTAAATTGTTTAACTACTTAAAAATGTTGTAATCAATAAACGTTGTTGGAGGTTATATCTCTTGCTGGGACATGGGTCTCACCCTTGTGGTTCGCCACATTTTTGTAGGTAATCGAAAGTGACAAAAACAAACATGTGGAAGAAAAGAGGAGCTATAGTAATGAATATTTGATAAAGATGATTAGTTGTCTAGTTTGTTCTAGAGTCGTCCCTGTACTCTCAGGTCCGGGCAGGAAAAGTTTGTATATGGTGTTCCAAATGAATCAGGATTTTTTTAGCATGTTAATCCTTATTTGTGTGATATATACAAATATTGTTCTTCTATGTATATATGTTGTGGCTAAGGCAATAGAAAATTTGTATCAAATTCTTGTCCTAGTATGGATAAAAGAAAGATGTTGGGGTCTTATGAAAATGTTTCTAAGAAGGTGCTGACATTGAAATCGGTTTTAATTTACCCATATTTTAGGGTATGTGATTATTTAGTGATTGATTGTGTTTTACATATTGAGTAATCTCATTTAGTGTAATGGGTCCCAACAGGTTGGTATTAGAGCTTTAGGTTCACTGAATCTATAGGGACACTAGGACTTAAGACTAGGATGACATCTAAGTTAAGAATATGGAACAAAAATATGGTGCATACTTCCTAATCTCAGTATTTGGATGCCCTAGACAGGTATTCAATTATTGAAGAAAAGGTATGTATGGAACTCTTAGATTGTTATCTTTCTAATTACTCTGATCAAGTAGTCATTTTTAGACAATATAAAGAGCATAATGAATAAGAAATCTTGGTGTGAATATCTTAATCCTACCTTAAAGAAGATGAAAATTGCATCATTATTTATCAAAACATGAATGTTTGGTAAATATAAGAGAAAGATATTGTAACATCTCTGACCTGGGTAATGGCTTAACCCTAGAAGTTTTGCTTAAGTAAGTTGTTTACAAACTTGTTTTAATATTTTGAAAAGTTATTAAGACTCTTGTAGAGTTCAAATTTCAAGTTTGAGCTTATTTGCAAATTGTTTGTGCATTATATGATAGTTTGGGCATTAAGTGCAATTTACCCAAGATGAGGGGCTATATTGCAAAATGTCACATGTTGAATGTACCTCATGTTTTTTAGAATCATAAGAGAGAGAATGATGTTAAATGATGTCTTGTGGAAAGCCTAAATTCCAAGATGCATTTTGTTTAAATAATGTTAGTGCATTGTGCACCAGTTTTGGTATAAATTGTAATTTACCAAAAATGTAGGGTTGGTATGCAAATTACCACCTATATAGTGTCCCTACTCCCTCAAAGTATCATGTATAGGAGAGATAAAGGAGGAGACACCATGTTTGAATCAATTATGAATGATGGTACTCTTGGAGATTAAATGACCAAGAAAGGGGTTAATTGTGAAACTCTAACTTGAGTTGTATCAAGTTGAAAAGCATATATATGAGTACCTATCGGCCAAGGAGCCCAAGGAGGTGTCTCATATCGTTTTGTGAACTCTTGGAAAAGTCCATATAGTGCAAAGCACATCAAGAAGGTGAGTTGTGTCGGGTTACAACTTCCTTAGTAAAGTTGTGACGGGTTGTCTTAATCAAAGGGATATGTAATGGACGAATCCTTATCCCTAACTGATCATCAACTGTTTTGCATGTCAATACAAATGTTTATACATGCATGTACACGTGTCATACATGCATGGACACGTGGCACCTACTAGCTCAAATTGATGACACCTCATTTTCACCTTCCTTCATGAACAACAAGTATATATATCCCTAGTTTCACCCCTTAGTGAAATTTTTCGACTCTTACCAACCTCCTACCCTGAGGTATCGTGCATAGAGTTCCCGTATCGTGCAGGAGTGCAAAGATATCATGAATAGGTCCTTGGATATCACCCATAGCAAGAGCATATCAGCCAAGTAGGTGATATTGGCTATACAGGGTGATATCGGCCATAGAGTGAAGTGTTTTGACTCCAAGTGAGTGACACATCGTGCAAGTGAGTGTCATATCCTGCAAGAGGGGTGGAATATCATTTAAGTGCACAAGGGTCTCGTGCAAAGGTGTTAAGGAGCAAGAAGTAGCTCATACTTAACCCTAAGGTGAGGCAATGATCTTCTTCGACCTCAGATTGAAGCATGATTTTAGGGTTTTGATCTTCTTTTCTTTTCTTCTTCATCAATTGGTTATCCATGGTGATTATTTGTATATAGAGGAGTTTTGAAGTTCATCTTAAACCTTAGGAACGTGGATCTTTGGAGCTTGGAGCTTTGAATTTATTCTTAAGGTGGGTTATATAACTTAAACCCAATTATATTATTATGCACCTTCAATTTTGTCATACTTGTTGATCTACTTGCAATTTCGAGTTCTCTTGATTAATTGTTGAACCTTTGAGTTCTAAAAGCTTCATGGGACTGTTGTCCATGACTTATAATAGTAAGAAAAAGGATCCAGAGGTTGATGATGATGACATCATCAGTATCGTATGGAAGCATACACGCATACACCTTCAACCCGATACGGTGATTCACCTACTTCACTAAAATGATATGGATATGATTGTGTATCTTCTTGCACGATATGGTGGTGTAGTATACACCTTTTGCACGATATGAGGTCAAGCAAACAGCTCAAAAGGGACATCGGGCACATGCTTACACACAAGCACCTTCAATCTGATATTGGGTAGAAGCATACACACAAGCACCTTCAATCTAATATTGGGTAGAAGCATACATACAAGCACCTTCAATCTGATATGGTGTGAGCAAGCACACACACACCTTGAAACCGATATGGTGTGATAAAGCACACATACACCTCCAATCAGATATGGTGGAAGCTAACACACATACACCTTCAATCCGATATGGTGGAAGCAGGCATACATACACCTCCAAACCGATATGGAGGGAGCAAGCACACACACACCTCCAAACTTATATGGTGTGGAAGTACCTTAAATTGCAATGTACTTGATGGAGTACCACATGTAGTGTTTTATATCAAGTTATACATTAGGTGTTATGGAATTTAATGAATAATGGTTAAGTAGGCTAATGTACCTTGAAAGAATGTTTGAGCCAACTTAATAAAGTATAGAGTAATCAACATCCTAGGGAGGATGAGAGAGAAACTCATACTTGTATAATAAACATGCAATGTGCATACATTAGTGCTTCTAATATGTGTAGGATATGAATTAGGGTTTGATCCTGGATAATGTGATCTTAAAACCCTAAATGGTTAATAAGGGAAACCCTAACCCTAATGTAGGGTGGTGGTATGATTTTGAAACCCTAATCGATAGGAAAGGCAAACCCTAACCCTAATCAGGGAATAGTGAAATCACCCTTGTATTGGATGGTGTTGATATGTATTTGATATGACTATTATCATGTATACTAAACATGCAGATATCATGAGATGATGAGCATAGCCAGGTATGAGCTATGATGTTTTATTTGGTAGAGATATTTAATGGGCCTCGTGAGCCACATGATAATTTGTTGCCTAGTAAAGAGGTGACAAGATGTTTAATGGGCCTTGTGAGCCACTTGAGATGCTTGTGTAACAAGTATCATGTCTACCTTGGTCAGATGACTTGGAGGTAATAGTTACCTGATAAGTGGTAAAAGTGTTCAATGATAGACTAAGGGTTTGAATACTTAGATTCAATAATCATGATGATGATTTTATTAAGGGATGAGAAATTCCTGGCAATGAGAAAAAGGGATTGAGATCCTAAATGTTATATAAAGTTTTGAAAAGTACTTGATAGATGTATTACACTTTCTTTGTAGCATTTGTCATAATAATTCATGTTTGAAAACTTGACTGATGCTAAACGAATATGGTAATGCACTTAATTAATCAAGTGGAATCTTATCATGTAGAGCCCTGACCATAGATCCATCAGTGTCAGTAAATTGCAGAATGGTGAAACAGGTTTTCCCATGGGAGCTCCTGGAGATCACATATTTTTGAATATGTGGGGGTGATGGGCGAAAATATCCGTACGCCCCAAATGAAGATTGATGGTAGATAAACATGAAATCTCTCAAGCCTTCATTATTAATTGGTTTTGATGTTGATAAACATGAAATCTATCGACCCTTCTTCAGGTTTGATGGTAGAGAAACACGAGATCTATCAATCCTGACGAGAGTGCAGCTGCCCCTGCAACTCTATAGTGAAGTTTCCAGTATACCCTGGAAAGCTATTTAGCAGTTGACATAGTCCTACTCATTTTCTCGCACAGACTGAGACGGTTGAGGTTATGGTAGATGGCTCTTCCATTGACCTTGTATGATATAGATTTTGACTTCGGAGTGGTCGGTTGGAGTATGTGCGGTATACCTCATCTCCTTAGGGTGTATGTGTGATTGTAAAATGTAATCATCCATGTAGCGTATTTGTTTAAGAATGGAATACATAAATCATTGGTTGATGTTACATCGCTTAATGTATCCTAAATGGATAGATGTTATACATGTTCTTCATATTCCTTATAAATGAATAGATGAAGTATTGCTTTATCATATAGAGCTACAATGCTTTAGAAGATGTTATTGCACTATTCTACTTAAATAGTTATTAAATCATGTTATTAATATAAAAGAATGCTCTGCTCAGTTTTATTATTGTTTATCAGCAATGATAATATATATGGCAGAGAGTTATATCTCTCGCTGGGACATTGGTCTCACTTTGTTGGTCACCAAAATTTTTTTAGGTGGACGTGGACGAGGAGGGAGGGACCATACAGCTGAGGAAGGATATCAACATCAGGGACAACAGTAACATCTCAAGTTGAGTTACTGTCTGTTGTGAGTTGTAGATATGAGTCCTATGTGTTGTCTCTGTACACTCAGGTCCTTGGAGTCAGTACTTAGTCATTTTATGACCGATCTAAGATTTTGGCTTGAATGCCTCGAGGTTTTATGTTGCTTATGTATAGTTTTGACAAAGCAACTATTGTATATATTCCTCGAGATGAGATGGTACATGGTATGTACAAAGTGAACCATAATGTATGTAGTAATTTGGTTCTCTTTTTAAGAGTTTCCTAGAAATGGATCTTTTTGCAAATGGTTTTAATTTTAGTGATTTTTGTTAATCTGCTGCTTATGGTTATTCGACAATTATCTACTGGTGACAGTTTGATTTGCGGTCGGATCGTCACAAAGTTTTGGTATCAGAGCTTAAGGTTCGCTGACTCTAAAGAGACATAGGATTAAGGTCGTTGAGTCTGTTCTAAGTGTTATCTAGTTATCTGATAGTGACTTCTACTCATATAGGAGAAGAAGTAAAGCTTAAAGATGGTTGGATCACACAAAGAACATGCTGCTGAAAGTAGTGTTGCTGCACCAGGAGGAGGTGCAAGGGATCAGGCTAGAGAGGAACTAGTACCTGAGAATCTCCAGCTTAACCATGCTTCAATAGAAAACCCAGCTTTTCATGCTCTGTTTTGACAGTTCATGAACACAATAACACATATGGCAGATCGGATGCCAACACCAGCACCTAGGGCACCAGCTTCCAATGAAGGGCATGGATCTGGTAAGACCTTTGAACGGTTATGCCGGGTAGGAGCCACCGAATATGCTGGCACAACTGACCCAGAAGACACAAATTCATGGGTTACTAAGTTGGAGAATTAGAATCCTCAACATTCTAGAAACTGAGAAGGTTAAGCATGATGTGTTCCTGTTGAAAGGGAGTGTTGGCCACTGGTGGGCCATTGAGGAAGAGAAACGACCAGGTGTTGAGGTCGAATGGAGAGAGTTTCAAAGAGAGTTTGTCAGTAGATACTTTCCCAAGACTTACCTGGATGAGAAAATATCTCAGTTTGAGCGGATTAAGCAAGGACCAATGAACATTAGCGAGTATGAAGCTAAGTTTATGGAACTTCTATAGTTTTGTCCATACATGGCTACTACAGATGAGGAGAAGATTCGACATTTTGAGAAGGGTTTGAACGCTGATTTGACCACACCTACATCTGCTCTAGAGAATATAGAGAGGTTTGCCAGCATTGTGGAATCAGTTAGGCGGATAGAAAGGTCCCTGACTGCGAATCGTCAAGCCAACAGTAAGAAAGTGCATACACAATTCCAGGGATAGAGGTCTGAAAGTTTTAAGAAACCAAGGTTTTCTGCACCAATCACACCACATAGGTTTAGTACTCTGATGCAATAGACATCCAGCAAGGGTAGAGGTCGTAGTTTACCGCCAACTGGAGCCCATAGTTTAGTGTCGATGTCAGTAACAGGACCACATAGGCCGAATTTGGAAAACCTAAGTTGCTACTAGTGTGGGAAGCCAGGACATTTGATGAGGTACTATCCTGAGAGAGTTAGGAATGTGATTCAACCACCGAGGCAGAGTCATCAAGGCTCTCAGAGGCGATAGTTTAGTAGTGGCACACAAGGATGTGAACATGCGTCCCAAGCCGGTTCATCTGTACCTGAAAATAGGATGAGTGGTCGGCAACCAACAATGGCAAGATTCTATGCTATGAATCAGCCAGAGACAGTGGTCAACCCACGAGTCGTGACAGGTCAGATGGAATGATTTCATTCTGATATGTCTTCATCCTGCTTCGTATCTATTTTGATTGATCCGAGTGCTACACATTCCTTTATCACTCGAGAAGTGATGCATGATTGCAATATGACAGTTAGTCATAGAGCAGACAATCTGTTATTAGAATCTTCGTTAATCGGATCTGCGGTGTTGTGGGAGGTATGTTCTTTCCTTTTTAGAACACAACATTTAGGTGGATCTTATACCACTTGAGATGCACGAGTTTGACATAATTCTTGGGATGGACACCCAAGAAAAGTAAAAGGTTGTCTTGGATTGTGGTTCCAAGCAATCTATGTTCACAGATAATGGTGAGACATGGGACTTTCAGGGGGACATAAAGATGTTGGGTTTTAGGGGAGACAGAGAAGGCAGCGGAAACAAAAATTTCTCCCCCAACCCATACCGAGGAAACGCGTCAACGTCTATATAATAGGAAAGGATGGTTTGCGGAATCATACCTTGTCCCGAGGCTTGCTCGGCGACAATACCTCGCGCAATGCGCGGTCTTCAACTCCGGACTTCGACGGTGTCTGTGCAGCTCCTGGTCGCACTGGGACTGACAACTCCTACTCGAACCGGAATGTCGGATGACAATTGTCCTCCTAAGCGGCAGTGTCCTCCCGCCTCTGTAGTAGTCCACACGGACCACCTGGAACTCCACTCTCCTTGTCCCACAAGGAAGTGGAAGGAGTCGCACCCTCCTGTTGATGTACTAGTCGCCAACACACTCTCCTGCCTCCTGTTGCAACTGCAGTTGTCCTTCCCTTGATGCACCTCCCTTTTGCGGGAAGCACTTGCTCGGGCTCTCTCACGATTACCAAAACCAGAGAGAATGACAACTTGTAGAGCAACTGGTTGCACTGAGCTGTACTTTGAGAAGCCCCCAATACCCCTATATATATAGGAGAGTCATGGGACAGGGTTCTCCATCCCGGGCAATGCGGGACTAAAGAAGGAGTTGAAGGGTTCAAAAATTTTCCACAAAAAGCAACCGGTTCGCAACTTGAAATGATCGGTTCACAACTGAACTGATCGGTTCGGCCATTGAGCCGATCGGTTGGACCTGAGCCGATCATTTGGGGCACTCCAACCGATCGGTTGGTGCCCTGAACCGATCGGTTCATGGTCCTAATCCAGCTCAAAAAGACTTTCCTTGTTTCTTTCCCAATTGGTATCGAATACCAATATTATTCCCAATCGAATTGGGCAATTTGAAACGAAAGGAAAATTCTTGCCGACATGACTTTCCCAACTGGTCGGTTGCACCAGTTGAGCCGATTGGTTCAACCCTTGAACCGGTCGTTTCAACCTGGGCATGAGCCGATCGGCCTGGACACTCCAGCCGACCGGTTCAGCAACCTCATCCGACCGGTTCATCACATGATCCGATCGGTTGGGAGCACAGGTTGTGCAAAATCAGTCAAATGTGATTTCAATCAATCTGATACTCCAATCAATGCGTCCAACACCTTGAACCATACGATATTGAGCTATCGACTGATTGAGTGTTTAATTGAACTACTAAACTCCTTTAGTAATCAATCTAAACATTGCTTTGTGGACAAAACTCCTCTTCCAGGTTAAATCCTATGTGTGTGACCCTGCAGGTCCATTTCACGTTGGCAGTGAAAGTCCATAACACTTATGACTTCACAAGCAAAGAGCGGTGCCTAGTCACACATCAGTGCTACCCAAGTGAAAGTAGAAAGTTGGAGAACAACTTCCATCCTACAATCCATGAATGGTGTTAGAGCGAATGTATAATTCCTTTGTCACTAATATCCTGAATGAACTCGAGGCATGGAACAGTCATCCTGCCAACGTTCATTTACTTCCTTGATCTCAGAGTAGACTGGAAGAGATATGTATGACATCAGTATCACATACTGATTCACACATGCGTGCACGCCTTTCTCAATCCTACTCATCAAGTGGCCATGGATATCAAACTCCCTCAGGAGGGACAAATCCCATATCTATCACTCACCCCTCAAAAGCCCCATGTGTCAAAGCCACCCAATCATCACCTTTATAACAACCCATGTTTCAGGACTGCGTTTGATGATGTCAAAGTGTGCCCAACGACATGTGTTGAGTGCAGTGATTTCAGGTGTAAGAATCACACTCACCACCATCACTGTGAGTACTGACTGTGACTACCATCTCATGGTTCCATGTGTCAAACTCACGGTGGGTCTGTCTGGTACCTTGTTCTCTAACAAGTACCTATGTGTTTGGTTTGATATCTCTATATCATGACTAATGAGATTCTGTCATCAACCAACGCCACAATCTAGTCTTGTGTGTCATTGCTGTCTATCTACCTTCCACAATGACATCCGACTAGGGACATAATAAGAATGTACAAACTCTTAGCATCCGTATGATCTCATCGTTCAGGTCCTCAACCTGAAAGCATACGTCATTGAGTACTGTCATTCTTTAGACATTCAATATGTTCTATCACTATCTCATATGACTGAACCAGAAAGAATTGGAAGTTTGCCTTTGATGTTTATCAAATCAATCTTAATGTATCCCACCAATCATCCCATGATTGGCTCTCAGGGCATACATACCAACAGACTCCCACTTGCACTGCGAGCCAATCACCCATGAATCATATTCATAGTGATCTTCAAACATGTCCTACATGTTACTGCGCTCTAGTGCCAACATAGTGAGAAATGACAACACCTTGCCAAAGTCTGTACAAATTGCATGTCTCGCATCTCTTCATTGTACGTCACACGTATGAGATGGAGTTGCCGTAATATGCGATCTAGCATTCCATTGCTAACCTTTATCCACATTGCATGATAAAGGATTCCAGACTTATCATCAATGAGTGGAATATAAGTTCATCTCATGAACTTTCAGATCCATATAGTATCCACTGCTGTTCACTAACACCTAGATACTCGACATTTCCCTTTTAATTGGCTTTATCAACAAACTTTCACTTTTATACATCTTATATATATATTGCGATTAATTTTCTGTCCTTTCAGAAGTTCGCATCAATGTAACTCTTTACATCGAACTCTTCCTTATCTCCATAGAACTAGTACTTCACAAGCACTTATCAAGTTCTCATGGTATTCCAGTAACCCTTACTGGAAATAGACAGACATCCACTCGTCATGTCACACATACGAGTTATCAGGATGAGCACATCATATTGCCATGTCCCACATACAGGATGATGAATGCATTTTATTCTTGCCATGTCATACATGCAAGATAATGGGATGATTACATACATGATAGATCCATATATATTCTTAGTGTTCCCATTCTTCATAAGAATTGGACACTTGGCCTTGGGATACTAACTCCATGTAACATGGACAAGTTTTCTCCCACTGAATCTGTGCATACTGAACACTTTAGTACAGATTGCCAATGTATGCTCTCTCTTTCCAGGTCAAGAGATTTTTGAGAACTATCTCTATAGATCTCTATTCCTATCACATAGGAAACATCTCTATCTTCCTTAAAGATAATTTCCACATTGGGATTTCCAATCTAGAACATTTCCATTTCACATCAACATGTGGAATGTGAATACGCTCCCACTAAATCACAGATCCCTTCTTTATCTTTGACATATCAGTCAAACCCTTTGACTATATCATCAAAATAAAGATCCAATTTTGAGTTGCTTGTACTCAATCAATCACATTGATTAGTCCATTGTAACTTATAGACTTCATTTGCATTAGTGGATTCATAAACCTTATAGGATGTGTCACGTACACATCCTGGTTTTATTCCTCATAGGAATGCGGTTTTAGTGTCCATATGCCAAATGTCTTAGTCATTAAGTTGCAATCAACAAGCATCATCCTTCTCAAAATGTTATCCATGTGTCTTAACACTTAAGACTCATTTGCATTTATGGATATGATCCAATGAGTGCTACCATCAAGGTCATACCTTATGGTTCACATGGATGTCATTTAGGATGTAAAGGTCATAAACCATAACTCAAGATTCAGTTCCTCATATTCATCTTGATAGTTGACTCATCACATGAACAACTCATCATATAGATAATTGAGGTGTATCTGTTAAAGATATAAGAACTCACAACCCTTGTGATTCTTAATTTCTTTTATTAGTGTGTGGTATTCTTTTATTAAGTAGAATTCAGTTATTTGATAATCATTCTCTAACTCCTTAGAGTATGATTCCTTCTTGATTCAGACATCACCATGCCTTAATCATGAGTTCACTATGATACACTATCATAATCACTCATAAGGATCTCAAACATTTGGTCCAAGTATTTCATTCCTTGATCTCATCAAGAATTAATACTTTACCAAATTTGTACTTCATTTATGATAATCTTGAACACTTCAAGATATTCATATTGGTATTTCTCTAAACACCATTTGAAGTATTAGCATTTATTCCAATAGGTATGTAAATACATCACATGTATTATACCTAATAGGATAATCACTCTCCCACTACATTAGTGAAGATTGATTAATCATGTCCAAGATATTCATGTCTCTTACTGGTTCTACAACCAAAAGAGTCTAGATTTATCCATCACATGGAAACTAGAAATGAATTTCTCATGATTAATGCTAATCAAATTGTTTGAGTTATCTATAACTTTTAGGTATCATCTTATCTTATGCATATCAAATATCACAAGATAAATAAGGCATTGCCACAAAGATCACATATTTATAAATTGAAACATCTCTTTATTAATTGCCATCATTGTCATACAATATGCAAAAATAAAGTGTTTCTATCTATTGGCAAGTATGAAATAACAGTTCATAATTGTATTACATGCCTTATTGGCTGAAAATAAACTAAATTATTCCTATCTATAAAGGCAACACTTGCCCCAAGTAAGAATGCTTTACACTTTACATCTTGATATCATATATCTCAAAAAGTGTTACAAGTTTATTTACATGACACCTTCAAGTAGAGGCTTCAGTCGCCTCCTTCTTCTTTTGTTCTTCCAGGTAGAGAGGACAATTCCTTTTCCAATGTCCTGGCTTTTGACAATGGTGGCAATTTCCTTTCTTGGTCATGCCTCCTTTGGCCTTGAGAGCTGAAGATGGCTTGGACTCCTGGCTAGCTTCAGAACCTTTCTTAGCTTTGCCCTTGCCCTTGCGCTTGGACTTGCCTTTCTTGCTCGTGATCACCATCACGGACTTAGGCTTGTCCTTCTTCATCTATAACTCAGCTGTCCTCAACATGCCCAACAACTCTGACAGTGGCCTATCAAAGTTGTTCATGTTGTAGTTCATCACAAATTGACTGTAAGATTCTGGCAACGATTGCAGTATCACGTCAGTAGCCAACTCTTGGCTCAGTGGAAATCCCAGTCTCTGCAGGTTCTCCACATACCCAATCATCTTGAGTGTGTGAGGACCAACTGGATCTCCTTCTGTCATGACGCACTTGAACAGCGCCCTAGAAACATTGTACCTCTCTTGTCGTGCCTGATCTTCATACATGTTCCTGAGATGCAGAATCATCTCTATGACACCCATGTTCTCATGTTGCCTCTGCAACTCATGGTTCATTGAACATAGCATCAAGCACTTTGCATCAATGGCATCATCAGAATGCTTCTTGTAAGCATCTCTTTTTGTCCTTGGTGCATTAGGAGCGGGTTCCTCTGGAATTGGAGTATCCAGGACATAGAGCTTACGCTCTTGAGTGAGAACAATTCTCAATGTCCGATACCAGTCGTGGAAGTTTGTCCCATTTAGCTTGTCCTTGTCAAGGACCGATCGCAAAGAAAAGTTATTGTTGTTTGTTGCCATTTGAACTACAAAAAGGAAAATATGCAATTTTAGTCCAAAACTCATTTTTGACTTATTTGATTGATTTGAAAGTTTGACGATATAATTAGGCCTTTAATTAATTATCGCTCCCACTATTTTAGTTCAAATTGATAGCCCTCACCATCAATTCGGAAGATTGCAGCGTACAACCTTCTTGTGGGCAAGATCCTGAAATCCTCTAAGTCATGGACCAGCTTGGGCTGTCACCCATAATATAGATCTCTCAGGTAGGCAACTTTTGCCAATTGCATCATATGCAACTCTTGATAAGATGTCATCTACAACTCCTTGCAATGATCATCTCCATGCCTCAAGGCGCTAGATCCTATCTAGGTCACCTTGTTAAGTCCAACCCAAAGCAAACACGATGAATATGCACCCTGCTTGGGCAGACCCACACATTCATCCTTCACGCTTCCACGAGATAGACGGTGCACCACGCTTGGGCGTGCCCACACTTGGTCGATCAAGCTTTTCACATGTGTCGCATTTGGAAGGCATCTAAAACTTAATATTTAATGAGGGATTTGGTTTTATATATATACACATATCCAATCACCACAATACATAGTACGTATCATATACATGCTATATCCCACAGTAAACATGCACAAAATGATAAAAGCGATGATTATGGCCATCCTAATGTGATTCCTCGAGCCAAGAGGAATCACGGTCATCTAGGTCTACATCACATGCAACCTGTACAAGATGAACTCTGTGTCTTGCCTTCCGAGTTGATCAACTCATCACATGAATGATCTGTACTCTCCAGCCGGTCGTCTGGGTGCCACCAGCCGATCGGTTGGCTCCTCCAACCGATCGGTTCGCCTGGTCGTCGTGCATCTCATCATGTCCGCCACCTGCTCGTCTCGCTCCTCAAACCGGTCATCAACCGATCGGTTCACTCCTTGAACCGACCGTCTGGAGGTCAACCGATCGATTCACTCCTTGAACCGATCGTCTGAGCAGTCATCTTGATGTCCGCCGATCTTTGACATAACAGGAAATAAAAAAACTTATTCTATTTATTACATTGCTTTAAAAGGGAAACCCCGAGTTACATTCGGGGGGAGCAAAGGTAGGAAAGAATCTCGAATTATTTCGAGTTACATCAGGAATAAGAGAGGGAAGATCGGTGTGCAGACCGAGATGCAAGCAACCACAAACAACCACACACAGATAGGGGTTTATAGGCCATAATCACGCTACACACATCCACCAAAAAACTCGTTTAAGGGCGACGCGTATCGAGTGCATTAATAATACATATCATATATGTAATTAGGGATTTGTGGATTTAGGATTGGACATGCATAAAGCCGATATTATTCACATTGTATGCAATAAATAAAGGCGACAAACCAAAATCGATCATATCGATATTCCTAAAATATAGAGCAGTTGACGTGGCTCTGATACCACTGTTGGGTTTTAGGGGAGACAGAGAAGGCAGCGGAAACAAAAATTTCTCCCCCAACCCATACCGAGGAAACGCGTCAACGTCTATATAATAGGAAAGGATGGTTTGCGGAATCATACCTTGTCCCGAGGCTTGCTCGGCGATAATACCTCGCGCAATGCACGGTATTCAACTCCGGACTTCGACGGCGTCTGTGCAGCTCCTGGTCGCACCGGGACTGACAACTCCTACTCGAACCGGACTGTCGGATGACAGTTGTCCTCCTAAGCAGCAGTGTCCTCCCGCCTCTGTAGTAGTCCACACGGACCACCTGGAACTCCACTCTCCTTGTCCCACAAGGAAGTGGAAGGAGTCGCACCCTCCTGTTGACGTACTAGTCGCCAACACGCTCTCCTGCCTCCTGTTGCAACTGCAGTTGTCCTTCCCTTGCTGCACCTCCCTTTTCCGGGAAGCACTTGCTCGGGCTCTCTCACGGTTACCAAAACCAGAGAGAACGACAACTTGCAGAGCAACTGGTTGCACTGAGCTGTACTTTGAGAAGCCCCCAATACCCCTATATATAGGAGAGTCATGGGACAGGGTTCTCCATCCCGGGAAATGCGGGACTAAAGCAGGAGTAGAAGGGTTCGAGAATTTTCCACAAAAAGCAACCGGTTCGCAACTTGAAATGATCGGTTCACAACTGAACCGATCGGTTCGGCCATTGAGCCGATCGGTTGGACCTGAGCCGATCATTTGGGGCACTCCAACCGATCGGTTGGTGCCCTGAACCGATCGGTTCAGGGTCCTAATCCGGCTCAAAAAGACTTTCCTTGTTTCTTTCACAATTGGTATCGAATACCAATATTATTCCCAATCGAATTGGGAAATTTGAAACGAAAGGAAAATTCTTGCCGACATGACTTTCCCAACTGGTCGGTTGCACCAGTTGAGCCGATTGGTTCAACCCTTGAACCGGTCATTTCAACCTGGGCATGAGCCGATCGGCCTGGACACTCCAGCCGACCGGTTCAGCAACCTCAGCCGACCGGTTCATCACATGAGCCGATCGGTTGGGAGCACAGGTTGGGCAAAATCAGTCAAATGCGATTTCAATCAATCCGATACTCCAATCAATGCGTCCAACACCTTGAACCATAAGATATTGAGCTATCGACTGATTGAGTGTTTAATTGAACTACTAAACTCCTTTAGTAATCAATCTAAACATTGCTTTGTGGACAAAACTCCTCTTCCAGGTTAAATCCTATGTGTGTGACCCTGCAGGTCCATTTCACGTTGGCAGTGAAAGTCCATAACACTTATGACTTCACAAGCAAAGAGCGGTGCCTAGTCACACATCAGTGCTACCCTAGTGAAAGTAGAAAGTTGGAGAACAACTTTCATCCTACAATCCGTGAATGGTGTTAGAGCGAATGTATAATTCCTTTGTCACTGATATCCTGAATGAACTCGAGGCATGGAACAGTCATCCTGTCAACGTTCATTCACTTCCTTGATCTCAGAGTAGACTGGAAGAGATATGTATGACATCAGTATCACATACTGATTCACACATGCGTGCACACCTTTCTCAATCCTACTCATCAAGTGGCCATGGATATCAAACTCCCTCAGGAGGGACAAATCCCATATCTATCACTCACCCCTCAAAAGCCCCATGTGTCAAAGCCACCCAATCATCACCTTTATAACAACCCATGTTTCAGGACTGCGTTTGATGATGTCAAAGTGTGCCCAACGACATGTGTTGAGTGCAGTGATTTCAGGTCTAAGAATCACACTCACCACCATCACTATGAGTACTGACTGTGACTACCATCTCATGGTTCCATGTGTCAAACTCACGGTGGGTCTGTCTGGTACCTTGTTCTCTAATATGTGTTTGGTTTGATATCTCTATA
Source organism: Alisma plantago-aquatica (assembly GCA_963693085.1). Classification (NCBI taxonomy): domain Eukaryota; kingdom Viridiplantae; phylum Streptophyta; class Magnoliopsida; order Alismatales; family Alismataceae; genus Alisma; species Alisma plantago-aquatica. Next base: position 1,190,013,138 of record OY856410.1, on the reverse strand, counting down.
TCATGACTAATGAGATTCTATCATCAACCAACGCCACAATCTAGTCTTGTGTGTCATTGTTGTCTATCTACCTTCCACAATGACATCCGACTAGGGACATAATAAGAATGTACAAACTCTTAGCATCCGTATGATCTCATCGTTCAGGTCCTCAACCTGAAAGCATACGTCATTGAGTATTGTCATTCTCTAGACATTCAATCTGTTCTATCACTATCTCATATGACTGAACCAGAAAGAATTGGAAGTTTGCCTTTGATGTTTATCAAATCAATCTTAATGTATCCCACCAATCATCCCATGATTGGCTCTCAGGGCATACATACCAACAAAAGATTCTTCCAACCTGTCTAGTGTCAGCTATGGTAGAAGCAAAGCTGATGAGACAAGGATGCTTCACATTCTTGGCACATGCAGTAGATACCAAAGCATAGAGTCCTAATCTTTTTGAAGTTCCAGCTGTTAGGGAGTTTGAGGATGTGTTTCCTGAAGAACTTCCAGACATTCTTCCACCTCGAGAGATTGATTTCAAGATTAGTTTAATCCCAGGTACGCAACCTATAGCTCAAACACCTTATAGGATGGCACCAGATGAAATGGCAGAGCTTAAGAAACAATTACAAGAGTTGCTCGAGAAAGGTTTGATTCAACTGAGTACTTCTCTGTGGGGTGCTCCAGTTCTTTTTGTTAAAAAGAAGGATGGCACTATGAGATTATGCATAGACTATAGACAGATCAACAAGGTGACCATTAAGAACAAAAATCCTTTGCTAAGGATAGATGATCTGTTTGACCAGTTGTGTGGTGCAACATTATTTTCTAAAATAAATCTATGGCCAGGATATCATCAGTTACATATCAAAGAGAGTGACATACCTAAGTCTGCCTTTAGAACAAGGTATGGTCATTATGAGTTTGTAGTTATGTCGTTTGGACTAACTAATGCACCAGCTACATTTATGGAATCAATGAATAGACTCTTCCAGCCATTCCTTGATTAGTTTGTAGTGGTCTTCATGGACGACATCCTGATATACAGTAGAGATGGTCAACAATATGAACGACACCTTCGTCAAGCTTTGACATTGTTGAGACAGCACAAGCTATATGCTATGTTTAGCAAGTGTGAGTTTTGGTTTTCAAAAGTGTCTTTTCTTGGACACGTTATATCTGCTTCAGGTATTTGTGTTAATCCACAAAAAGTGGAATCTTTGTTAGAGTGGGAACAACCCAAGACACCGATAGAGATTCATAGTTTCTGAGGCATGGCATGTTATTACAGGAGGTTTATTAAAGACTTCAGTTCTATGGCCTTACCCCTAGCCAAGTTGACCAGGAAGTAAGTTCCTTTTGTCTGGAATGACAAGTGTCAACATTCTTTTTAGTGGTTGAAAGAAAAGTTGACCAGTGCACCTGTGTTAACTTTACCTAAGCAGGGAAAGGGATACATTGTTTTCTGTGATGCCTCCAAGAATGGTCTAGGATGTGTGCTGATGTAGAGTGATCATGTAGTTTCTTTTGCTTCCCAACAACTTAAGAAACACGAGGAAAATGATCTGACACATGATCTAGAGTTAGCTATAATGGTTCATGTGCTGAAAATATGGAGACATTATCTCTATGGAGAAACATTCCAGATTTTTACAGACCATAAGAACTTAAAGTACATCTTCTCACAGCACGAGTTGAATATGAGACAACGCCACTGGATGGAGTTAATCAAGGACTACAATTGTACAATTGATTATTATCCAGGAAAGGCTAATGTAGTGGCTGATGCACTAAGTAGAAAATCTTCATCGCCAACCATTGATAAAGCACAGTTGAACTCTTTAGTGTGCTTTAAATGAGACATGCTTGACTCTTTAACACAAAACAATGTACAGCTTAAAGTATCTTTATTAGCTAGATTGTTAGCAGATATGCATGTGAAACCTACTCTAAAACAATAGATCAAAGAGGCACAATAGGCAGATAATTGTGATTCAGCACATCAGGTCAGAGTATGGTAGTGAGAAACAGGACGGTTTTCATGAGTCATAAGTTGAATTAGTCTGTTACCATGGTAGGATGGTAGTACCTGATGCCAGTGACTTAAGGAAGCTAGTCATGGAGGAAGCTCATTCGTCCATGTATGCAATGCTTCCAAGGAGTACAAAAATGTATCATAATTTGAAAGCTATGTATTGGTTGCCTGGTTTGAAGAAAGATGGTGTTGAGTTTGTTATGCTGTGTCTAGTGTGTCAGCAGGTTAAAGTTGAACATCAGAAGCCCACAGGAACAATGCAGCCTTTACCTATACCACAATGGAAATGGGATCACGTGACCATGGACTTTGTGGTTGGTTTACCCAGAGATGGGAGCAAGAGGAAGAGATGAGGAGGAAGTACCCCTCTTTTCTCTTGAGATTTCAGGGACAAAATCCTTGTTAGGGGTTGATAATTGTAACATCCCTGACCAGGGTTATGGCTTAACCATAGAAGTTTTTCTTAAGTAAGTTGTTTACTAATTTTTTTAATCTTTTGAAAAGTAATTAAGATTCTTGTAGAATTCAAATTTCAAGTTTGAGCTTATTTGCAAACTGTTTGTGCATTATATGATAGTTTGGGAATAAAGTGCAATTTACCCAAGATGAGGGCATATATTGCAAAATGTCACATTTTGAATGTACCTCATGTGTTTTAGCATCATAAGAGAGAGAATGATGTTAAATGATGGCTTGTGGAAATCCTAAATTCCAAGATGCATTTTGTTTAAATAATGTTAGTGCATTGTGCACCAATTTTGGTATAAATTATAATTTACCCAAAATGTAGGGTTGGTATGCAAATTACCACCTATATAGTGTCCCTACTCCCTCCTAGTATCATGTAGAGGAGAGATAAAGGAGGAGACACCATGTTTGAATCAATTATGAATGATGGTACTCTTGGTGATAAAATGACCAAGAAAGGGGTTAATTGTGAAACTCTAACTTGAGTTGTATCAAGTTGAAAAGCTTATATATGAGGGCATATCGGCCAAGGAGCCCAAGGAGGTGTCTCATATCGTTTTGTGAACTATTTTCAAAGGCCATATCGTGCAAAGCACCTGAAGAAGGTGAGTTGTGTCGGGTTCAACTTCCTTAGTAAAGTTGTGACGGGTTGTGAATAAAGTGAAGAATTAATTGATATATCTTAATCAAATGGATATGTAATGGACGAATCCTTATCCCGAAATGATCCTCAACTTTTTTTCATGTCAATATAAATGTTTATTCATGCATGTACACGTGTCATCCATGCGTGGACACGTGGCACCTACTAGCTCAAATCGATAACACCTCATTTTCACCTTCCTGCATGAACAACAAGTATATATACCCCTAGTTTCACTCCTTAGTGAAATTTTTCGACTCTTACAACCCTCCTACCCTGTGGTATCATGCATAGATTTCTTGTATCGTGCATGAGTGCAAATATATCATGCATAGGTCCTTGGATATCGGCCATCACAAGAGCATATCGTCCAAGTAGGTGATGTTGGCCATATAGGGTGATATCGGCCATAGAGTGAAGTGTTTTGACTCTAAGTGAGTGACATATCATGCCAGTGAGTGTCATATCATGCATTAGGGGTGGCATATCGTGAAAGGGCACAATGGTATCGTGCAAAGGTGTTAAGGAGCAAGAAGGAGCTCATACTTAACCCTAAGGTGAGGCAATGATCATCTTCAACCTCGGATTGAAGCATGATTTTAGGGTTTTGATCTTCTTTTCTTTTCTTCTTCACCAATTTCTTATCCATGGTGATTCTTTGCATATAGAGGAGTTGTGAAGTTCATATTCAACCTTAGGAACGTGCAGCTTTGGATCTTGAAGATTTGAAGTTGTTCTTAAGGCGGGTTATATAACTTAAACCCAATTATATTATTATGTACCTTCAATTTTGTTATACTTGTTGATCTACTTGGAATTTCGAGTTCTCTTGATTAATTGCTGAACCTTTGAGTTCTAAAAGCTTCATGGTACTGTTGTCCATGACTTAGAACAGTAAGAACAAGGATCTAGAGGTTGATGATGATGACATCATCAGTATCGTGTGGAAGCACACAAGCATACACCTTCAACCCGATATGGTGATGCACCTACATCACTAAAACAATATGGATATGATTGCATATCTTCTTGCAAGATATGGTGGTGTAGTATACACCTTTTTCACGATATGAGGTCAAGGAAACACCTCAAAAGTGATATCGGGCACAATCATACAGACAAGCACCTTCAATCTATTATTGGGTAGAAGCATACACACAAGCACCTTCAATCCGATATTGTGTAGAAGCATACACACAAGCACCTTCAATCCAATATGGTGTGAGCAAGCACACACACACCTCCCAACCGATATGGTGTGAGCAAGCACACATACACCTCCAATCTGATATGGTGGAAGCTAGCACACATACACCTTCAATCTGATATGGTGGAAGCAAGCATACATACACCTCCAAACTGATATGGAGGGAGCAAGCACACACACACCTCCAAACCGATATGGTGTGGAAGTACCTTAAATTGCAATGTACTTGATGGAGTAACACATGGAGTGTTTTATATCAAGTTATACATTAGGTGTTATGGAGTTTAATGAATAATGATTAGGTAGGCTAATGTACCTTGAAAGAAAGGTTGAGCTAACTTAATAAAGTATGGTGTAATCAACATCCTAGGTGTTGGCTAAATGGACATCTATAAAATCCCTTTGTTTTGATTATGACAAACATTTCATTCTTATTTATCTAACGAGCTACTTGAGTGTGCAGGATTATGGTGAATGACGAAGCAACTAGGGAGATCATAAGTTTATAGTTTTATTTTCATGCAATGTAATCACTATTGTAAAAACTTGTACAATTATATAATGTACAAGTACCTAGATTGCATGTAAATCAAGCATTGGATCTTCCCTAGCTACACACCATAGTTAGACAAGTCATCCCTTCCAATAGGATCACATTATGCACACTCATGCACACACTTAGTATCTTAATTGATAGATTGAAACAGAGTCAATCTCGGTCGACACACTCCTCGACCGAGACACTCTCGGTCGACAACCTTATCGACCGAGAATGACCTAAAGTAGCCGTTAGACTTAGCAAAGGAGTTAGTTGGCAGTTGGAAGTGAACGTTGCACTCAGAGAGCCTGTCGGTCGAGAAAAGCTCGACCGAGTAGGTGTCTCGGTCGACCATCTGTCGACCGAGACGGTCTCTGACAGAATCTGCAGAGTTAAAGCAATTAGCCGTTGTAAAAATGACCAATCTATTCCTAACGGCTAATTGAGCACTTGGAACCCCCTAGAAACTATCTAGAAGGTCCTTAAGCATACTTAGGCTATCCCTATAAATAGGACAAGCTATAGGACACTAGAATTTACCTTGCTACACTTGAGAATTCTTTCTAAGCACTCTTGAGCAATCTTTTACAAGCAATTGAGCACTGTGATCACTTGGCCATATTCCATCTAGCTCAAGCTCATCCTATAGGCTAGATTTTCCTCACCCTAGCATCCACAAGTCTATTACCTTGGCTGGGAAAATCCATACGCTTGATATAGGCAATTCAAGCCTTGAGCTTAAAAGGATAAGTTGTACTTTCCTATTTTCTTTCTTGTTCCTTGTAATATTTGTACTCTTCGTTGCTACTCCAGGGAGGAGGCTGCATATAGGAAGAGGGTGAAGCTCTTCGTGTGAAGAGGAGGACTTTGGACTACTTCAGAAGGCTATCTTGACGGGAAGCTACTTCGGGAGGGAGGCTACTTCAAGGGGGAGCTTGAAGTTACTCCAAGGAAGGCTGCTTCAAGGTTGACAAGATTACTTCTAGGTGAAGGCTGTCCAAAGGGTGTTTAGAGAGTGTTGTAATTTTATGTAACATCCTTAAAAGGTAATAAAATTCAATACTTTCAAAATCCCGGTTGGGTAAGCAACCGGGTAGTGGACTGACTCCTTAGTATTTGCTAAGGTGGAACCACTCTAAACACCTGTGTCTCTCTTCTTATCTTTTACTTTGGTTGTTTGAGTTTAAATTGTTTTAAATTATCATAAAACTCTATTCACCCCCCCTCTAGAGGTTTTCAATTGGTATCAGAGCAGGCTTCAAGGAGCCCTAACAAAGTCTTGAAGAAAAGATGGGGGATGGAGTGCTCAACAACCTCAACATTGAAGGAACGTTCGTTGCTCGACCTCCAGCATTTGACGGGACAAACTATCAATACTGGAAGAGAAGAATGCAATTTTACTTCCAAGGAATCAATTGGGATCTTTGGAGAATGGTATCTACACCATACACACTTCCACAAGACGAGTTCGAAGTATGGGACGCTAATACGGTAAAAATGGCACAAATGAATGCAAAGGCAGTAAGCATTTTATATTGTTCCATTTCAGTAGGTGAATTTAATAGAGTATCAAACTGTGATACCGCATATGACATTTGGCATAGATTATCTATAACATATGAGGGTACGGTTCAAGTTAAAAACTCTAAAGTTAGTTTGCTTAAAACGAAATTTGAACATTTTCGTATGGATCCAAACGAAACTATTAGTGAAATGTATTCAAAATTTTCTACTATTGTCAATGGTTTGAATGCTTTAGGGAAACCCGTTCTTGAGGAAGATCAGGTATCAAAAATACTTCGATCTCTTCCTCCAAAGTACAAACCAAAGGTGACAGCTATTGCAGAAGCAAACGACCTCACTCGCCTCAAAATGGAACAACTCATCGGAAACTTAGAAGCTCATGAGGCAGACCTAGAAGAGGAAGAGAGAAGAGAACATGAACATCACCGTGGACCAAAGAAAGACGTGGCTCTCAAAGCATCAAAAGCTCTCTCACAAGAGAGTGAGGAATCTAGTGAAGAAGAAGGAGAAGAAGCATTGATCGTCAATGGTAAGAAATATAGAAGGTTTAAATCTAATAAAATTTCTAGTTCTTCCTCCACTCCCAGGTGCTTCGAGTGTGGAAAGAAAGGACATTTCAAAAATGAATGTCCCAAAGCTAAGAAGGGAAAGAAAAGCTCACATAAGAAGAAAGAAAAAGCTTATAAAGCAGCATGGGATGAAACGAGTGAAAGTGAAAGCGGAGAAGACAAGATAGAATGTCTAATGGCAAGAGAAGATGAAGAATCTCAAGAGGTAAGCCTAGTTGATCTTCCTAAAGAAGAGTTAGTAGCTAGCTTACAAGAAACTCATGATAAATATGTTGATGCCAAGAAGAAACTAAAAAGGACTATAAAATCAAACAATGAGCTCATTGCCAAAATAGATGAACTTTCTTTCGAAAAGAATAACATTGAACTTGAAAATGTATCTTTAAAAACATCTTTAGATGATTGCACTAGAAAGCTACTTACTTTGGAAACTGATGTTGATCTTCTATCAAAAGAAAAGACTGATTTGTTAGCTAAACTACAAGCTTTTCAAACTCAACCTATCTTGTGCAATCATTCGGATTATGACATTATTGTAAAAGAAAAGGATTCATTGCTTTCTGATTTAGACCAGGCAAGAAAAGATATACATAAGAAAATGAATAACATTGCTCAGTTGCAACAAGAACTTCATGAGTTAAGAAGAAAAGATATTCTTGATAAAATATTAAGAAGTGGTACTACCTTCAATGGAAGAAAAGGTTTGGGATATGTTCCAAAGAGAAACCAAACCAAAAAGACCCAAACTATGTTTGTACCCAAAAACACAATGACTAGAAAAAGAAACGAAGTTGATTCTATTACTTGTCATTTCTGTTTACGTCTTGGTCATTACTGTTTTTCATGCCCCTACAAGACTAAGAAGTCCAACTTAGTTTGGACCCCAAGACCTCAAACTTAGAAGAATGGAATGTAGTTGAGATATGACAAAATACTTAATTTGTGCAATTTATATTGTCCTATCTCAACAAACGATGCTATGCTTATTGGTATTATTTTTCTGCATTGCTGTACAAAAACAGAAACTTCGTCGGTCGAAGTACTGTCGACCGAGCTCTGGGTCGGTCGAAGTAGGGTCGACCGACTGGATATCTTTAACAAATCGAAAATCTTCCAGTACTCATTTCGGTCGAACACTGGTCAACCGAAAAATTTTCTGCTCTTTTTTGATTGTGATACAGTAACCTCCTCGATCGATAAATTGTCGACCGAGATTTATATCGGTCGAGCAATCGTCGACCGACTGGCTTCCTGTATCAGAACTTTTTACACATCAGCAAATTAAAAAGTTTCTAACCTTATCGGACCATCACATGGGTACCAAAATCTATATTCTAATGCAGGAATGGGTCGTTGACAGTGGTTGCTCCAAACATATGACCGGAAACAAGGATGCATTTTCAACTTTTGAAGAAAAGAAAAGTGGGACGGTCACTTTTGGAGACAATGGTAAAGGCAAAATCGTTGGAATAGGTAATGTTGGCACAAATCTTGAAATCAAAAATGTTCTACTAGTTGATGGATTGCATCATAACTTAATAAGTGTAAGTCAACTATGTGATAGCGGTTATGATGTGTTATTTAACAAAACCTGCTGCAAGTTATTGCTAGAAAATACTACAACTGTTGTTTATGAAGGAAATAGAGTTGGAAATCTTTATATCCTTAAACCAAACTCTATGAAATCAGTAGTAGGTAAATGCTTACTTGCAAATGAAAACACCTTACAACTATGGCATAAAAAGCTTGGTCATGCTAGTTCACATGCTATTAAAAAGTTAGTAAAATATGATCTTGTTCGTGGATTACCTGTTTTGTCTTTTGATCAAGTTGCAAATTGTGAACCTTGTACAATGGGAAAGCAAACCAAAACATCTTTTAAATCAAAACATGTACTTAGTACCAGTAGATCCTTAGAATTAATTCATATGGATTTATTTGGACCAATGAGAACACAATCTATTGGTGGTAAACGATACTGTTTTGTTATTGTTGATGATTATAGTAGATTTACATGGGTACATTTTATTGCAACAAAAGATGACACTATTCATGTCTTTATGCAATTTTGTTCTAAAATTGAAAATCTTTTACAACATAAAATATGTACCATTAGAAGTGATCACGGTGGCGAATTTGAAAATCATACTTTTGAAGCTTTTTGTACATCTCAGGGATATACTCACAATTTCTCTGCTCCACGTACCCCACAACAAAATGGTATTGTGGAACGGAAAAATAGATCTCTACAAGAAATGGCTAGGACAATGATGCTTGAACACAACACACCTAAAACCTTTTGGGCTGAAGCTGTAAACACAGCTTGTTATGTGCTAAATAGAGTCACGGTTCACTCTCACTTGAAGAAAACTCCATATGAAATAATACACTCTAAGAAACCTAGAGTTGACTACTTTCATACTTTTGGCTCTACATGTTATATTTTAAACACCAAGGATGATAAAGACAAGTTTGATTCTAAATCACAAAAAGCATTTTTCTTGGGATATTCTACTTCTAGCAAAGCGTTTAGGGTATATAACACTATCTCTAGAAAAGTTGAGGAATCCATTCATGTTTCTTTTCATGAGGAATCAAAATCTACAAATTTAGATATCATTGATCTCACAAATCAATTTGAAACTATAACCATTCCAAATGATAATGAGAAAACTCCCACATCCGATCCTCCGGTCGAACCACAACCTACACCTAGGCTGATCAAGGATCATCCCCAAGAGCTAATTATTGGAGATCCAAATGATAAAGTCAAAACTAGGTCCTCTTTTCAAGATGTTGCAAACATGGCTTTTGTCTCTATCATTGAACCTAAGAAAATATCCGAAGCTCTTAAGGATGATTACTGGATAATAGCCATGCAAGAGGAATTAAATCAATTCACTAAAAATGATGTATGGGATTTAGTTCCTAAACCACAAGATAAAACTATCATAGGCACTAAATGGGTTTTTAGGAACAAACTTAATGAGGCAGGAGAAGTCATACGGAATAAAGCACGGTTAGTTGCACAAGGATATAGTCAACAAGAGGGAATTGACTTTGATGAAACATATGCACCCGTAGCTCGACTTGAAGCTATTAGGATGTTATTAGCTATTGCTGCCCATAAAAACATTCAGTTATATCAAATGGATGTCAAAAGTGCATTTCTAAACGGCTTCATACAAGAAGAAGTTTATGTTGCTCAACCACCTGGCTTCGAAATCCCAGAAAAGGACGATCATGTTTATAAACTTAAAAAGGCACTTTATGGTCTAAAACAAGCCCCTAGGACTTGGTATGAACGGCTCAAGACATATCTTTTTGATAATGGTTTCTCTATTGGAAATTCAGATTCTACTCTATTTTTCAAAACATATGCATCTGATTTCTTAGTTGTACAAATATATGTTGATGACATTATTTTTGGTGCCTCAAATGAATCATTATGCACACAATTTAGTGACATTATGCAAAAAGAATTTGAAATGAGCCTTATGGGTGAACTAACATTCTTTCTTGGTTTTCAAATTAAGCAAACACCTGCCGGAATTTTTATAAGCCAAGAAAAATACACTAAAGAACTGTTAAAACGCTTTGGGATGGATCAATGCAAACATGCTACTACTCCTATGGCTACGTCTATCAAAATTGATAAGGATGAAAATGGGGAACCTATTGATGATTCCTTATATAGAGCCATGATTGGTAGTTTGCTATATTTAACCGCTTCCCGACCGGACATTATGTTTTCCGTTGGTCTTTGTGCTCGATTTCAATCCCAGCCTATGCATTCTCATTTTCTTGCGGTTAAACGAATCCTTCGATATCTAGCCGGCACTACTTGTTTTGGTTTATGGTATCCAAAAGGACAATCATTGGATTTTAAAGCATATACTGATGCAGATTACGCCGGTTGTCGACTTGATCGCAAAAGTACTAGTGGTGGATGTTTCTTATTAGGTAGAGCCTTAGTATCTTGGTTTAGCAAGAAACAAAACACGGTTGCCCTATCTACCACCGAAGCTGAATATATGGCAGCTGGGTCTTGCTGTGCTCAGGTGCTTTATATGCAACAGGTTTTAAGCGATTATGGTTTTCATCTTTCATCTACACCTATCTTTTGTGACAACACAAGCGCCATAAACTTAGCACACAATCCTATTCTACACAGCCGGGCCAAACATATTGAAATCCGTCATCACTTCTTAAGGGATCACATCTCAAAGAATCATGTTTCCCTTCATCATGTTGATACAGAAAATCAATTAGCTGATATCTTTACAAAACCGCTTCCATTAGATCAATTCAACAACATTAGGAAGCAATTACTTATCACTCCGTTGGAGGATGTTTTCTTTGATATCTGCGGCTCTTAAAAACAACTACTTATGCTTTTATGGTTTGTATCAATATTGATATGAGCGTTTCAATTGGTAATTTGCAATTTGTTGCCTCTTAGCTAGACACCTCATTGCTTTACATTTTGGCTATTCAATGGACATCTTTTTCGTTCATTTTTGATGGGATATCTAATGAAGGGGGAGTTTTTAAATAAAACGGTTATCTTTTTGAGATGACAAAGGGGGAGAGATATATAAAACTATAATACTTATGACAAACTCAATCAATGAGTTTAATAAATATACTCTTGGCTTACATTGAAAGTTGCTATATTCCCAAATGAACTGGATTTCATGTTCCATAATTCACTGGGGATACTAAGCACACATTTTATAAATAAGAGGAAAAGTTCCAAACGGCAATCTAAAGGTATGGCATTTATATGTTTTATATTTCCTTTATTCATATTTCGGAAATGTTTGTCATCTTCAAAAAGGGGGAGATTGTTGGCTAAATGGACATCTATAAAATCCCTTTGTTTTGATTATGACAAACATTTCATTCTTATTTATCTAACGAGCTACTTGAGTGTGCAGGATTATGGTGAATGACGAAGCAACTAGGGAGATCATAAGTTTATAGTTTTATTTTCATGCAATGTAATCACTATTGTAAAAACTTGTACAATTATATAATGTACAAGTACCTAGATTGCATGTAAATCAAGCATTGGATCTTCCCTAGCTACACACCATAGTTAGACAAGTCATCCCTTCCAATAGGATCACATTATGCACACTCATGCACACACTTAGTATCTTAATTGATAGATTGAAACAGAGTCAATCTCGGTCGACACACTCCTCGACCGAGACACTCTCGGTCGACAACCTTATCGACCGAGAATGACCTAAAGTAGCCGTTAGACTTAGCAAAGGAGTTAGTTGGCAGTTGGAAGTGAACGTTGCACTCAGAGAGCCTGTCGGTCGAGAAAAGCTCGACCGAGTAGGTGTCTCGGTCGACCATCTGTCGACCGAGACGGTCTCTGACAGAATCTGCAGAGTTAAAGCAATTAGCCGTTGTAAAAACGACCAATCTATTCCTAACGGCTAATTGAGCACTTGGAACCCCCTAGAAACTATCTAGAAGGTCCTTAAGCATACTTAGGCTATCCCTATAAATAGGACAAGCTATAGGACACTAGAATTTACCTTGCTACACTTGAGAATTCTTTCTAAGCACTCTTGAGCAATCTTTTACAAGCAATTGAGCACTGTGATCACTTGGCCATATTCCATCTAGCTCAAGCTCGTCCTATAGGCTAGATTTTCCTCACCCTAGCATCCACAAGTCTATTACCTTGGCTGGGAAAATCCATACGCTTGATATAGGCAATTCAAGCCTTGAGCTTAAAAGGATAAGTTGTACTTTCCTATTTTCTTTCTTGTTCCTTGTAATATTTGTACTCTTCGTTGCTACTCCAGGGAGGAGGCTGCATATAGGAAGAGGGTGAAGCTCTTCGTGTGAAGAGGAGGACTTTGGACTACTTCAGAAGGCTATCTTGACGGGAAGCTACTTCGGGAGGGAGGCTACTTCAAGGGGGAGCTTGAAGTTACTCCAAGGAAGGCTGCTTCAAGGTTGACAAGATTACTTCTAGGTGAAGGCTGTCCAAAGGGTGTTTAGAGAGTGTTGTAATTTTATGTAACATCCTTAAAAGGTAATAAAATTCAATACTTTCAAAATCTCGGTTGGGTAAGCAACCGGGTAGTGGACTGACTCCTTAGTATTTGCTAAGGTGGAACCACTCTAAACACCTGTGTCTCTCTTCTTATCTTTTACTTTGGTTGTTTGAGTTTAAATTGTTTTAAATTATCATAAAACTCTATTCACCCCCCCTTCAGAGGTTTTCACTAGGGAGGATGAGAGAGAAACTCATACTTGTATAATAAACATGTAATGTGCATACATTAATGCTTCTAGTATGTGTAGGGTATGAATTAGGGTTTGATCCTTGATAATGTGATCTTGAAACCCTAAATGGTTAATAAGGGAAATCCTAACCCTAATGTAGGGTGGTGGTATGATTTTGAAATCCTAATCAATAAGAAAGGGAAACCCTAACCCTAATGAGGGAATAGTGAAATCACCCTTGTATTGCATGGTGTTGATATGTATTTCATATGATTGTTATCATGTATACTAACCATGCAGATATCATGAGATGATGAGCATTCCCAGGTATGAGTTATGATGTTTTATTTGGTAGATATATTTAATGGGCCTCGTGAGCCACATGATAATTTGTTGCCTAGTAAAGAGGTGACAAGATGTTTAATGGGCCTTGTGAGTCACTTGAGATGCTTGTGTAACAAGTATCATGTCTACCTTGGTCAGATGACCTAGATGTAATAGTTACCTGATAAGTGGTAACAATGTTCAATGATAAACTAAGGGTTTGAATACCCAGATTCAGTAATCATGATGATGATTTTGTTAAGGGATGAGAAATTCTCAGCAATGAGAAAAAGGGATTGAGATCCTAAATGTTATATAAAGTTTTGAAAAGTACTTGATAGATGTATTACACTTTCTTTGTGGCATTTGTCATAATAATTCATGTTTGAAAACTTGACTGATGCTAAAAGAATATGGTAATGCACTTAATTAATCAAGTGGAATCTTATCATGTAGAGCCCTGACCATAGATCCATCAGCGTCAGTAAATTGCTTAATGGTGAAACATGTTTTCCCACGAGATCTCCTATATATCTCATATTTTTTAATTTGTGGGGGTGATGGGCGAAAATATTTGTACGCCCCAAATGAAGATTGATGGTAGATAATAACTGAAATCTCTCAATCATGCATTATTGGTTGGGTTTGATGTAGATAAACATGAAATCTATCGACCCTTCTTCAGGTTTGATGGTAGATAAACACAAGATCTCTCAATCCTGATGAGAGTGCAGCTGCCCCTACAACTCTATAGTGAAGTTGCCAGTATACCCTGGATATCTATTTAGCAGTTGACATAGTCCTGCTCATTTTCTCACACTGACTGAGATGGGTGAGGTCATGGTAGTCGACTCTTCCATTGACCTTGTGTGGTACCGATTTTGACTTCACAGTGGTCGGTTGGAGTATGAGAGGTATACCTCATCTCCTCAGGGCATAAGTATGATTGTAAAATATAATCATCCGTGTAGCATATTTGTTTAAGGATGGAATACATAAATCATTGGTTGATGTTACATCGCTTAATGTATCCTAAATGGATAGATGTTATACATGTTCTTCATATTCCGTATAAAATGAATAGATGAAGTACTGCTTTATCATATACAGCTAAAATGCTTTAGAAGATGGTATTGCTCTATTCTACTTAAACAATGATTAAATCCTATTATTAATATAAAAGAATCCTCTACTCAGTTTTATTACTATTTATCTACAATGATAATATATTTGGGGGAGAGTTTTATATCTTGCTGGGACATGGGTCTCACTCTGTTGGTCACCAACATTTTTTAGGTGGACATGGACGAGGCGGTAGGGACCATACAGCTGAGGAAGGACAGCAACATCAGGGACAGCAGTAACATCTCAGGTTGAGTTACTGTCTGTCGTGAGTTGTAGATATGAGTCCTATGTGTCATCTCTGTACACTCAGGAGTCAGTACTTAGTGGTTTATGATCGATCTGAGATTTTGGCATGAATGCCTTGAGGTTTATGTTGCTTATGTATAGTTTTGAAAAAGCAACTGTTGTTTATATTCCTCGAGATGAGATGGTACATGGTATGTACAAAGTGAACCATAATGTATGCATTACTTTGGTTCTCTTTTTAAGAGTTTCCTAGAAATGGATCTCTTTGCAAATGGTTTTAATTTTTAGTGATTTTTGGTAATCTGCTGCTTATGGTTATTCCGTAAATATTTACTTGTGACGGTTTGATTTGTGGTCGGATCATCACAAATACAACACCATGAAATCTAATATGAATACAAATTAGAAAAAGAGGAGTTCTTGAAGATCTGATTCAAGAAGATAATAAAGTAAAACATAGATAATTCTATGCTTATAAAGTGAATCAAGGTATGAAATCCACATAAGATAGAGAGAACTCCTATAATAAGTACAAAATGAGAAGATGAATGGGAACAATGGAAAATAAATAAGGTGGAACCTGAGTTAATATCAGACCAACCTCTGTATGTAAGAAACTTTTAATAAAAATCAGCATGGCATGTGAAAGAAATTAACAGAGATGATCCTGATTTAATGAAGCAGATGTGGAATATGAGTATTTACTTGTTGATAAGGTGTTGAAAAATATAATAAAACAAGAGAACATACCCAAGTGTGATAAATAGTCATTAAGGAAGGAGTAATGAGATATGATAATCATGATGATTCCTATGCTAATGGCAAAGATCTCAAAATAAAAAGGGTAAATTGATACATAAGAAGTTGTAATATGCATAATGAAAATAGAATTGGTTACCTTTTTCTAGTGACGTTGAATAATGTTGCTATGATGTAGGAAGTGTGTTTCCCTTTGTGTCTTTCCTTTATAGGGCACAACTTTCAAGTGGATCATTTCCACTTGGTATGTGTGGATTTGGTGCAAACATGAGGGTGGATAGATTATTATAGCATAAGGTTGTTTGGACTATGGTTCCAAGATCATAAAGTTTGTAATGATTTTTCTTTTGAGCCTTCCAATAATTAAGAAGACTCCTCTTATATGTTTTGAAATTTGTTATGTTGGTAAGAGTAGATGAGATAAGGATGCCAGTTCCTTATGGCACATGAGGTGGATACCAAGGTAATTAATCCTAGTATCCAAGATGTATCAATAGTATGAGAAGGTTTGAAATGTTTGTTAAATGAACATTACAAGTGTTCCTCTCCCTTAGAGAAAGAAAGAGAATTGATGATGACCCTCTAAATGTTTTTTTTTAAAAAGTGATTCTATAATGTTGTGTATGATTTAGTGATAGTTGGACAAGACACTATCAAGGATATATGGTTTGTTGGATAATAGATATGTATTATTGTGTTCCTTTAAGATAAACCTATGATCAAATATCAATGCATAAGAGTTAGATTGGATGACATAATCCACATGACCATGATGATTTTAGAGTTATGTCCTTTAGACTAACCAATGTACCAAGTAAATTATGAATAGGAAAAAGAGAGTGTTCAAGTAATGTCTTACAAGTTGTAGCAAACTTTAAATGATGACATGTCAAAGTATTTTAAATATGGTCATACATATGATCAATATTTCTTAAAAAACCTTAGGGTTGTCGAAGCAGCAAAAGCTATGAGAACAAGTTGAACAAGAGTGAGGTGGGGTTGATTAAATTTCTTAATGGGATCATGATATGTCTTCTTATGTAGGGGTTTTTTTGCTGACCCAAGATGAGATATGATGAATGATGTACATCACCATGATATGCAAGTAACCATGTGAAGGTAATAGGATGAGGTGCATAGGAAGTACCTATCTTTGTTTACCTTGGATTTTGGGGGTGAAATCCCTATTAGGGGTTTATAGTTGTAAGGCCCCTAAACTTTCTTAACGAGTTGAACAAGCTTAATTATCATAATTGAATGCTTATGACCCTAATCTAACCTTGATGTGCTGATTAAGCTAAGTTAAGTGCTTAAGATGAGATTAGTGTTTTGATTAGATGAGACAAGCTCAATAACATGATTTCTCACCTTGAGGTTGTACTGGATCTCTCTCTTGAAAGTTTGCAAAAGAAAACGCTCAAATCAGACTTCCAAGGCAATAGTTATGACGTTTTCAGTTTTTGGGGACGAATTTGCAATTTTTCGAGTTTTTGGCCTTTTATTCCTTTTACCTTTCTTCCTTATCTCCTTTCTTCCCCAAAATGAGCGACACCCATAACCTACATAGCGACACCCGATAGACCAACAATAGAGGGGGGCAACACACATGCAATTTAGGGCTTGGTAGCTTCGATCCGCAGGTGCCCTCTCTTTCTTCTTCCTCTAGCTTGCCCTAGCGACGCCCAACGGTAGCCTGACCTGCTAGGGCGGCCGACCAGTTGTAGGTGCGGTGCCCAGTAGTGCTGCATTGACCAAGCAGCAACGAAGATGACTGACTAGGGCCTTGGGAGAGCCGTTTCTGTGGCACCCAGATGTGCATCTCCTTCCTCTACCTTCCCTTCACCTTCACCAGCCCAAATGTGCCCTAGGGGCGACACCCCGGAAAGCAGCAGTAGCAACTCCAAGAAGTAGCGGTCAGGGGCCAATTGGGTGTGAGTAGCAGCACCAAGCATCGTCCTTGAGTTCAGCCTTGGTGCCTAAGCACGATTTTGCAGTCCCAACAGCGATCGACACCCAACCAAGCAGTTTGTTTCCAACCTGTGTGTGTGTTAACAATAACCTGTTGCAGCTGGTTTGTTAACAGAGTAAATCCAGAGGTTGAAGACGACCCACTGATACCCGGAAACATGCAAGATTTAACTCTGGAAAAGAGATACCCTGAACCACTGTGAGTAGAATTTCACTCACTATGCAAGATTTAACTCTGGAAATCAGAAATTTTCGGTTAAATGTGCATTTTTCATAGATAACAACAGTTATCAGGTGCCATGCAGTATTTGTGTCACCTGACTTTTTATTTCATAAATCGCTTCTTTATGCTTTTATATGATTTAGTTTATCATCTGATCAGTGTGGTTTGGACTAGTGGAATGGTATGGTTAATCGAAACCTAAATTGCTCAGGTTGAATGTTGAAATTAGTAGCACACGACCAATAAAGGGATGGTTTGGGTGTAAACCCAGCCAGTACAACTTTTAGAAATTTATCAGATGTACGATTTCAAGGAAATGATGAAGAAAGGTGCTAGATGGACGAATTCATAGCTTATTCTTGGATTTTCCACCCTACCTGCTCAAGATTTCTTCTGTGTGGGGTTTCATCTTCTTATTAGAGGCAAGTTTTATAACTTTGTCCATGTTTATTGCTTACTATAAGCTTTCTAGATCATGTTCTTGCTTGAAAATGATGATCCATGCACTAAAAAGCTATGCTTCACTTGGATTCGATTTTTATAATGTTCCTTGTTCTGATTTCAGTTCTAGATGAACCTGTGATCATGTGTATGTTATTCCTAAGGTATAATATGACTTGGATCAGGTTGGTTTGACAACCTATGGTGCTAAGCACCTATCAAACAATGGTCAATTTTAGGGTTTAAAGTTGATTTCTTCTATAAACCATGACATGATGATGCTACTATTGCAACAACCCTACGGTGTTGTATTCATAACAATTCATGGTCGTGATCAAGGGTGTCAAATGATAGTGACAACCTATGTTCACCCCCTTAGGTCAGGTTTTGTATCAATTATAAGTTTAATGATCAACCATTAAGTACCCTACTGATGTTATCAATCAATGTTGACATTAGCTTAATATTTGATGTTGATTAATGAATCAATGATGATGTAACAACCTATGGTGACTTAATGGTCACTAATGATGGTGGATCAGGTCTCTACAACCTATGGTGAGTCAAGCATTGTCGTTTTAGCATCAATTAAGCCTTAGGTCAATGGTTTCTTGGGTCACTTGATGCAATGGTCAGACCTATACTATAATTGATGGTTTTAACATGTGAACTTGACCCAATGGTCGAGATTTGTTGTTTATTCCTCCATTAAGGTGGAATGATGGATAATGTAATATGTTGGTCCTAATAATGTGATTTAGATGGTTTCCTTTATGTGATCAACTTAAGGAGCTTAATTGTTGACAATGGATGGCTTGTTTTAACTTAATAGTCGATTGTGGGTTTTACCCTACTCTCAATGGAACTTTTTTTGTTAATCAAGGGATGTCTAGGGTTAGATGGTGACTCTTTCTATAGAAAAAATCAATGACTTCATAGGTGGTTTATCCAAGGTGTTTACTTATGTAAACAACCAATGGTCTTACCTTTTAAACATCCAATGGTTCTGGGTGAAATTGTGGTATGGTGATATGGGTTGAATGATGATGGAACAAATGGAGGGTTACCCTTAATAAGTTAGTCTTACCTATTCACTCATATGAATAGAAGGGATGATAACCATATTGTGTTGATATGTAACCCTAATTAGGTATAACTTGTTATACCTAGCTTTAATATAACTAAATCATGGTAATTGGGTATGAATAGTCCTTGAATGACTCATACAACCATGGAGTACTCTATTATTGTTGAAACCCTAGAATGCTATAACTTGATGGTTACACCTTGATTTATGTGTGGGTTCATACTTGAAAAAAGTAGGGAATGTGATAGTGATGCTTCACCTTATGCATTCGTGATCCAATGGGGATGTCGTGAGTTAGGATTTGGGTATAAGTGCTGATTAGTAACATTAATATGATTTATCTTGTTGAACCTAACTCTAATCCAAATAGATAAATATGAGTATTCATTTTTAACATTCTTATATGATGGAATGATGGTGGAATAACCTCCTTAACATGATTGCAACCTTAATGTGTTAATTGGTGGTTGTCATAGCCACATGGTTGATACTTTCTTATGCTAAACATGTGCATTATGAATATGATGAGTGTTAATCATATCTAGATTCTTTGCATGTTGATGTAACAAAGGAATGTTCTTAATGTTAATATAACCCTTCTATGATTGTTTATGAATATCTCCTAGCTCATTAATGCAATATTATGCTGATTTGGTGTATTATATGTAAGTAATGTTGTGGAGCCTTGTTATAAGGCATGCAAAGATTATGATGATCTTGCAGGGATAGTATGATGGTCTTAATGACCATTGGGCATGGTTGAGCTCTGAATGAGGTATAATCCTCTTGTGTTGAAAAGGGTTGATACCCTATGATATTGTGAAAAGGATTTATATCTTGTGATAGTATGATGACTAGTGTAGCCTCATGAATGGCAAGTAAATAGTACCATGTGATGATGAGATGATAAATTATATTTCACACATTTCATATCTTTTGAAGTTGTGATATTTATATGCTTGTTAGAAGTGAAATAGGGTTTGTATGTCCACTTGTTTAATGTAACCTTAACTCACCCAATTGGCATAACTAATAAAGTGAAACTCTAATCATGTAGTGCCCTGTGCCATATATCCATTTGAGTGTCAGAACTTGCCAGATGGTGACATGAGTATTCCTAAGGGAAACTCGGAGCGCATACTGGTGAGTATGCGGGGTGCTTGTCATCCTGAATTCAAGTGTTTAGGGAGGATGACTGCATTCATACCTAGCCCTTAGTTTGAGAATGATTGCGGTCATGTCTCAGTGATTATATATGTGATGAGATTGGAAGACAACTGTGGTTGTACCTCGGATGGTAGGGAATGCGTACCAACCTCCTTTCACTAGTTCGTGACCTGTACCAAGGACAGACTAGGTTGTTAGTAGCTTGACCTTATGTTTCTCTATGGCGGACCCATACTAACCGGGGGCGTAGAAGATCTTAGAAGTTCAACTCTTCCTAGATCTTGTATGGCACTGATTTTGACTCAGAATTGGTCAGTTGGATTTTGAGTGGTATCCTCAAATTCTTCAATGCATAATAAAAGATGTAATACAACCATATAGCATATCTGTTTAGGGTTATACACAACATTTCACATTGGATGATAACCCTTGTTTGTTCTCTTTACATAAAGATGATGCTTAGTGCAATTAAGAGATAGTAGATATACTTATGTTGTGGATATGCTTAAGATTGTAGATGTGTACATATAGTATCCATGATTATGTTGATAACTATACTTCTACTGTTGATTGTAATCATGATGCTAGCTATCTCATGTTGTTAGTTATGTTTAGCATGCTAGCCATGCCTTTGTAACTAGAGATGCATATACTGCTAATCATGCTTATCTAGGTAGTTGTGTTTATGTTGTTAGCTCTTCTTGTGATGTTGATATGTTCAACCAATTAGACATGCTCATGTTGTTAGCTATGCTACGTTACTAGACTTGCTTATGATACTAGAACTGTATATGCTACTGAATTTCTTATATTGTCAACAAGATAAAGGATGATAGTTTGATTAATGATGATAGTTATTATCTGCTCCTTTATGTATTTTGTTAATCATCAGAACTATTGATCTAATTTGTTATATCTGATTAAACTGCTAAACTGATTAATTACTTAAAAATGTTGTAATCAATAAATGTTGTTGGAGGTTATAGCTCTTGCTGGGACATGAGTCTCACCCTTGTGGTTTGCCACATTTTTTTAGGTAATCGAAAGTGACATAAACAAACATGTGGCAGTGAAGAGGAGCTATAGTAATGAATATTTGATAAAGTTGATTAGATGTCTAGTTTGTTCTAGAGTCGTCTATGTACTCTCAGGTCTGAGCAAGACAAGTTTGTATATGGTGTTTCAAATGAATCGAGATTTTGTTAGCATGTTAATGCTTGTTTGTGTGATATATACAAATATTGTTCTTCTGTGTATATATGTTGTGGCGAAGGCAATAGAACATTTGTATCAAATACTTGGCCTAGTATGGATAAAAGAAAGATGTTGGGGTCTTATGAAAATGTTTTTGAGAAGGTGCTGACATTGAAACCAGTTTTAGTTTACCCATATTTTTGGGTATGTGATTATTTAGTGATTGATTGTGTTTTATGTTTTGAGTAATCTCGTTCAGTGTAACGGGTCCCGACAAGTGGTATTAGAATCTCTATTTCATTATTGTTCTATCCACATCCATTTGTAAATGCATGCATGAAACTTTGTAATATATAGGATCTGAATGTCACCAGTATCCTTGTTGAATATTGAATAACTTGAATATTGTCTCTGGAATTGAACTAATATTGCCTATAGATAGATCATGGTTTTGGTGGGTCATATCCCCCAATCATACACAATGGATAATGGACTAGTTGTCCACATAACTATATACATTAGTAGGAAAAAGTGTCATTATCTAATATATGGAAGAATACGAGGAACCTAGACCTAGATAATACAAAATATGATGGGATAGAGCCAGTGAAAAAATTGATATCTGAATCATTATGACAACTTAGATATTGAATATTTTGGCAACCTTGATATAATACTAGTTCTCATCTAAAGCATAGCAATATACTTGAACTATTTGAAACATCTCCTATGTGGTAACTAGAATTCATCTCGATAACTATCTCATCCACCAAATAGTACTTGCCTATACTTTTTAGTATAACTCTTTTATCTCACTTCATATTTTGATAGAATAACTTGTGTATCTCTACTTCATTGATTGAAAATGGAGTCCAAGATAGGTATACGAGATGTACAGAGTTCCTTAGGATCCTATTAATAGTTTGTTTTGAAATATAGCATGTGGATATGACATAATATATAAATAAGTTCATTTTATATATGTTAGCATCATTT
This sequence comes from Alisma plantago-aquatica, assembly GCA_963693085.1. NCBI lineage: Eukaryota > Viridiplantae > Streptophyta > Magnoliopsida > Alismatales > Alismataceae > Alisma > Alisma plantago-aquatica. The sequence goes on along the minus strand of OY856410.1, from coordinate 1,189,990,378 downwards.
ATCACATTTAATAAATTTCATATGGAATGTTCCAAGAGTTTGGGAAAATAATGAATTGTCAGTGAAAATAATCCTACCTTTGAGGTAAGGTGTCTAAGGAAGGGAATATTAGTCAAATTTTAGGAATATCAAATCCTAAATCCACTAAGGTTGTAGTACGTTTCACACTTTAGAAATTAACCAGGTCAGATCTTTTTCTACAAATATTTTTCTACTACTTAGAAATACCCAAATTATTCATTTAAACAACCAACCATTTCAGAGATGTGGGGAAAATGCAACCATATGAAACCTTTTGATTTCTTGAAATGTTGCGTAAAGACATCATAATAAGTTTCTATATTAAGCATATATTTTGAAAACCTAAATAAACAAAAAGTTCACATATCTAAGTGATGAAAGCTTTACAGAAAACACAAACTTGTCTCCATTTTATCTCGTAGTATGGATTAATTGATAAAAAAGTTTTGAATCACATAAATTTGAGATACTACAATTTTGAAATATGTAGACTCTAAATTTATTCTAATAGAAATCTTATAGTTTAAAAGATAATTATTGTGTCATCATCATAGACATGTATCTACAATCTTCTTATTAGTTAGTACTTTGATTAAAATTCCTTATGGAACAAACCCTCCTGTAAACTAAAAAATGGAATGGAAAAATATAAATATATATTCCTAAATAAAATCATTGTAATATTTTGATATTCGTGTCATAGATTTGATGGTGGTTCTATGAGACAAATATAATATACTTTCAAAAGCTTTATTATGACAAATTGGAATTTGGGGATGAAATCATATCAAAGAAGAGGAGTGTTATAATAATCAATCTGCAAAGCACAACTACATCAAATGTTGTAACTTGAGTTCATTTTCAGATTGCTCTTTCCAACTTTTGTACAAATATATTAATTAATTATCTTTTTATAGAAATTAGTTTCCGTTTGTCTCCCTTGTGTATGAATGAGTCTATTCTCTTTTTTGGAGAAATATTTACAAACTAGTTCCTCGATTTATCTTCATGAATAATTTCTATGAGGTGCTTGTCTCTCGCGTCTAGTCTTAGGTGGCAAACCACCATCTAGGAAGAGACATATTATACACATTCTCTCATGAATAAGTTACACTTGCACATTTATAGTAAATCACACATTACCTAGCGGTGCTTTTTCATTGAGATGAGAAACTCGAATTGAATATATTCATTTGTAACTATATGATGAGTTTTACAAAATTTAACACATAATCTTGTTTTGGAAACTTATATGCTTCAAATGGAAAATTATGGGGGAGTATGTGTATCAATTGTGTTGATACTGTACAACTAATATCATCAAAGGGATTTTCAATTTTAGTATCAATCAAGGTTCATGCAAGGTATATAATCCAAACTTGGGAGATGTCTTCACAATTATGAGTGTAGGACCAATGTCTTGGGTTTTATGCTTGTGATAAGATAATAAAATGCTAGAATGATCACTTACATGGGACTGTGACAATAATTTTTGAATCTTGTCTTGGAAACTTATATGTGTTCAAATTGAAATAATTTTTAAAGAAAATAACACATCTTTAGTTTTACTTAATCACCTAAAATAATCATGTTCACTAATTATAATGTGGTGCTCTTGGGTATGACTCGGTCCACATCCTTGACTTGGATGTTAGAAGTGTAAATTGCATAGGTATCAACATAACCTTGATCAAGGTTTCTAAAATTGACTATAGAGGTACAATTCCTTTTTAGTCTCTAGGTCTTCATATATATGAATGTCGTTCAAAAAATTTATCAATGGGTTTGTCTAAGCAAACCCAAGACATTAACCTATCAATGATAAAAGTCCAAGATTTAGTTTAAATAGTGATGAAATGCCAATCATTTAAAATATGCATATCAACTGTGTCCATAGTGTTAATTTGTTATAATCAAAGGGGTTACCAATTCTAGTATCAATCAAGGTTCACACAAGGTAAATAATCCAAACTGTGGAGGTGTCTTTTTTATTACGAAGGCCAAGACAATGTCTTGGATGTTGTACTTTCTATAAGATAACAAAATGCTAGAATAATGAATTGCATGAGACTCATGTTTTGTAAATAGAAAACGGGTTGAATGCTAGGAGCTTTTGAACTGTATAGGTATTACCTTATATTCGAACTAGAGTATTCATGTGCAACGCCATATTCGTTTGTGTTTGATAGTCAAACGAAACGATTCCATAGTTTCAAAATGTCTAACCTACTTAAATGCAAGCATTTTTACTTGTAGTACCAACATCGTTAGAAAATCTCTTGAAGACCATATAACCCCATAGGCGCAATCATGGGACCTGGTCACCCTTATAATTAAAATGTATAGCATCGGTTTAGATCTATAGTCTGTAGACTAGCAATGCGATGATACGTTGTGTAGACACGGTAACCAATGCAGAGCACATGGCATGTCATCCTCGGCCGTAAATTACCATCGAAGTACACGCCACATTTATCTATTTGATAAACAAGTAGATCACTAGAGCAAAACAAAATCCAAAACTAATAACTGTACGGTACGAGTGCAACCGACGATCCTTTTACCGTAAACCACCCTTTTCAGAGTCAAGTAACCAATCCCTAGAATCGTACTCCAACCTTGACGGACGAGCACTCCAGCAATCATGTGCCGATAAGTACGGTACACAACGAGGGGATGCTAACTACAGCTCTATAAGTATACTCCCCAACAGATCATCATGCCACACTACTAGGTGCAAAAGCATTTCAATCTGATACCATGGGAGGATCTTCATCCTATCCTTCTCAGTCCTCTTCTGGTCGAATCTCCTTCGCCGCCACCTTTCTCTTGGCGGTGCTCTTCCTGCTCCTCCTGTTCCCAACCCCTGCTTCAGCCCTGAATGTGGTGAGCCTTGGAGCCGATCCGACGGGTAAGCGGGGTTCTACGAAGTCGTTCCTGGTAGCCTGGCGCGCGGCCTGTGCCTCCCCAAAGCCCACTATAATCAGGGTGCCTAAGGGCCGATACCTGCTCGGCGCCATCACATTCAAGGGGCCATGCAAAAACAGCAACACCACTTTTATCATTAAGGGGACCCTTTTCGCTACTGCCAACTACCAGAAGGCTGCCAAGGCTGGGCGTTGGATCTTCTTCAACTTGGTGACTGGTGTGAATGTGTACGGCGGGACAATTGATGGCCGAGGGTCTTCTCTCTGGAGGTGTAAGCTCGCCAAACGCAGTTGCCCATTTGGTGTCAACGTGAGTAGACTACCTAGTAGCGGTCAAGCTAACTTGTTATCTTCAATTCCTTCTCATATATATCGTCGCCTTATAAATCCACAGTTTATACTTCCATATCATTCTATAGATGTCAAGTATTGATGTATATATGTTGCTGGAATGTCCTGCAGTCTATCGGCATCAACCGGTCGCAGCGCGTTTTAATTAAGGGTCTCACGTCCGTGAACCCCGAGATGTTCCATTTCCAGCTCCATAAATGCGATGGGGTGCGGCTGGAAGGGTTGCGGCTTATTGCTCCCGACGCTAGTCCTAACACCGACGGCATCCACGTCCAATACTCTAATGCGGTGACAATCACCGACTCCCGTATGATGACCGGCGACGACTGCATCTCCCTCGGTCCCGGAACCACAAACCTGTACGTGGAGCGTGTGTTTTGTGGCCCGGGTCACGGCATCAGCATTGGCAGCTTGGGCAACCTCCCCAACGAGCCTGGGGTGGAGAACGTGACCGTCAAGACGGTGACGATGACAGGGACCGATAACGGGGTCAGGATCAAGACCTGGGCGAGGCCCAGCGTCGCCGTCGTCAAGAACGTATTGTTTCAGAACATCGTCATGAAGAAAGTTCGCTTCCCAATCATCATCGACCAGAACTACTGCCCGTCTGGGTCGTGCCCTAAAGGGGTAAGTATTACAATTGCTTGAGTAATTAGCAGCTGGTCCCAATTATATTGATGTATGCAGAATCGTTCATTAATTTATTCATTAATTATCCAAGTTTAGCAATTAATTTGAGAACAAAAACTAATATAGCACACATTTGTAAAAATATTTACCAATGTAGCACTGTTTGTAAATTATTTCCTAAAATAGTTCACTTTGGTCTAAAAACGCCACTTTGCGTGAAGTTTTTTGTATCCATAATTGAAAAGCGCCACAATTATAGATGTATTTTTTAAAAATACAAAAATTTAAAAATAAAAAATAAAAAAAAACAAAAATGCCACTTAAGGTGGCGTTTACATCTTTGTATTCAATTGTGTATCAAGATAAAAACTCCACTTAAAGTGACACTTTTGACTATTTTTTATTTTTATTTTTATTTTTTAGTTAAAAATAAACACGCCAATATTTTTGGCTTTTTTAATTTTAAATACAAAAAACTCCACTTTAAATTGCGGGTTCCACACAAAGTGTGCTATTTTAATTAATATTTCGCACAGTGTGCTATATTGATAAATATTGTTTTGTAAAAGTGTGTTAATTGGTTTGTTTTCCTGACGACATTTTAACAACTATTTGATCTACCCGGCATATAATAATACGGTTTCAGAATTCTGGCGTCAAGATAAGCGGTGTATCGTTCAACAACATCCGAGGTACTTCGTCATCCCCGGTGGCCGTAAAACTGGACTGCAGTCCCACGAATCCCTGCAGAGGCATAGAGCTTGCCGGGATAAGCCTCACAAATGGTGATCAGCCGGCTGTTTCTTACTGCCGCAATGCGCAGGGATCGGCTTCCGGCTACGTCAATCCACCCAGCTGTCTGTAGTCTTGGCAGCTGATACAGTACGCTATAAGCTACCATACATTATTGGGTTATGGGGAGGTGGGCGGTGTGACTTGATTGGTTGCATGATCACCGTCTTCTCCAGTTGCAAGCACTTCTCAGCCATGCGATTCAAAGCTTCGTAAGCGTATACGAGTTTTATGAAAATGTAAAGTTCACTAGTACTCATGTTTTGACGTTGTTTTATGTTCAAACATGACGAATAGCATGATACATGAAATATACACGTCTTGTATTATATGGGAATTTTAAGGCTGATTGTGTTGCCTTATTGGCATGCACTTTTGGCTTAAACAAATGTACTTGTTGTTGTATTTATAAGTGACCGTTGGATATGATAGTTTCGGTATCCTGTAGAATACTCTTGTACTCTGCCCGACAACCATCTTACCCGATTAGATATTCTTTTCACTTTATCGCATTTATGCCCATCTATGTTGCCCGACTTGTTATATCGTGTCAGTTCCATTGATCGAGTCCAACGTCTAATGATATGTGAAGTGGCAAAATATGGGCATCTAATTGATTGTCTATCCTTCTCTCTACCAGAGGACTCACACCTCTTCGTTTGCAAAGCATTTCGATACACATAAAACAACTAGCCTAGAGATACCTTATGAAAAAGCTCTTTTCAATATATGTTTGAGAGATCAATGCTTCTCTATGCCGCCACTCATTGTCTTTTTCTCGTCCCAATGCAGTCGGTGTTGGTCAAAACTTCCTTCCTCCAGATAATCTGGATATGTATAAGGGCCAACATGTTGTTCGACCATACCCTCTTGCAAGCATCACGAGATGTGATTCGAGTTTTGTTAGGTAACTATATCCGGGTGACGGATCACTGGCCAGCTCGTGCACAAAAGCAGAAGAATTTATCATTAGGAAAATCGTACCAGAAGCTCATCTTTTCCCGTTTTGTTTACATTATTTTCTATTTCGTGCCGGATTCATATTGTTTCATAATTGATTTATATATCAAACATATTTTGACATAAAAATTGCATATAACTAACATAAATACACATCGTATTCTTAATATATATTTGTCAAACATATTAAGAAAACATATATAGAAGATCACGAATTGATTGTCAATTCATTGTTGTCATATCTCACATTTTACCCTAGCATACTACCAAAACTATACAAAGTATATGTGGGCACATGGAGCATATATGGTGCAGTTATAGCCGACATCCAAAATGCACCACAAAGAAACTATAGATAATAATCCTACTATCTATGTTGTAGTTTTTAATACTTAAAACAGTACCCACCAAGAAAAGAAATACTGTTCGGCACTTAGTTATGAAGGGGAAAATGGAAAGGTTGCATTTTCATATTCAAGGATGCAAAAGAATGTAAAAGTGCCATGCACGATATAAGATAAAGAACATGCTCCAATTTTGTGTCGATGTACTAACAACACTTTAACATGTATAATACAATGCAACAACTTGTACCAAATGTGAAATGCAAAATTTAATTTAAATACAGACATACATATATGACTCGTCAAATATTAGAATGTAATTATTCGATTTGGTTTCAATGCTTCAACAAAACACCTGAAGCACATGTTGATGATTTTTTTTAAACTTGAAACCATATGCACACTACAACCACCAATGTTACTTTTTTTGAAAGAAAAACAACATTATCCTTCTATTCTAGATCCGAATTGGTGATTGCAATGATATTGCTATCAGAAGGACCAAGGTTAATCTGTTTTCTGCCCTACTTGCAAGCATCCTTTGCTAAGTAGTCTGCCACCCTACTGCGTTGGCGAGGCTGGTATATGAGTTTCACTGCCTCCATTCCCTCGAGCAGGTAACGAATCTCTTTTATTAGAAGTTATTGATGTCCTCTGCATGTTCCACCATCTTCGATAGCCTGTATCGCCTCGTTGCAGTCCGACTCCACAATAACATAACTAAAGCTCAACTCAGCACATAGCAGTAGCCCCTCTCGGATCGCCTACCCTTCCCCCATGAAAGCCAAGTGCACGCCTACCTTCATCTATTCCAAAGTTGCTCGCATCTTCCCTTTGTGGTCCCAGATTACTGTTCCAATACCCTTTGGTACATTCTCTTCCAATCTGCATCCATGTCCAATTTAATTGTCCCTTCTGGCGGCGGTCTCCAACGTGCATTTAGAGTGGCCGCCTTCTCCTTGGAGCATATCAAGTCCTTGGAGTGGTAGGTTCTATATTCATTGATCAAGTTGTTGAAACAAAGGACTCGACCACGTATAAAGACTTCTTATTCATCGAAAATATGTTTTTTATGAACCGTCCAAGCTATCCACAACATAGTCATCCTCATCTCTACCTCCTTTTCTATTGTATGGTGCAACAAAGCTTTGCATAGTGCTTACAATGGGGTTCCAGCCTGTATCCACTCACCGACATTAAAATCATTGTATGACCATAACTTCTTCACCTTATGCCAATCTATCAACGTGTGGTAGTCATTTTTTGGTTCATCCCTACATCTTGGACATGTGTTGTTCCCAATAATGTGATGCCATTTCAACCTCGTTCTAGTAGGAAATATCCCCTTGAGTAGTCTCCAAATAAACTATATGAGTTTCGGTGGCCAGCAGTGAGTCCATAGTCTACTCCATGTCTGCTCTTCCACTTCCCCTTCACCATCTATGTTGTTGTTCAGAATGGATTATTCTGAACAGACCGAGAAGTGTCCATGTTCATCAGGTTCCCACACCACCTGATCCTTCCCCCATCTATTGTATAGGGGAATGTTCAGTATTCATTCTACTATATGAGTAGAAAATGCTCATACATGACTTGCCGATCTGATGTCAGACTCTCCTAGTCAATCAGAACAATAATTGTTTCTTTCTGGCCTTCCTTTCAGCCCCCACAATGGTCTAGAGGACCTGACAACCCTGGTACCCACCGATCCTTCATGATGCATGTATTTTGTCGTTCCTGATCTGCCATAACATTCTATTCTTGTATTGGTGGAGGCCCTCCCAAATGCTTCTTCACGAGTAACTTTGTCAGCATCCTACCCTTGCATCCAAAATGTGACCTACCTTGAAATATTTTGCGCTTAGGACACTATACATGAGTGTCTTTAGATTATGTAAAAGTCGCCATCCTAGTTTTTCCAGTAGTGCCCAATTGAACAGTTTTAGATCTCAAAAACCCATTCCACCATGCATCTTGGAAACACACATCGAATGCCAATTCAGCCAATGTAGTTTCCTCTCTCCCTCCTTGGAACCCCACCAAAAACATGTTATCAACCCATTAACATCATCTATGAGGTTTTCATGTATAATTTGAAGTTACTCATGTAATACGTTAAATAGCATGTATCACTACTTTAATCAGAACCTCCTTTCTTGGTTTTGATAAAAGTTTCTCCTTCCATCCCTACAATTTCTTCCCGATCCCATTCTTTATGGTGGAGGAAACCAGCTTCTTTGTTCTTCCCATAGCCGTGGGCAGACCTAGGTACTTTGTGTGTCTGTCCAACTCATTTGAGTGTTTGTATCTCTGCTCTCCTCTCAGCTCGAACATTGCTACTGAAAGCCACTTCTGATTTTGTCATAGTTAATTTTTGGTCTCGATGCTCTCTCATATTTGCTGACAATTTTAGCTACCTATGAGCTCTCTTCAGTGGTGGCTCTAGTAAAAGCAATGTTATCATTTGCAAAAAGAGATGAGATAACCATGGACCGTGCCTACTTGCATGGGCCCCATGTACCAACTCATATGGTGTTTCTGTTGGCTAAATTGGACATTATTAAACCCTTTATTTTGATGATGACAAACATTTCATTCTTGTGGATCTAACTTGTTATTTGAGTATTTCAGGGATAAACAAATAAGGAAGTGGATAGTTGAAGAACAATACAAATTGCAAGATCAACTTGCTTAGATTAATTTTATTTTCATGATTGTACTAAATGTAAAAACTTGTACAAGTATATAATGCATAAGTACATAGATATCATGTAAATCAAGCATTAGATCTTCCCTATCCAGTCACAACACTTAGATAGATCCTCCTTTAAGATAGAAGCACAATTACACATTGATACACACACTTGGTAGATGATTCAACACATTGCAACATGGACTTTCTCAGTCGACAAAGTCCTCGACCGAGACACTCTTGGTGCCTTAAAGCAAACTCTATAAATGTTAGATTGAGTTGGAAAAGTGGTTGGAAGTTGGAAATTAACGTTGTAATAAATTCACTCCAAACCTACCCTTGTTCAAAGAAATTCTCGACTGGGACACACTCGGTCGACAAATTTCTCGACCGAGAAAGGTTCTGTACTGTACTTTTCAGCATTAAATAACTAGTCATTGCAATGTCATTAGTGGACACCTAACGGCTAGTTGAGCACTAAGAACATCCTAGAAAGTATATAGAATGTTCCTAGACCCTTGTAAGCCATTACTATAAATAGGACATGAATTAGGACACTCAAAGAACTTGAGCATACACAATTGCAACTTGAGAATCATCCTTTGTGAGCAACAAGAAAAGTTTCACTTGCAATTTAGTTTCCTTGAGATCTTCATTAGTGTCATATTGCTTAGTGTCTCCTAGCCACCACACTACCACATTCATCTATAGTGGATAGGAGATCAATATGCTTGATATAGGATCAAAGTGATGTACTCATTGGTAACATTGTTTCTTTCATCCAATCTTGTTCCTTTTATTGTATTTTTTTCTCGTTGACTACTCCTAGGTTGGAGGCTGTTGAAAGGAGGTTCAAGGAAGTACTTCAGGTGGTGAAGGCTGCTCCCAGTGACTTGGAGTTACTTCATAAGGCTGCCTCAAGGATTGAAACTACTTCAAGTGAAGGCTACTTCAAGGGTGAGCTTGGAGTTACTTCAGAAGGCTGCTTCTAGGAGGATTGAGGCTACATCAGGTGAAGGCTACTTCAAGGGTGTAGGAAAGTAATTTTATTTTGTGTAACATCCTCAATAGGTAATAAAATAAGTTGCTTTCAAAATCTCAGTTGGAAACAATCGGGTAGTGGACTGACTACCTTATATTTCTAAGGTAGGAACCACTCTACATCCTTGTGTTTTCCTTGTTTCCTTCTACTTCTTGTTCAAGTATTTAATTGTTTTTAATTATCTTTAAAAACTCCAAAAAGCTCTATTCACCCCCTCTAGATATTTCAATTGGTATCAGAGCATGTCTTCATGGAGCTTTAGCAGGTCTTGAAGCATGGGGGATGGTGTGCTCAACAACCTAAACGTGGAGGGAACCTACGTATCTTGTCCACCACCATTCTATGGAAGCGACTACAATTGTTGGAAGAGAAGGATGCAATTTTACTTTCAAGGCATCAGTTGGGAGCTTTGGAGGATGGTGTCTACTCCATATGAGCTTCTGGAAACTGAGTATGTCACATGGGATGCCAATACAATAAAACAAGCTCAACTGAATGCCAAAGCTATAAGTATTTTCTATTGCTCTATTTTGGTAAGTGAATTCAAAAGAATTTTCTCATGTGAAACAGCATATGATATATGGTATAGACTTTCCATTACACATGAAGGAACCATACAAGTCCAAAATTCTAATATTAGTATGCTTAAACAAAAATTTAAACAATTTCATACACAACCAAATGAGTCTATTAGTGATATGTATGCACAATTTTCTACTATTATTAATGTCATAAGTGCATTATGAAAATTCATAAGTGAAGAAGATCAAGTCTCGAAGATGCTTAGATCTTTGCTTCCAACATACAAGCTGAAAGTGACAGCCATTAAAGAAGCTAATGGCCTCACCAAACTAAAAGATGGAACAGCTCATTGGCAATCTGGAAACTCATGAGGTCGCCTTAGAGGAGGAAGAAAGATAGTAGCTTGAACATCAAAAAGAAAGAAGGATGTAGCCCTAAAAGCAACAAAATTCATCAATCAAAAAAGTGATGAAACAAGTGAAGTAGATGATGAAGAAGATGCACTTATTGTAAATGGTAAGAAATATAAAATGTATAGATCTAAAAAGAATTCTAGTGTTTCTTCTTCTTCATCTCTAAGGTGTTTTGAATGCGGAAAGAAATGACATGTCAAAAATGAGTCTCCTAAGATAAAGAAAGGGAAGAAAATCTCTTCCAAGAAGAAGGGAGATAAATTATACAAAGCTGCATGGGATGAGTCAAGTGATGATAGTGAAAGTGGAGAAGGAAATGTAAAATGTCTATTGGCCAAAGAAGATGAAAATGAAGACTCAAATGAGGTCAGTCTATTTGATTTATCAAAAGAAGAATTAGTTTCTAGTATTGAAGAATTACATGAAAGATATATTGATTGTAAAAAGAAACTAAAGAGAGTTACAAAAACTAATGAAGAATTGTATGCTCAATTAAATGATCTTGCTTCTGGAAAGGAAAGTATTATTTCCAAAAATTCTACCTAGAAATCATCTTCTAATTACTCTTGAAACAAACTATAATTTGCTTTGTCAAGAAAAGTTTGAATTGCTTGCAAAATTAAATGATCTTCAAACTCAACCTATCTTGTGCACTCATCTATATTATGATGCTATTGTCAAAGAAAGAGATGCTTTATCATCTAATCTAGACCAAGAAAAGTCAAATATCAAAAAGAACATGGATGAGATTGCAAAGTTATAAAAGGAAATTAGTAGCTTGAAAAATAGTGGTGTTCTGGATAAGATCCTAAAGGATTCTTCTAGTCATATTGGAAGGAGAGGTTTAGGATATGTTCCAAAAGAAAAATCTCATCAATATAAACCTAGGAATGCACAAGCACCTAAGACCAAGATCATATACGTACCCAAGAACAACTCAACTCAAAACCTTAGAAAGAGAAATGAAATAGATTCCATTTGTTGTTATTATTGCTTGCGTCTTACACACTATTCTTTCTCATGTACATATAAGAAAAAGGATGTTGAATTAGTTTGGGTTCTAAGACTCCAAACCTAGCAAACTTGAATGTGATTAAGTTGAGATTTGATCTAAAACATCATTTTGAATATCATAATGTCTTATCTCAACTAAATGTACTGGTACCTTATCATATTGTGGTAAATTGAAAAAAATGAGATTGCTGAAATCAAACAGAAACACACTCGGTTAACAAAGAGTTAGACCAAGAAGCTCCTCGGTTGAGAAAATATTCGACCAAGGGAATGCCTATATCAAACCTAAACTTGTTGTAACAATAGTATCAATCTCCGTCGAGCAAATCTTCGACCGATATATCTTCGGTCGAGAAAATAGTCAACCAAGAAAGTTACTATTTCACGTGTATATCAACCTATAAAACAACAACACTCTCGGTCGATAAAAGCTTCGACCAAGATACTCTTCAGTCGAGATATTTGTCGACCCAATGTAATTTTGTTCATCTTAAAACATTCAATTGTTAAATCATGTATCTATATTCAATTTATTATCAAATGACTCTAACCAAAGAGGACCATCACATGGGTACCAAAATCTATCTCTTTTGTAGGATTTGGTGGTTGATAGTGGATGTTCTAAGCATATGACCGGCAACAAAAAGGCCTTTCAAACATTTGAAGAAAAGAAAAGCAGAAGAGTCACATTTAGAGACAATGGAAAAGGAAAGATTATTGGAATAGGTAACATAGGTACAAATCTTCAAATAAAAAATGTTTTACTTTTTGATGGCCTACATCATAATTTAATTAGTGTTAGTCAACTGTGTGATAGTGGCTATGATGTCTTATTCAATAAAACTTATTGTAAACTATTGATTGAAAACACTAATGAAATCGTTTATGACGGAAATAGAATAGGAAATCTATACATACATAGGCCTAGTTCTATGCAAGCCATTATTGGAAAATGCCTTTTTGCAAAAGATGAATCCTTACAACTATGGCATAAAAAATTAGGCCATGCAAGATCACATGTTATCAAAAAGTTGATTAAATATGATATTGTACGTGGGTTACCTAAAATATCTTTTGATAAACCTAAAAATTGTAAACCATGTACCCTAGGAAAGCACAACATAACTTCTTTCAAATAAAAAACAATTCTTAGCACTACTAGATCATTAGAGATTATTCACATGGATTTATTTAGTGATATGAGAACTCAATCTATTGGTGGAAAAATATATTTCTTTGTCATTGTAGATGATTATAGTGGATACACATGGGTTCATTTTCTTGCAAACAATAATGATACAATCCAAACATTCATAAAATTTTGTTCCAAAATTGAAAACCTATTACAAAATAAAATATGCACAATTAGGAGTGATCATGGTGGGGAATTTGAAAATAACACCTTTGAAGAATTTTGTACAGCTAAAGGATACACTCATATTTTTTTAGCTCCACGCACTCCACAACAAAATGGCATAGTGGAAAGGAAAAATGGATCCTTACAAAAAATAGCTAGAACAATGTTACTTGAACATAATACACCTAAAACTTTTTGGGTAGAAGCAGTAAATACAACATGCTATGTGTTAAATAGATTAATAATACATTCTCATCTAAAAAAACTCCATATGAACTCATCTTCAACAAAAAACTAAGAGTTGATTATTTTCATACTTTTGGTACAACTTATTTTATCTTAAATACCAAAGATGACAAAGAAAATTTTGATTCTAAATCACATAAAGCATTCTTTTTGAGATATTCAACTTCTATCAAAGCATTCAGAATTTACAATATTATTACTAGAAAAGTTGAACAATCCATCCATATCACTTTTCATGAGGTAACAACTCAAAATGCTATAAATGAATATGAGGATATAAGTGACATTACTTGTCAAATTGAAGACTTAACTATAACCACAAAAGATGATTATAATACTAAAAATAATCAAAAAATTGAGACATAACAATCTATTCCTAGATTAATCAAAGATCATCTCCAAGATTTAATCATTGGAAATCCTCATGATAAAGTAAAAACTCGATCATGATTCAGGGATTTTGCCAATATGGCACTTGTATCAATCATTGAACCTAAAAAGGTAAATGAAACACTAAAAGTTGAATATTGGATAATGTCTATGCAAGAAGAACTAAATCAATTCACAAAAAATGAGGTATGGGACCTAGTTACTACACCACAAAAAAAACCATCATTGAGACTAAATGGGTTTTTCAGAATAAACTTAATGAAGTCAGGGAGGTAGTAAGAAACAAAGCTAGATTGGTGTCTCAATGGTATAATCAATAAGACGGAATAGATTTTGATGAAACTTATGCACCCATGGCAAGACTTGAAGCTATTAGAATTATATTAGCCATAACTTCCCACAAAGACATCAATTTTTTCCAAATGGATCTAAAAAGTGCATTTTTGAATGGAATCATACAAAAAGAAGTATATGTTGCCCAACCACCTGGATTCGAAATCCCTAGTAAAAGTGGTCATGTATATAAACTTAAGAAAGCACTTTATGGGCTTAAACAAGCACCTCGAAATTGGTATGAAAGACTTAAAAATTATCTATTTGACAACAGTTTCACAATTGGAAATTCAGACTCTACATTATTCTTCAAAACATATGAATCTGATTTTCTTGTTGTACAAATATATGTTGATGATATCATTTTTGGAGCATCAAACGATTTCCTATGCCAACAATTTAGTGAAATCATGCAAACGGAATTTGAAATGAGTCTTATGAGAGAATTATCTTTCTTTCTTGGTTTTCAAATAAAACAAATGCCCACTGGGATTTTCATAAGCTAAGATAAGTACACAAATGAACTATTAAAATGCTTTGGAATGGAAAATTGCAAGCATGCTACCACACCAATGGCCACCTCTGCTAAAATTGACAAGGATGAAGATGGAGAACCCATTGATGATTCCTTGTATTGGGTTGTAATTGGTAGCTTGTTATACTTAACATCTTCTAGACCTGACATTATGTTTTCCGTTGGACTATGTGCTAGATTTTTATCTAAACCAATGTCATCCCATTTTCAAGCCATTAAATGTATTTTAAGATATCTCGCTGGTACTACCAACTATGGATTATGGTCTCCTAAAGGTCAATCACTAGATTTAAAAGCTTTTACCGATGCTGATTATACTAGTTGTTCACTTGATTGCAAAAGCATAAGTGGTGGTTGTTTCTTATTAGGACGAGCTTTAGTATCATGGTTTAGTGAGAAACAAAACACAGTTGTCGTTTCTACCACTAAAGCTGAATATATGGCGGATAGTTCATGTTATTCTCAAGTTCTTTACATGCAACAAGTTTTGAATGATTGTGGCTTTACAATTTAATCTACACAATTTTTTTGTGATACTACACTATAAATTTGGCACACAATCCTATTTTACATAGTCATGCTAATGACATTGAAATCCGACATCACTTCTTAAGGGATCATATTTCTAAAAATCACATATCTCTTCATCATGTTGACTCTGAAGAACAATTGGCTGATATTTTTACAAAACCACTTTCACTTGGTCAATTTCAATATATTAGAAAAAAAGCTACTTATTACTCCCCTAGATGATGTATTCTTTGATATATGTGCTCCACCCTCTTAAATTTATAAATTAATACAGTCTCATACTTGATTTTCATAATTATTACTAAAAACAAGCTCAAACACCCTTCACAATAACCATTCATAGCAGTTCATCCAGTCTGCAAAAACTTCGACCAAGAATTGCCTCGATCGACAAGTTTGTCGATCGAGAATTACTCAGTTGGTCATCTTTCTCGACCGACACCCACTGAGTGTATTTTGCATATTATCAGAAATGGTTTCGTTCGACAAATGTTCAACTGAGAACATCTTGGTGGACCCCCTATTCATTTAATTGTTAAGTTAATTACCTAAGATAATTAACCTAGTTAAGATGGTTTAGTAGTTGTGTTTTTATGCCTTGAGAAGGTAGAGAATCTTGTGCTTGAAAAGTTGCAAAAAGAATCATTTGATTTGGGGACCTCCAAGGCAAAAGATATGGCATTTTTAAGACTTTTGGATTGAATTTGCAATTTTTCCAATAATTGGCTTTATAACCCTTTCCCTTTTATTTCTTTTTTTCCCTTATCCATTTCTTCCCCAATCGAAACGACACTCGATCGCTAAACCTCATAAGGGGCGCCCAAACCTGCACTCGATCGAGCAGTAGGGGAAGAAGAGAAGCAAGCCGAATTTTGGGGCTCTTCACCTCCAACTAGTAGGCCCACCTCCATTCTCCTTCCTCCACCTTCCTTCCTCAACCCTCACCCCAGGCACAGCACCCGACCTACTAGGGCAACACCCAGTAGTAGTGGTCGGACAAACAGCCGCAACAGTGACCAAGCGCCACCTTGGGCGCGGCCAACACACCAAATCGCTGCCACCGAGTTTGGCCTTGAGGCCTAGGCTCAAATACGTAGCTAACTAGCCATGAGCAGCACACAATCAACCTCGTTTCCCACCAACAGGGTGACGCCTCATATGTTTTGAGTAGCAGCTACTGCAGCCGTGACCTTGAGCCACCTTGGGTGTGAGAAAGCACCAAGGAAAGGTTCTATTGAGCTCGTCTTTGAGGTCCAAGCACAAACTCATAGCTCCAGCAGCGAACGATGCCCAAACCAAGAAGTTATTGTGTGTTCCACATTCAAATCCAGGCTAAACCAAGGTAGAAGACGACCCTATGGATGCCCAGAAATAGGCCTGGGGTGTGTTTCCAGTCAATTTTATACATCTCGAATCGCTGTGAGTAGAATCTTACTTTCCAAGCAAGATTAAACTCCAATAAATGGGCATTTTCATTTAGAACTGGTATATTTGCATATGTCAGCATTTACCCAGGTGTTGGGCAGTGTCCACGCCACTGGATATCTAATTGCACGTTTTATTTATTAATGTTCGCACGACGCTGATTAGTTAATTGATATGTGTTATTTGGATTAGTGAAAATACACGATTGATCGAAATTTAAATTGCTCGATTAAATGTTGTACTCAGTAACACACGACCAGTAATGACACAATTTAGGTATAAACCCAAGGTGTACATTTTTAGTAAGTTAATATATGCTCGATTGCAAAGAAATGACAATGACATGAAAGGGTTCAATAGAAACCTAGTTGCACACTCCCAATCATTTTTAATGTGAGTGTATTAATAATTATACGAATCGACACATTTCTCAAAAAAATCATTTGAAATTCTTAATTAATATTATAAATTCATGCCATGGAAAGTAATTAACTTTTAATTGAGTTGTGATGCACAACTCAGAATTAGGGTTGATGTGCATGTTTTCTGAGGAATTGCATATTATTTATAGATGTTAATGATGATTTTTCATATGTCGAGTAATTAACTCTTATCAATGTATTAAGAGGTTCAATTGCATGATTTTAGTTTATAAATGTCAAGTGGACATGTAATTTATTTAAGAATTTTAGTTTGCCTTCATTTACAGTATGTTGATTTCTCAGTAAATTATAGTGTTTGATTATATTGCACTGCCAAGTTAGAAAAGATATACATGTTATATTTATAAGTTTCAGATGCGACAATTATCCCCCTCATTGTTTGCTTGCAATAATCAGAAGAGGTGAGAACTAAACGAGGGCTCTGGCGATAGCGATCACGATGTAGGTTCTCCCTCTGCGCGGCGTCCCGGTTTGGGGGAGGGGTCCGACAGCCATCGCTCGCCACCTTCTCCCCCCATGCCTCTTCCTCAGCCCTCTTCTTCTCCTTCTTCAGACGAAGGATTTCCTTTGGTCTCTCCTCTTGGCGGCGGCCGTGGAGGGTCCGGGTCTCCGATATGGTTCTCTCACAGTGGCTTATCGGAGCGGTGTGCTGGGGTTTTGCTTCTGGCTCTGTCTGAGGCGGTGCTCCTCTCCATCTGTCTTGGTTCCTTTTTTCTTATTTGCTTTGGTCGCTCTTGGTTAGGGCAGGTTCATCTGTCGTCTCTTTTTCTTGTTTTCCTTCTTGTTTCTGTCTGGTCTCGGTCTGTCTTGGTGTCTCCTTGGTCAGGCGGCGGGCTCCAGTGCCCCTGTGTGCACATCAAGGGTAGGTGACAAGCAGGGGTCATCGTTTTTCCTTGGGTTGGTGCTCCCAACACCGCTGCCTGGTCTTTTGCCACTCAAGTCGTTGCTTGAGCTTGGTGGGGGCGTGGTGGTTGTTGGGAGAAGGGGTGGGGTTCCCTATGTTTTTTCTACTCTCCTCCATCCTCCCAACTAGGTTTGGTCTGCTCTCTGTTTGCGTTGCCGGGGTTGGGTGCCCTACCTGGAGGTTTCCTTGGAGACACCCCCTACCTATTTGTGTCTTTTCCTGTGTGAATCTAGTTTTTAGACACCCATACCTGTTTGTGTCTTTTCCTATGTGAATCTAGTTGGTAGATGGGCTGCTCGTCCTGGTCTTTCTTTGGTTTTCCTTTGTTTTCTGCTCTTGCTTCCGGTCCTTTTATCACTGATCCAGGTGCTTTTCTTGCTAGTGGTGCTTTGGCATGTTGGGTCTCGCTGTTGGAGGTGATGTTCACTTTCTATCCAGACAACTCATGGGCTCACATAGATTGAAGGTATCTCTTGTTGATAGCTGCTTTGTTCAGCCACTACGTTGGGAGATCTATGCTGAAATTTACCTACCGCCTTCCAATCTGAGCTTGTGTGAGTGGTCGGACTCAATATGGTGTGTTGGTTGTTCTTCCTGTGTGACTTATCCTTCTTGTAGATGTCGTATGGCTTATTAACAATGTTATTGTTCCTTTCAAAAAAAAAATAAGTTTCACATAAATAGACTCGGTACCATAGAGATACCAAAGTCAAGAATAAGTAAGAGAGAGATACAATGCAGTAAGAGCTTTTCTGAGAATAATAAAATAATAGACATAGGTGCCCTGAACACCGTAGATTCCCTATGGATGTCTGCCCTATAGGGAGGAAATGATCCACCCTGGTAGTGACCAATATTTGGGGATCGGTACACACACAGAGTGTGCAGGGAGACAAAGCACTTGAGGAAGTCTCCTAAGAAAAGGTAGGTTACCCAACATGAATCAGAGATCCTGATGGTAACCCAGAGGTACCCACAGAGTGTCTCAGACCCTCCCCTTGTGTACTCAGCTTAGAAGGAGAGGTCTAGTTAAAGGCCAGCTGTTTAGCTGCCTTAGTCAGACGTGACAGTTTGAGTCAAGCAGACCAGAATTTAGTTCTAGGCTTCGCTTCCCAGGTTTTAAGCTAAGTCTTGTACAATGAGATCGTAGTTCTCTATGAGTCTTCATATGTAGAGTACACTGCATATGATCAGGGCATAAGTTAAAATATGATAATCTAGGATTACTGAGTTTGTTAAGTAAAAGAGTTATGTATGATTTGAGTTTAGTTCGTAGTAGTTGTTCTTTTAATGTAATGTTGGCATTTTCCCATTATTTTAATTGTAATTGTTAGATCTGCTCAGTGTAGAAATTCCTACATTTTATTTTAGTTTAATAAACATAAATGAGTTATCTGTGATGGTTGGGTGAAATTCTATTCACTGAGCCAGTAGCTCACCAACCTACTGAAACATTTTTTAGGTTAACGTCAGCATGAGGAATCTGAAGGATCTTTTCACCAAGCTCTTAGAAGGTAGTTTGTAGTTAGATTAGAGGTCTCTTAGTCCTTTCCCCTCTGTCCTTGGGCATGTAGTGTGGTAGAGAGAGAATGTAAAGTAATAAGTAGTTTAGTTTTAAATTAGTTGTTGTACTTTATATTATGCATGCAAGATGTAATATGTTGTGTAAATCTATTGTACCTACCTAGTATAGTAAATAGTAGTCTGCTTCCATAAGTTTAGTAATATTTCAATTTAATCAAATTATAAGATTTTCCTTTAGGTTAATTCAAAGTGATTAAGAAAAGAAAAAGTGAAGGGAGATCTTTGTATTACGTTAAATCCTCAATTTATGCCGTAATATCATGATTAGTGGTAATTGTGAGTTTGGGGCATAAAAATTTGGTATCAGAGCATAGGTTGAGTACGTAGTTACACTAAGTCAAGGTCAGGGGATGATAAGAGACTAATAGGATTAGGACGTAGGTGTCTTCCTTCTAACTGTGATTTTCTAATAGGAAATATTTTGTTATATTATTATAGATGGTAGGAAGAGGACGTGGTCATGAGGACCAAGCTGAGAGCCACACTGGACCTGATCCTTAGGTGATGGGTCCAGGTGGTGGTGAAGAGGTGGATGACTATAACACCCCCAAGTATGTGCACAAGTGGAAACGAACCTCATGTTTTCCAAAACACAAGTAACATATTGGGGAGGTGTCACATATAATGAACATAAACTACGTTGAAATAGACTAACTTAGCATCTAAGAAATCACAATTAATTATTATTGTGAAAAGCCACAGTGCAGAGCACTGTGACCGGTCAACCTATCTGCCTTAAGAATTCATGTAGGAAATCTAATACATCATAAACCTAGAGCATAGAATTAAACCCTAATACATAATTCTTGATCATGAGCATAGACCAATTCTAGATAAATGATAAACCCTCATGTAGATGGAACCCTGAGCCAATCTTTGGATGTCTTTCCTATTCTTGATGTCCATGCATTAATTTCCCCATCTCCTTTTACCTGGGGCATCACAATCCAATATTCCATAGCTATGCATTCACAAACATCAATACTATTAAGTGTCACTATATATGAAAATTATATATTTACCTTGAAAAGAAGACTTGACATATATTTACTTATGTATATCTCGAATGAAATAATATGAATACATGTTTGAATCGAGATGTTTACAATATAAAACTTCTCTATATGATTTCCCACTTAAGAGAACATGTTTTAATGAAAGCCTTTGGTTGATAGAACAGTTTTGCCTACGTGTATTATATCACCTGTTGTAGCTGATAAGATGTTGCAAAAAGGTTGTGAGGCGTTCTTGGCACATGTAGTAGATACTAGGGTAGAAAAGAACACAATTAGCCTATCGGATGTGCCAGTGGTATGTGAGTTCCCAGATGTTTTCCCAGATGCGTTTCCAGGTTTACCTCCTGAAAGGGAGATAGATTTTGAGATCCAAGTGTTGCCACGTAGTCACCCTATAGCATTGCTAGCCTACATAATGGCACTTGTAGAGTTGAAGGAACTGAAAATCCAGTTATAGGAGTTACTGGACAAGGGTTTCATTTGACCTAGCTCTTCACCATGGGGAGCTCCAGTCTTGTTTGTGAAAAAGAATGATGGTACTATAAGGTTATGTACAGACTACAGACAATTGAATAAGATCACTATCTAGAATAAGTACATGTTTCCAAGGATAGATGATCTGTTTGATCACTTGCACAGAGAAACGATCTTTTCTAAGATATATTTGAGATATGGATATCATCAGTTGAGGATAAGGGCTTCAGATATTCCTAAGTCGGATTTTAGAACTAGATATGGGCATTATGAGTGTATGGTCATGTCGTTTGGACTGACTAATGCCCCAAAAGCTTTCATAGATATGATGAACTAGATTTTCAAGCCGTTCTTGGATCAGTTCATAGTGGTTTTCATAGATGACATTCTGATCTATTCCAGAGATGATGAGAAGCATGAGAAACATCTGAGGATAGTGGTACAGTTGTTGAGACAACACTAGTTATATGCTAAGTTTAGTAAGTGTGAGTTCTGGTTAGCTGTGGTGTCTTTACTTGGACATGTCATCTCAGGAGATGGAGTAAGTGTTGACCCTAAGAAAGTCGAATCTTTTCTACAGTGGGAGAAGCCTAAGACTCCTACTGAGATGAGAAGCTTATTAGGATTGGCTGGTTATTACAAGAGGTTCATCTAAAACTTTAGTGTTATAGCGTCACCTCTGACATGCTTAACGAGAAAGGGTGCACCGTTTGTTTGGTCAGACAACTATGAGAAAATTTTTTAGATTTTGAAGAAGATGTTGACTATAGCACCAGTGTTGATCCTACCCGAGGAAGATAAGGGCTACATAGTGTTTTGTGATGCTTCCAGGATAGCTTTAGGCTATGTGTTGATGCAGGAAGGCAAAGTAGTAGCTTATGCATCTAGACATCTTAATAAGAATGAGGAGAATTACCCGACACATGATCTGGAATTAGTTGTAGTAGTTCATGCTCTTAAGACATGGCGTCACTATCTTTATGGTGAGGAGGGCCAGGTGTTTACTATTTCATGAGTTTGAAATATATCTTCACCCAGAAGGATCAGAATCTTAGACAACGGATATGGTTAGAATTGATCAAAGATTATGAAGTGATGATGGATTATCATCCTGGAAAAGAAAATGTGGTAGCATATGCTCTGAGCAGGAAGTCAAGTTCAATAGCTGATGTATTCTCTATGGCATGTTTCAAGAGAGATCTACTAGTAGAGATGCAAAACTTGAACTTAGACTTAGGGGTGACTGAATAGAGAAGTTTGATTGCACAGATGCAAGTCAAGCCTACCTTTTATGATCAGATCAAGGAACTTCAATAGAGTGACAGTGAGTTATGACATATCATGCAGAACATGACAGAGGGGAAAAGACCAGAGTTCAGGTTTTCAGATGATGGTTTGTTGTATCAGCATGACAGGTTATGTGTGCCTGGAGATATTAATTTGAAGGGATAGATTCTTGAGGAAGCACATGCATCGATGTACTCTATGCATCTAGGTAACACTAAGACGTACATGAATTTTAAGGAGTCGTACTGGTGGTTAGGTATAAAAAAGGATGTTGATGAGTATGTGGCTATATGTAGTGTGTTCCAATAGGTTAACGCTGAGCATCCAAAACCTATAGGTACTTTAGAATCTCTTCCTATACTAGAGTGGAAGTGGGAACATATCACAATGGATTTTGTGGTAGGGTTGCCCAGGACACCTAGTGGTTATGACTCTATATGGGTGATTGTGGATAGACTGACTAAGTCTGCTCACTTTCTTCTTATTAAGTCTACCTTTGATGTCTCAAAGTTCGTTAAGATATACGTGGATGAGATAGTCAGGTTGCATGGTATTCCAATTCCAATAATATCATATAGAGATCCTAAGTTCACATCCAGGTTTAGGAATCAGTTGCATCATGCTTTGGGCACAAAGTTGAGGTTCAATACAACTTTTCACCCCTAGATGGATGGTCAGTTAGAAAGGACCATTCAAACTCTTGAGGACAAGCTGAGAGCATGTGTCTTACATTACAGTGGAAGTTGGGAAGAACACTTGAGCCTTATAGAGTTTGCATACAACAATAGTCCCATTCCAGTCTTGGTATGGCCCCATATGAAGGTCTATATGGAAGAAAGTGTAGATCACCCATATGTTAGTACGAGGTGGGTGAAAAAGAGATTCTTGGACAAGAAATAGTGGATTTGACTACAGAAAAGATTACAATGATCAGAGAGTAGTTAAAAGATGCAAAAGACAGGCAGAAAAGTTCAGCTGAGAAGAGGCATAGACCTCTTGAGTGTGAGGTTGGTGATGAAGTGTATCTAAAAGTTTCACCATGGAAAGGAGTGTTGAGGTTTCGCAGGAGAGGCAAACTGACTCCTAGATTTATGGTCCCGACATATCCTATCATTGAGAGGATTGGACCTGTAGCCTATAGGTTGATTTGCAATTCAAGTTGGCTAATCTACATGATGTGTTTCATGTATCGATGTTGAAGAAGTGTTACCCTGGTACAGAGAAGATAGTAGACCCAGAACCTGCACAGCTCAGAACTGATGTGTCCTTTGTTGAAGGACCAGTATAGATAGTTGATTGGAGGATCAAGAAGCTTAAGAATCACAAGATACCTTTAGTGAATGTTTTGTGGAGAAACCACAACCTAGAGGAAGCCACATGGGAGCTTGAGTCTGAGATGCATAACAAGTTTCCTTTTCTCTTTTAGGAATTTGGGATGAATATATTATAAGGGAGGGATATTGTTACAACCCACATTGAGGTTAGTCAGTAAGTACCTCAATTAGCATGAAGTACCTTAATTAGTTCTAAGTACCTTGTTAAACAACATGGTTAATCAAGATAAAATAAGATGTGAATCAATAGTTGAGATTGATTCCTCTGAGGTAATTAATGTTAATTGTGGTGTTAATTGTTAAGTTAATTACCTAAGATAATTATCCTAGTTAAGATGGTTTAGTTTCTAGGTTTTTATGCCTTGAGAAGGTAGAGAATATCGTGCTTGAAAAGTTGGAAAAAGAATCATTTGATTTGGACCTTTGAGGCAAAAGATATGGATTTTTTAAGTCTTTTGGATTTAATCTGCAATTTTTCAAATATTTGGCTTTATAACCCTTTCCCTTTTATTTCTTTTTTCCCTTTTCCCTTTCTTCCCCAAATGAAATTATGCTTAATCATAAAATCACCTAAGGTGGCACCCAAACCTGTGCTAGATCGAGCAGTAGGGGAAGAAGAGAAGCATGCCAATTTTTGGGGCTCTTCACCTCCGACCAACGCACCCACCCTCTGTTCTCCTTCGTCCACCTTCCTTCCTCCACCCTCACCCAAGGCATAGTGCTCGACCTTCTAGGGCGGAACCCACCAGTAGTGGCCAGCAAAGCAGCCGCAACAGCGGCAAGGGGCCACCTTGGGTGCGGCCAGGGGCCACCTTGGGATCGGCCAATACACCAAATTGCCTCCACCGAGTTCGACCTTGGGGCCTCTAGGCTCAAATCCATAGAAAACTAGCCACAAGAAGCACACAATCAACCTCGTATCCAACCATCAGGGCGACGCCCCATCCGGTTTGAGCAACAGCAGCTGCAGCCTTGAGCCACCTTGGGCACGAGGAAGCACCAAGGAAAGGTGCTATTGAGCTCGTCTTTGAGGTCCAAGCACAAACCTTCATCTCTAGCAGCAAATGATGCCCAAACCAAGAAGCTGCTATGTGTTCCACGTTCAAATCCAGGCTGAACCAAGGTAGAAGATGACCCCACTGACGCCCAAAAATAGGCCTTAGATGCGTTTCTAGTCATTTTTAGACACCTGGAATCGTTGTGAGTAGAATCTCACTCCCCAAGCAAGAATAAACTCCAATAAATAGACATTTTCATTTAGACTACTTTATTTGCAGATTTCAGCATTTACCCAGGTGTCAGGTAGTGCCGACACCGCTCAATTTCTAATTACACATTTTATTTATTAACGTTCGCACAACACTGATTATTTAATTGATATGTGTGATTTGGATTAGTGAAAATACAAGATTGATGGAAACTTAAATTGCTCGATTAAATATTGTACTCAGTAGCACATGACCAGTAATGGCATAGTTTGGGTATAAACCCAGGCTGTATGTTTTTCGTAATTTAATAGATGCTCGATTGCAAAGAAATGACAATGACATGAAAGGGTTCAATAGAAACCTAGTTGTACAACCCCGGTCATATTTAATGTGAATGTATTAATAATTATATGAATCGACACGTTTCTCATTGAAATCATTGGAAATTCTTAATTAATATTAATAATTTGTGCCATGGCAATCAATTAACTTTTAATTGAGTTATGTGATGCACAACTCAGAATAAGGGTTGATTTGCACGTTTTTCAAGGAATTACAGATAATTTACAGATGTTAATGATGATTTTTCATATGTCGAGTAATTAACTCTTATCAGTCTATTAAGAGGTTCAATTGCATGAATATAGTGTATAAATGTCAAGTGCACATGTAATATATTTATTTAAGAATTTTAGTCTGCCTGCATTTACAGTATGTTGATTTCTCCGTCAATTACAATGTTTTGAGTAAATTGCACTTCCAAGTTAGAAATGATATACATGTTGTATTTATAAGTTTTAGATAAATAGACCCAGTGCCATAGAGGTACCAAACTAAAGAATAAGTAAGAGAGAGATACAATGTAGTAAGAGCTTTTATGAGAATAATAAAATAATAGACATAGGTGCCTTGAACATTGTAGATTCCCTACAGATGCCTGCATTATATGGAGGAACTGATCCACCCTGGCAGTGACCGGTATACAGGGATCATAATGCACCCATAGAGAATGCGGGGAGATGAAGCCCTTGAGGAAGTCTCCTAAGAAAAGATAGGTTACCCAACATGAACTGGAGATCTTGGTGGTAACCTAGAGGTACCTATAGAGCGATGAGGCCCATAGAGCATCTCAGACCCTCCGCATGTGTACTTAGCCTAGAAGGAGAGGTCCAATTAAAGGCCAGGTATTTAGCTGCATTTGTCAGATGTGATAGTTCAAGTCAAGAATACCTAGATTTAGTTCTAGGATTAGCTTCTCGGGTTTTAAGCTAAGTTTTGTACGGTGAGATCGTAGTTCGCTACGAGTCTTCATATGTAGAGTACACTGCATATGAACAGGGCATAAGTTAAAATATGATAATCTAGGTTTACATAGTTTCTTAAGTAAAAGAGTTTAGTAAGATTTGAGTTTAGTTCATAGTAGTTGTTCTTTTTATTACAACTTTAATGTAATGTTGGAATTTTCTCATTACTTTTATTATAATTGTTAGATCTGCTCAGTGTATAAATTCCTACATTTTATTTCAGTTTAATAAACATAAATGAGTTATTTGTGATGGTTGGGTGAAATTCTATTCACTGAGCCAGTAGCTCACCAACCTACTGAAATATTTTTTAGGTCAGCGTCAGCACGAGGAATCTGATGGATCTTTTCACCCAGTCTCTTAGAAGGAAGTTTGTAGTTAGATTAGAGGTCTCTTAGTCCTTTCCCCTATGTCCTTGGGCATGTAGTGTGGTAGACAGAGAATGTAAAGTAATAAGTAGTTTAGTTTTAAATTAGCTATTGTACTTTATTTTCTACATGCAAGATGTAATATGTTGTGTAAATCTGCTTTACCTACCAAGTAAAGCAAATAGTAGTTTGCTTCCATAAGTTTAGTAAGATTTCAATTTAATATAAATTATAAGATTTTTCTCTAGGTTAATTCAAAGTGATTAAGAAAATAAAAAGTTAAGGGCAATCTTTATATTAATGTTAAATCCTCAATTTATGCCCTAATCTCATGATTAGTTGTAATTGTGAGTTTGGGGCATAACAGTAAAAATGTGTACAAGTATATAGTGTACAAGTACATAGCTATCATGTAAATCAAGTTTTAGATCTTCCCTATCCACTCACAACACTTAGATAGACCTTGCTTAAGATAGAATCACAATTACTCATTGATACACATACTTGGAAGATGATTCAACACATTGCAACAGGGACTTTCTCGGTGGACAAAGTCCTTGACCGAGAAATTCTCGGTCGATAAAGTTTTCGACCAAAAATAGCCCTTCCAAAAAATGCTATAGACGTTAGAATGAGTTGGAAAAGTGATTGGAAGTTTGAAATGAACGTTGCAATATATTCACTCCAAATCTACCCTCGGTCAAAGAAATTCTCAAGCAAGACACACTCGGTCGACAAATTTCTCAACTGAGAAAGGTTCTGGACTACACTTTTCATCATGAAATAACTAGTCATTGCAATGTTATTAGTGGACACCTAACGGCTAGTTGAGCACTAAGAACAAACTAGAAAGTGTCCAGAATGTCCCTAGACCCTTGTAAGCCATTCCTATAAACAAGACATGCCTTAGGACACTCAAAGCACTTGATCATACAAAATTGCAACTTGAGAATCATCCTTTGTGAGCAAAAAACAAAGTTTCATGTGCAATTTAGTTTCCTTGATCTCTTCATTAGTGTCCTATTGCCTAGTATCTCCTAGACTCCACACTACCAAGTTCATCTATAGTTGATAGGAGATCAATACACTTGATATAGGATCAAAGTGTTGTACTCATTGGTAACATTGTTTCTTTCATCCAATCTTGTTCCTTTTATTGTATTTTGTTCTCCTCGACTACTCCTAGGTTGGAGGCTGTTGAAAGGAGGTTCATGCAGCTACTTCAGGTGGTGAAGGCTGCTCCTGATGACTTGGAGTTACTTCAGAAGGCTATCACAAGGATTGAAGCTACTTCAAGTGAAGGTTACTTTAAGGGTGAGCTTGGAGTTACTTTAGAAGGATGCTTCTAGGAGGATTGAGGCTACTTGAGGTGAAGGCTACTTCAAGGGTGTAGGAAAGAAATTGTATTTTGTGTAACATCCTCAATAGGTAATAAAATTAGTAGCTTTTAAAATCTCGGTTGGAAGCAATTGGGTAGTGGACTGACTACCTTATATTTCTAAGGTAGGAACCACTCTACATCCTTGTCTCTTCCTTGTTTCCTTGTACTTCTTGTTCAAGTGTTTCATTGTTTTTAATTATCTTTAAAAATTGCAAAAAGCTCTATTAACCCCCCTCTAGATCTTTTAGTTTCACATAACAGGGATGTAGAAAGAGCTTCTGCACAGAAAACAAATAAATAAGGAGAAAGGGGGTCACCTTGTCGTAGTCCTCGTGTCAGTGTTATAGTTCCTTTTTGAGCCCTATTAATGATGACTGGGTGTGAGATGCATGAGACACACTACTATATTTTTGACACCTCCATAAAATAAGAATACCCAACCACTTCATATTTCCATCGAAAAAAACTACATTTAATTATGTCATAGGCTTTACTAATATCTAACTTTAGATCCACAAAACCTTCCTTTTCAAACTTCTCTTTTTTCATCATATGAAATAACTCATATGCCCCCAAAGCATTATCATAATCAATCCCCCCTTTATGAACACACTTTGATTCACAGAGATCATCCTTTTCAACAATGGTTTCACTTTATTCTCCATCCCCTTCATAATAATTTTGTAAGAGACATTCCAAAAATTAATAGGCCGAAAATCATAAATTCTTTTAGGATTCTAGATTTTTGAAATGAGAGTGATGTTAGTTTTGTTAATTTCCTTTAGTGACACATCTCCCTTTCACTAATCAATGATAAAATTCATGATCACTCCCCTAACAATGTCCCAGAACTTCAAGTAAAAAATCACTTTCATCTCGTCTGATCCAAGAGCTTTATCCGGATGCATACTAGAAAGGGCCTCCCATACTTCATCTTCGCTCGGAACTCTCTCCAATCTGTCAACCTCCTCCATAGAGATCATCATTGCAATTGTGCTAAATCCTCCTATTGTTCAAAAGGATTCGAGGTACTAAATAGTTCATTAAAATAGCCAATAAATACCCCATGTTCCTCATCCTCGTCCTCGTCCTCCATCCAGTGGTGCCTTGTGTCAAAAAGGTATGTGATGGTGTTCCTTTTCCTCTGTTGGCTAGCTTTATGGTGAAAATATTTTGTATTCTTATTGTCATCTCTCATATCATTGGCTTTTCCTTTGTCATGCCAATAACTCCCCTCCAATATATAAAAGTTTCGAAGATATTTCACTAGTTGTGTGTAGTTTCTCAGCATGATATCGTCCAACGATGCACTTTGTGCCTCTTTTAATGCTATTTATGTGGCCTTAATTTTTTTTCCAGATGCTTCTAAATTTTTGTGATGCCCAAGCGGTCAACTTTTCAGCACATGCCTCTGTTCTATCATGTAGGCCTTATCATCCTAGCCCCCACCAAGTCTCCTCAATAACCTTCCCGCATTATGTCAATGAGATCCAAAAAAATTTAAATCTAAAATGAGAATAATCTAGGTCTCTCCCTTATATGTGGTCAGCCTTTAGAAGGATTGGCGCATGATATGAGTAAAGAATTGGGAAATGTATCACCTTTATGATTGAGAATAGAGTTGACTAATTAATATCATCCATAAATCTATCCAGCCTTTCCCTAACCATGTTATCTTTTCTCCTACCTCTTTTCCATGTAAAGTCCAGCTTGTTTCCTCCTAGAACCTTGAGTTGACATCTCTCAATAACTTGCCTAAAACCCCTCATCTATCCCTCTTCCCTTGGTATCCCGCTACTCTTATCTGAGTCACTAATGATTTCATTGAAATCCCCTCCAAGAACCTTCATAATGTCCTAACACAAACAAATATTATACACCAGTTCCCATGTGTTATGCCTATCATGTACTGCCTCGTATCTGTAGATACCTAGGAATCCAAACCTGTTATGGTCATCGGCGTTGCCAGCCTTTGCATAGATATGATATGTCGAGTAGGACTTCACTTGAACGTTATCCCCCTGTCACAAAAGTCCCAGACTCCCCACTCTCCCAGCATTGTCCACGCCAAAGCCTCTATCAAAACCACACCTCCATGTACTCACCTCTTGTTCTCTACTTTGCGACATTGTCTCCATAATGAAGATCATATTGGGCATCTCCCTCCAACACCCAGATGAGAGGAATGCAACCAGTGGGTGCCCAATCCTTGGATGTTCCAACATAATATTTTCATTAGTGTTCAAGGGGAGGTCCTACCCCACTACTGGATTGAGTGAGTCAACTTATTGTTCCCTTGTAAACCTGTACCATTTTCCACTCTTTTCTTCATCCAATTCCATATCTACATCATCCCCAACAATCTTCCTTTCCATTTTCATTCCTACTACCCCCTAGAATGCTCTGCCATATTGCTTTGGCATGTGTGTGACCCTTCCCTTCTCTCAATTATCATTGGCCTAGTCTTCTTTACCTGGTGTTTGTTCTTCTTCTGGACATGATTATCTTGCAGGCCTGCCAGACGTTGGTCTATCCTCTTGCAAAGATTGAGCATATCCACTCTCAGACAGGATGACTTCTTTCCGGTGTTGTGTTGACTGGCTACTATGTTCCTCCGCTAGGGTACCCCCTTCCCCCATGTTTCCTGATTATATGATTTTTTGTGTATCTTTCATCAACTTCCCTGTGGATGACGAGGACTAAGCTTTCTATGTCCTTACCCGCGGTTCTATAATGAAATTATGATGGAATACCTCCTCATACTCCCTTTCGTGGATAAGAACTCCCTTGGATTGGTGCTTTAACAGACCTTCTTGGTTGTAGCGTCGTGTGTCTTCCTTCAGTTTTTGTTGCACCTCTTCCATCTTTGACCCCCCTCTCATGTTATTCTGGGATATTCTTTCCTCTCTCACTCTCACCACCTCTGTGTCTAGCCCATAGTCGGCCACCTATTCCTTGGACCTATCCCGAGAAGCTGAACCTCCAGTAGCCACATTGCTCAATTTCAAACTGTGCTCGTCTCCCCAATTTCCACTTTCCCCACAGACAAGTTTCGGCATGAAGATTAGTTTCTTTGATACATGGTCCTTCCCAATTAGATCCTCTCTTAATGGTGGAATCCACTTCTCTAATGGCAAGGCCTTAAGCCAAGGTCCCCATGCTCTTGGTTTATCTATCAAGTCATTCTCTTCTTTGCAGTCTTTATCTGAGTCCCCTATATATACACATATGTAGGAAAGAGATGGTAGTCTTTCATACTTGACTTCTATTGGTACCAAAATTTTCTCGAAAACCCAATACACATTATACACTTACATCCTAAGTGAGATTAGGTGTTCAAGAATAGTCCCAAACCGGGGACTATCCAAGATTTACTCCTAATGAGTAAATCTTGGATGGGTTTCTAGGCCAACAAACACAATAATAGATATGTACATGTTAGGGTTTCATCACGATTAATGTTAGGGTTTCATCACAATTGATGTTAGGGTTTAATCAAATCAAATTAGGATGCTACAATTGACAAGTTTAAATCTTATTTCAACATGCATCAAAATTTACTGAATTAGGCCAAACATTACGATTAGAAGCACAAATATATGACACATATATGCAAGCAACAAACCATTATATGGAACTAATCCTACATTATACACATACTTTTCCTGAGTAAGATAATGTGCACTTCATGGAATTATTAATATCTGAATATATATATAAGTTGTTTCTACCTACTTTGATGGGATTTTATAACATTCGAGCCTTCCATTTAAGGCATTAGATGCATATATTGCAGTCCATTGTGTTGAGATAAGAATCCCATGTGATACACATGATTGAGAATCTTTCACCATACTAGGAAAATACTATAGCATGTCCTCTCTAAATCTAGGTTCAGCATATACATCCAAATTAAATACACAACTAGATATTCATTTAGGTGTTAGACATTCATTTAGGTGTTCCTGATAACTTGCACGTATGCACAACTAGACAACTGTGGCGGAGCAGTACTGGAGGAAGCATACCTTTCGGTAGCGGTGGCGGACAAGTAGGCGAGCAACAACAACTGACCTCCCAGCAGTGGTGGCAGTGACTGGCGAGCTCTAGGCGGCAGGGCAGGCAGGTGCATCGGTGGCTGGCGAGCTCCAGGCGGCAGGGCAGACAAACAAGGAGCAGTGGCATCGGCGGCAAGGAGAAGCGGCGTCGGCGGGCGGTGGCAAGGAGGAAGGCGGCGCGACGACGAGCTCCAGGCGGCAGGGCAGGCAGACCAAGGAGCAGCGGCGTCGGCGGCAAGGAGCACTGGCGTCGGCGGGCGGCGGCAAGGAGGAAGGCGGCGCGGCAGCGACGCAAGGAGGAAGGCGGCAGCGACACAGAGCAGCAGCAGCGCCGTCGATGACGAGGAAGCAGCAGGCACCAGGAGGCGAGCAGCAGTAGGCGATGAAAATTCAGAAGACGATGAAATAGAAGAAAGAGGACAGTGGCCGTTTGAGGGTCTATTAAGGTGGTAAAAGGCGTCGGTTATAAAACACAACTGACACCTAAAGTCTTCAGTGTCGGTTCTACTTAACTCACTGACGTCCAATTAGACAAATTTTGCCCTAAATAGTATGGCGGGAACCATTATCGGCGTCGGTTATCAACGTATAACCGACACCTAAGCTGGAACTTTTCACACAATTTTTCATCTTATATAGGAGTCGGTTTGTTGGTAAAACACCGACGCTATATGTGCCAAATTTTTTTCGCTCGTTAATTTGATTTTGCGGGCGATTTTAGGCGTCGGTTGTTTGTTATGCAGCCGACGTTGAATACAAAGCGGTACCCGTGTCTGGCTGGTCTTCGAATATAGATGTAAAATTTGCTAAATAGCCGACGTGAAATGTTATAGGTGGCAGTTTTTTTAAATAACTGACGCTGAGAAAAGTGACATTGAATGCTGTTTCTATAGTAGTGATAATTTTATTTCCATATTTTTTCTTAAATATCTTGAACTCAAGGGATAGTGTTTCTCTCACAATTCTTAAGTTTATGCACAACTCCCTTTAATATATTTTTCCACATAACTTCTTGCCTTCTTTATATCTTCATCTCAAGAATTAATACCTTGGGTATTCCCACTTGACCTCTTGGGCCTTTCACTCATAGAAAGTGACTTTTCATGAGATCTTTGCTACATAACACTAACAAGAGCCTCAACTCTTCCCATCATAGGGCTAACATAATGCTCATCTCTTCCATGCAATGAGATAACATAAGGCCCATCTCTTCCCTTGATTGGGATAACATATACTCATCTCTTCCCTACATATGGATTATTTGAGCCTAACCTAAGATTCTTCCCTACATAGGGATATTTCATGCCTCACTTATCATCTTCCCTACTTAGGGATATTTTATACCTCACTTAAGCATCTTCATTGCATAGGGATATTTCATACCTCAATTGAGCAACTTATCTTCATAGGTTTCATTTGGGCTACTTCCATTTATAAGTATAACTGAGATGTCACAACTTTATACCATCATTATCTTAATCTTGGAATTGTCTAAGGGCTACAATTTCCAAATGCCATCTTGGTCCTAGGTCTCATGACTTATTAAAAACCTAAGTATTAGATATACTCCATACCATACATTTTAAGGTATATTTTTAACATCATACTTCAAAATTATAATTTCTTTGACCAAGGTCTCACATCATATTATATTCATTGACCTACACATATTATCCTTGTATTTATTATGCCTTATCTCATAATAAACCTAGATGGTTACGGTTATGTCCTTGGATAACGTCCACCATTTTATTAATTTTTAAAATGAGGCTAGTCAAACAACCCTTTTGGGGAAAGGTCCTAACCTAGGGCACCCTCATGGATTTTAGGAGGTGGTTTGGCTTTTTAGGAACAACCTGACCTTTCAGGTTTAGGATTGTGTCTCCCCGTAGGTCCTTTTCCCAATCCTAGTTTGACCAACCCTAGGTTGAGAAACCACCTCTGAAAACTCAATTTATCACTTTACTTTTTATTAACTTGTTGTTAAGTAATTCCTTTCCTAGATCTAGAAATTCATTTTGTACATCATAATCTCAACTCACCAATTTCAAGAAGGTTGCATCAAGGGAAGATGATGGAAGAACACCACAGACGCTGGAAGATTGGAGTAGGTAATAATTACTTCTGGCATGATACCTGGGTTGTACACAAACCTTTGGGTGACATAGCCCATACTTTAATCCTAACTTATGAGAAAGAAAATATAGAAAGAAAGAAAAATTATGGGTGTCAAATTTTTCCCTTATGGAAACACCAATTTCTTATTCTTCATTTATATTCAAAATCCATTCTATGTATACAACATGCATTCCTCCCAGTACTTGCATACATGCGAAACTAGGGTACCCAATCAGGGCACCAAAATTAAATTACACAAGCCTGATTGGGTTTTCTCTTTCCTTCACCCATACATAGGGTTTGTTTGGGGAGGGTTATGATTTTTCTTGTACTACTGTTATTACCCAGAGTTATGGTGTAGGGTTATAGTTAGGGACTGCATTGTACATATTAGAGTTCTAGATATCCATTGACCCACGTAGAGTTGTATTATAACAACCCTAGCTTCATCTAGGGTTTACACTTGCAAGGACAAACCCATACAACATTTCCCTAACAATATCAACATTTCTACACTAAATGTACGTGAATTGGTAGAGGATGCCTTAATCCTACTTCTTCTCAAAAGTGTAACCTGAGATGAGGAGGGAAGTTCATTTTAGGACTTATTAAGCATGGAGATGAGAAGAGGAGGAATCTAGAGATGATAAACTTATAGGAAACATTATTTTAGGAAAATCCTAGGTTCTGGCAAGGCATGCATCACATTAGCTAAGGGAGTCTCCATATACCAACTTAATGGTTTGAAGGAAAATACTGCAAGCCTCCAAAGCCTTGATCTTTTGTAGACACCATTACCTTAGGTTAGGCCCTAATATTATTCCTTATAATTCTATTAATTATCTGAAATGAAATTAAATATAATTTGATAAATTTGGGATCTGATACAATATGTAATGACCCACACTTTTGTGTGTCCCAAAACTAGGGTGGACCTTAAATTTAGGGATCCTTACCTAAAACTTTCAGTATCAATGTCTAAAAAATAATAAATAATAGTAAAAAACTTTCACTAATAAAACAAAGTTTTGATACAGAGAAAACTAACATATACATAAGAGACTAACATGTATGAGAAGAAGTACTAGGATATCTAACTAATCCTCCATTGACCTTAATCATGTATTGTTTTTGTGCTAACTTCTTGATATCCATGTATTCCAACAACAAATGTCGATACTGTGTATATGGTGCAACCAAATATGTGCAAGTAAGATAACCACTTATAATGTTCTCACCCAAATATTTTCCCAAATGAAATTTGTATATTAATTGCCTTTTGTAACCCATGCTTGGTATGCCCTCGTGGGTGTAATCACTATCCATACTTGGCTGATGTGTATTATCCATTGATAGGTGTAATCCAGGTTCAGGATATTCTAAATTTAGTTTATATGAAACACATAGTGACATTATAATAAATAGAAAAAATAAACATTCAACACTTTGGTCATCCAATCAATACTACAAAATCATTTGACAAATGATTGAAAATTGACAGAGCAGGTACTCATAAATAACCACATACCCTTATTGAAAAATCCATGCACAATACTTCAAATACCATTAAGAATACAATCCAAGTAATCATATCAGATTTATAAAAATAAACATATAATATGGATGTATGTATTCCCTAATGTGTTATCATATGTTCATATTATACAAACAAAGTTGAGTCTAAGGTTTGAGCTTCCTTGGCTTGGAGTTGATATTAGTATCAGGTCTCAAACTCTAAAATACATGGATATAATCACTTGAAAACATTAATACACATCACTAGTATTAACATGGAATCACATTATATTAAACAATAATAGATTATATCCCAAAATAATTAGATTTACTAATATAAGAATTATATTCCTCAAATTTAGGTTTTGTGTGCATTAAACATCCTATACACATGTATTAGCTATAATTTTAGAATGAGAAGCATAAATTACACTCTGATTCTATTTTATTCATATTACACTCATTTCCCTAATCAAATTGATATATAGTTTCACTATTACCTGATCTACCAACAACTAGCTACATTTAATACAATATTAACACAACTAGACCAACTAGAACAGGCCATGTCAACAAATAATCATATTATATATGAATGTTTTAGGTTCATGCCCTAGCCAACATGATCATGCCATATTAGCAATTTCTCGATGTAGGCAAACCCCTTTGGAACTACGAAGAGACACATCACTACCCCTACATAGTGTCTGGGTTGGTCATGGAGGTTATCAGCCAGTGAGTAAATGCCCAAAGGGGATTCTTCTTCCTGCTCTCCCCACCATGGCTTGTGCAAGATAGGGAGTCAACTCCATGGTTGATTCTAGGCATTTAGCCTCATCAACAGTGGCCAATTGGTTGGTCGAGTCCATAAGGATTCCTCGATGCTAACAGGGTATTGGGCTCATGTCAGGGTGGTAGGAAAAGGAGGTTCCTAGGTCAAAGTCCTCATGTTATGATAGGAGATTGAGAAGATGAGTTTTACCTCTAATTCTGGTGATCTATGTTGTTGGTGATGTTTCTAGGTGTCTAACAATCCTTTTCCTCAAATTGCAAATTCCCCAGGGGGGTTGTGTGTCATCTAGAGGAATTAGTTCTTCTTACCAGGTCAAGGACCAAATCTAGCTCCTTGAACAAGGAAGGAGTGGAAGATACGTGTGTGGACGAGATCCTCTCTATGTTCTAAGGTTTTTCATGGTTCTCTTCTATCCTTGTGGGGAGTTTGAAGCTATGTATAGTCATTAGGAGTAGGGGAGTAATGATGCACACTTGCTCTGGGTGACTAAATAATGATGGATTTTGGGGCTTTATCCACCTTGTGGAGATAATGGTGATTAAAGGGGTCAGTGGGTCCTTTCCAACATCCCAAAATATACCGTCCCATAATCTAGAGGAAGGATGGTTGGAGAGATAAAGAGAAAGAAACAAGTTAGGGGAACTCGACTTTTCTATTCTAACGAGGACACATAGTGTCCAAGAAAAGATGATGAATCTCTCACTATTGTTTATGCCCTGATCTAAAAGTCTAGGTCCAGATGGATGTTGCCCAAACTAGATGATCATCAACAAAAGACTGAGATGAGGACCCTTATA
The DNA here is from genome assembly GCA_963693085.1 of Alisma plantago-aquatica. Classification (NCBI taxonomy): domain Eukaryota; kingdom Viridiplantae; phylum Streptophyta; class Magnoliopsida; order Alismatales; family Alismataceae; genus Alisma; species Alisma plantago-aquatica. The sequence continues at coordinate 1,189,953,269 of OY856410.1, read as the reverse complement.
TGTGTCACACTCCCAACGTCCTAGTTGATCCATACTTTGGGTGTGATGTAGAATACTCTGACAATAGTAAAAAAAACTAAACTTCCTTTACTAAAACGTTGTACTAGTTCTATAAAACATGTATGTCACTAAGATTATCCAACTAACTCCATATTTAGATATTATATTTTTTTTGGCAAATTCTGGATTTAGGAATAGATTGAGATTAATATGACTAAGATAAATATCATTTTTCTTCCATTCAAGCATTTACTTGATTTAATCACCCAGGTCACATATATGGGTATAATTATCCCAGAACTTGGATTTCTCTTCATTTGGCTGTTATCTCACATCATACCATGTATTATGTCATATTATCTTGATTTAATACTCAAATACTTGTAATCCAAGTAAATCCTAGATAATTTCTCTTTTAATTACCTATATTATTTATCCTCTAAGATTCCTCTAAAATATTTTCTAATTATCTCATCATGAGTTTATAAATTGACTCGCAATATAACTAGATACAGATTTATGTACAAAATTCTAATTTAATATGCATATATCCCATTGGACCTATTTTTCACCCAAATAGTCCAATTGAGCCTCAATTGGATCACAAAGCCCATAATTCATACTTAGTCCTTCCAATGGTTCCACAAGACTAATTAGCTTTCTAATTACTAGATTAATATTTGAGATGCCATAGTTTCTTTGTTGGAGTATCATAGAGTCATAGCCCAATATTTCCTTTATCATTTAAAATGAAGACTCAATCTATGTCTAGGTCTTAGATTCATCATTCCAGTGCAATCCCATTCATACTATTGATATATTTTTTAAAAGTAAAGATAGTATTTCATTACGGAGGATCCATACAACATCTACATGTGAAGAAAGATACACCCACTAACCACATATAGGAGAAGAACAAATACAAAACACAGAAACTCATATCAGAACATTACAAGTATAATGATGTATAGATCTCTCTTCCATTCCGCTGATATTAACAACCTTCAATGAGAGATTCCTTCAACTTGAGATTAAATATGTGACAGAGTAAAAGTTCCAAACCAGTTATTAAATAAGGGATCACCTTTGCACTCACTTCCATACAACAAAGAAACATAGATGAACATATCATAAAGGGGGACACCAAACAAAACAAACACGTAGAACCTAAAATAACCAAGCAAAATTGACCTGAAAGAAAAGATAACAGACCGCACTAAGTCACCAGCCTAACATCCACAACTGATCCCTACACAAGAGAAGCAAAGGAGCAGAAAAGGTTGGAGGAAAGAACAAGAATGGAGGGTAAAGCTCAGTGAAACCCCACCAGTACTTACCAAGGATCCCAACTCAATCAAAACTTAGAAAGGAATAGAAGCAACGACCTCCCAACCCAAGACCCCAAATTATCCCCTGCCCCAACAAGCCAATAGGAAAATTGATGGCACACCTACCAAGCCCCAGATGGAAAAACACAAAAAGGAAACAAAATAAGAGGGGGAAAGCTAACCTGTCTATTGCTGACACACAAGAAATACAAAACAACAAGAAAAAGGAGGGCGAAGGCCAGAACTATAGCAACCCAAAGGGAGACATAACTCCAGATCTGTCCATAGAGAAGTGCTGACACACTACATCGATGAAAGCAAGAACTGTCACCGCACAACCACTGACACAATCGCCCTATAAGACGAAGCTGAGAATCTGACCCTTTAGACCAGACAACATGCCGAGAAGTAGGGAGACAAATCACGGAGGAAACCACCCAATAGGGAACTAATGGCTCAGGTGAGGAAGGGCCAGGGGGAGAAGGATAGTGCACAAGGGAAGTAGGAGCCCCTCCCCTAAGCCAATGTCACATGGGAATGAACAATGCTCCTATGACCGACGATGCTAATATTCTGTTCTGGTAGCATACTACTTACTACTATTTATATTATCATTCTACAATATTTATAATTTTCTTAAGGTGAATATCAAATTAGTTATTGAATTTAGAATTTTAGAATACAATTTCATAAAAAATTTAGGATCTTACATGCATGATCAAGTGAATCATTGAATAAATTGTGCCTTGCCTCTTTCTTTATAAACCTTAGAGGGTGACCAAAGAGAGGGAACTGACTAATTTCTGGGGACCAGAGTTAATGAATAAGGAGAGGAGAAGGTGTGTAACATGGTGCATTATGACACCTCTGAGGAGAAGTCTGACGGTCGAAACACTGTTCGTTTTAGTTATCTTCAAAGCAGATCAAGCTTGTATTGTGTTATATGAGTTTTATATGGATTCATTCTCCTACTTTCCTTCCCTTGGTATCTTTTTGAGCTTGAGGGGTTAAATCCATGTTGTTTAGGACTTGCGAGTAGCCTAATGTTGACTCTATGTATGTTTTGACTTATTTGATATTGATCATTTCTACTTCAAATCTTGATAATAAAAGTTCGGCCTTACTTTATTTTTTCTTGATTATCATGTACATGTGATATATTTCTCATAATTATGAGAGTGGGATTAATCGTTGAAGAATCAATTATCAATACAATCAATTACCCATTCCGAGAGTGGGCTAACCACTGTGAAGTAGATTGTCTAGAGAGATAGAATATTATTTAGATGTCAATATTAACGATGGGTTAAAAATAGGATATATAATATGTTACACTATAGTACATGTTACAAAGGCTTAATCCAAATAATCAAGATAATTTGTATTAATCAGATAAAATGCATGCATAAATTGCACTATGGTGAATATAGTATCCTAAACTCTTCACTAATTTGATTTTTAATCCATTATAATTCACTACTATTTAATTCTAGTACTTAGCTTAATCAACCCACCAACATTTTCCTTAGGTGTAGCTGATTTGTTGCAGTTGGTTGTAATCTCTAGTAGTCCCAATTTCTTGAGATTGAAGTTTGGGACTCTTTGAGTAGCTTTACTACTTTGACATGCATTAGCATGCACATTTAAGTCATGCCAAGTGTTGTGCACCATTGTTGGGGAATTGGAAGTGATAGAAATATTGAGTTCTAAAACCGTCGATTCTAGGTCACTCTAATTTTTCTGCTAAATTATGAAATGAAAAAAAACCTTTGTTACTTTTGCCTTATTTTTTCTTTTCACATTCAGTTTAATTTTCATGTACTTGTTTATGATGCATACATGATCATTGATTAGGTTAATGTGAACCTCCAACACTGCTTGAGGGAGATCTGGAGGCTGAGTAAGAGAAGTGATTATTCCAGAAGAACTTGTGGTAGAATTGAAGGTATGCTTAACTACAGGGAAGAGAATGAGTATTTGACATTTCCAAACTATGAGAATACCACATGGGAGAGAATAAAGGTGTCATATGATACAACAATGTTGGGTCCTGTAAGGGAATAGGCAGTGAACATGGGAAGCTACAAAATGGATCCAAGATTTATCACTGTAATTAAACCATACACATTCTATGAGAACATCAATTAGGATTGGATGCAGCATATAAATTGTTTTTTAGAGTTTTAATATGATAAAAATAGATGATATCCAACTCAAAATGATATATTAAATATTAGTCACTTATTCTTTTATGAATAGATCCAAGATTTGGTTCCTTAGTTTATCTTTAGAATTTTTAGGCTCATGGGAGAAACTATTGATTCTTTCATTGAGAGGTACCTTCCCCCATAAAAGACCAATGACTTTGTGAGAAAAAATTAAAGGTTCTAGCAACATGTATATGAATCCAATTTTGAGTCTTGGGAGAGATCTTAGATAATTTTAAGAAATGTTTCACATCATTGGATTGACTTATATGGACAAGCCAAGACTTTCTACTATGTCTTGCACATGAGAGAGAGAAGAATGCTTGAAAGTGTTGGAGTATGATTTTTTCTGAATAACATGACTTTACAGTGGCATGAATTTTGGAAGAACATGGCCATCAATAAGTTTTGCAGCAAGGAGCTTCATTATTCTACATCATCTAAAACTGTCATGGAATCACATGAGGTTATGGAAATCAAGGCACACGAGGCCTGATTAGCAAAGAAATTGGAGAAGAAGAATACCCACTCATCTGAGAAGAGAAGGAGGAGCTAATGTATATGCAACTACCTAAAAGAAGGAATGACTAACCATGGAGGAGAAATCCTAATTTTTCTTGGAAGGATCCAAATTATTTTCAGCATGATCCATCATACATGAATAACTTCAACTCCATCAACAATAGGGTCCTTGGCAATTTAAGCATGAACAATGTCCAAATTGCGGATTACTTGAGAGTCATTCTTGGGAAATTTATTGATACAACAGGTGCGTATTTTGAGAAATAAGCCATGGAGAAGCAAAATATGGAAGCTCAGATAAAGATTTTGAGGATTCAGTGGTGTAGGACATCATGCTAATAAAGAGCCTGGCTAGAATTTCACACCTCTTGATTAGAGACTTTCATGATTAGTCTTTTAATAATGTTTGTCTTTTTTTCAATTGTTGAGTTTTTGTTTTTGTTTAGGGTTTATTATGAAAAGTTTTTACTTTTAGGATCATTATGTAATATTAGGCACTTGTAAGTTCTCGATTGATTCATGTTTTTAATGTTTTTATAGTTTGATCATGAGCATAAGTAAGACAACCTACTAGGGCTTCATGAAAGTTATCTGTATAGGCATATGCATGGGGGTCTCGTATGATAAGTTGACTTATGAATTGAGTTTTTTTTGCAACATGGTTTGCATTAATTTGTTGTCTTAGGAGGCATTGGTTGTAGCAAAATTGAAGAAACTTTCTCAACAAGGTTTTCTAAGAAAATATTGAAATGACACACTAACATCAACATGCCAAGAGAATGTCTTTCTATGGAGACAAGGGGTGTTCCATTGATGTACCACAAACTACACTCATGATCTGAATTTCATGAAATACATGTAGACATTCAAGCTGCAACCGGTGGACACTAATGCTTGGATGGATGTACTATGAAGAGACTTAGGTGAAGAGGTGCCTTGTGCAAAGGTGAGAGTTCCAACCATTATAAAATCTAGGAAGAGAAACAAATAAATTCTAGCTACACCAATTTTGCAAGGGGTTGCACCTAAAAATTACATCACAACCATGACTACTCCCCCAGTTCAAAAGAAGTTGCCCCCACAAGAAGAGTAGGTGAATAATTATGACCAATGAGAAGGCATACATTTTGAGAATGAACAACCGACTTCTATTGAGACAATATCTATTGTAGGGGAGAGTGATCCCAGTACAAACTTTGGGGAGGAAATCCCTAAGAAATCATACATCCCTCAACATAGGCGTCCTGTCTCACTAGATTCAATCACAATTATCACAACTACAATTCATACTTCATATACAAATATCCTGTTTCCAAGAAACATGGATGAGAAATTCATGGCCATTTTGTTCAAACTCTACAGTCAATCCTCCTTTAATGTAGGCTATTGAGAAAATTCTGGCATCTAGGCAGTTCCCACAACAAATCATCAACAAAAGGAGGCACATTAAATATCCATACCATATCATTGATGATGAAGTAATCAGTGCATTGATTTAGAGATGACTACCCACAAAGAGAAAGGATACATGATGCTTCATCATCCATTTCTCTATTGTACACATTATATTTGGAATGATACTTTGTGATTTAGGGGAAATCACAAAATCAATGCTTCTTACCATGTTCAAAAGTTTTGGGCTGAAGGAGCCTACGGAGACTAGCATGAAGATACAATTAATACATGATTCTATAGTTAGATCTTTTGGGATCTTTGAAGATGTGATGGTCAAAGTAGAAAAATTTATTTACCCAATCAGTTTTGTCATAATCAGCATGTAGGAAAAGAAGTGACCAAAATTGCTTTTAGGGTAATCATTTGAAGCCATAGTGGTTATGATCATTGCTAAGGGTTGTGGATATCTATACCTCAGATTGATGATGACATGGTGGAATGTTTACTGCCAAATAACTCTTCACCACCCATTCATGACAACTTAGGAAGAGTCAATAAAGATAACAAGCCTAAGACGTGAAAAAGGGTGCTTGGTGGGAGGCAATCCACATGTTTTGCCTTATTTTAAGCATTTGGTAGATTTAGTTATGCATTTTCATATTTATAGTTTCTAAGAAATTTTGATGCAATATGATGATGCTTGATGAGCATGTCTAGTGTGCAAACAGATGAAATAGTCTATACCACAAACCCTCAAGTTAGTGGCGTTGAAGATCATATACTTGAAAGCTTTGAATTCAATAGTAAGATGTAGGTACCAACAACTACCTAGTTTGTGTCAATGACCCAAACATACATGATCAAAGATTTTTGATGTCATTAACCCCCTAATACATGACTTACAATAAAATATTAGTGTAATCAACTCCATGTTGGTACTACTGAGACAAAAGTGAAGTGTGATTCCTCCAATCCAACAATCACATGTTTTTGAATTGAAAGTTCACTAGACAAGTGATCAATATCTTTTCACAATTTAGTAACAAAAATTGTGGGATCCATGAGTGGGTAACTCTAGTTATCATGACTGTTGATACTTATGATTGATACTAAGAGCACAAAAATAAGGTGCAAGTTAGTACCACCAACTTCCAAGCTATTAGCGCCAACTTCTTACTGATAGGAGCCACTCCTTTTATATAAGGAGGAGGATTTGTTTAGATTTTGCACAACCCAGGAGTTCCATCCACAAGTAGTCTTTTGCGAGCTTCCTTGAGCACTTCTTCACCAAGCAACTGCTACATCGAGCTCTCACCTTTATCTCTCTCTTTCTCCAAGTGGTGATAAAGTGACCTCAGTAAGAAGGATATTTCTCTATAAGATCTTCCTCGCAACTCATTCCCAAGCCAAACATGACATTGGAGAATGATATAAAAAGAAACATTATGTCAAGCTCACATATAACAACTTCGAGGCTACCCATTAGCATAATTATTTCCTTCATCAAGCAGCTCAGTTTCGTCAACAATATGTGTAGGGTGTGTGTAAATCAGGGGATGGCTTGCACTGACCCCTTGTTGGGGGGATGGATAATGTATAGGTTGGAATTCCTAGCATATGTATAGGTGTTCTTCATAGCAAAACACTCCATGATCAATGAGTGGGTGTCTAGTTGGGTGAAGTTTTGGCTCTACAACCCCACCGATCATCTCACACTGGTGGCATTCTATTCTATCTTCTCGTGGGTGATCAAAAGAGTGAGGTGTTTCCTGGTGACTTCCACCACTTTGTGGCATGGAGCAATTTATGGGAATTTTTACATGTCCCAAGATCATCTAGCACCACTCTAGTATCACTAACATGGAGCACTCCTTTTCCCACCTTCTTCACTGACCATTAACGAACACCTTGTTTGCCAAGTCCACACAAGGGAAAGGGAAGGTCTAGGCAATGGGTATGTACAAGGTTTGTGAATTCTTCTTTCTAGTAAGAGAGAAGGTACGCCTAGGTGCATTCTTTCTTGGGCATGAAATCTTGGTGTCCAAAAGTGACAAAAAGGTGTTTTCCATTCACTTTAGAGGACTCATTATAAGTATTTATATTGTCTTCAACCTCTTTTCTCCCATCTCTTGCTTATACAATCAAAGGGGGACATGGATTTCTAGTATGTTTTCAATGACAAGATATCTTCTAGGTATAGAGGTAGACTCTTATAATATCCATGATGGGAGAGCATGCCATTCCATATCACATCTTCAACATCATTGAACTTGATAGTCTAAGCTGGTTGAATGATAAACTGAGGGATACTAACCAAGAGGAGGAGCACACTGGTAAAACGGCCCATAAGGCCGATGCTAATGAAGTTGTAGAGTCATGTGTACACCAGTGTTGTCTCATAGGAGGCTGCACCAGAAGCCCCATCCCCACATAACTTCTTCCTCTATGTCATCCCAGCCATAAGATGACCCATACTCATCAGAGTGCATATTTGACATTCTCAACACTATTCAAATGGGTTAGCATCAGCAACAACATATAATGAGTCGGCTCGCCTCCCATGAAGAGTGTATCTTACACAACAAGGAGATTAACTTCATGCTTCAGTATCCAATATTTGTTAAATGAGAACCTTCTCCTAAGTAATCATTAGAACATCCACAAGTACCTTCAATGTGTGGAGTATACATATCAAGCTCTCTATGATAATCACTTGAGACAATGCATGTTTCCCATCTACCCACCACCACCTCCTAAGCCATACAACCCACCCCAATTGACTGACAAATTTTACCCACTAGATCCACCTGGATCTAGATCATTTAGTACACCCATTCCATCTTTTGTTTTTGTTTTTTAAAAAATGTGGACATTGTTGAAGTCAAACTTCGTTCATATATTACTATTTTTGTTTTGTCTTTGTTGGCGTTCTTGTTAGTTCATATTTTTTCATTTAGTTTTCATTTTTGTGCATGTAATCATCATCTATCTAGTGTAAATAGTAGATTTAGTATTATAATGCTCATATATGTCAATTTAAGTTATTCTCTCTGTGTACTCTTATACTTAATTGAATATGTTAGTTTTAGGAGTACAAAGCAACATGAATTTAATGGTTTAATCAATTGAGAGACGTAAGTGATAGGCTTGACACCTATTTCTACCCATGGATTTTTAATGAAGATGGTATTTGAGTCCAATATAACCAAGAAACAACATGGTCTTTTATGTTAATTCAATAATAGATTTCATATCACCCTGATACATGCGTTAATAGAAGAGAGAGGTACCTTGGTTAGGAAGAGTTTTTCTCTTAGTCACATGATTGCATCCACTTTCATTTCATTCACTCACCACCATAAACTTCATACATGATTCAACTCATTTTCCTCTTTGATTGCATCTCACGTCATGATTGGAAACTTGTAATTTATCCTTTCATCAAAAATGAAAATATAGTTGTGTGAATAGCTCATTCATATAAGTTACACTACTACAGAAATAGCATTCAGTGTCACTTTTCTGGGCGTCGGTTATTAAGGAAAACCGACACCTATCATATAAGGCATCGATTGTTTAAGCAAACCGACATCTATATTCGAAGACCAGCCAGACACGGGTACCACTTTGTATTCAGCGTCGGTTGACAATAACAAACCGACGCCTAAAAGCTCCCGCAAAATCCAATTTTCGAGCGAAAAGGAAAAGTGTCACATACTGCGTCGGTTATTTAAATAGCCACTGACGCCTATGTGTGATGAAACTTTGTGCGAAAAGTGTCCCTTTCAGCGCCGGTTATCTGTTGATAACCGACGCCGAAAGTGGTTCCCGCCAAACAATTTCATGAAAATATCGTCCACTTAAGCGTCTGTTGTTTGTCACAACCGACGCTAAAGTGGTTTAGGCGTCGGTTGTGACAAACAACCGACGCTATTGGTGAACTTTATATCCTGCGATCACCTGACTCTTCCCCTTTCTTCTGTTTCATCGCCTAAATTGCTCCCGCCGCAACCACCCCTCTGCTGTCGCCCGACCCTCCACTCTGCCGCACACCTCCACGACAGTGCCGCCGCACCTCCTTCTCCGGCGCCGCCTTCTCCTCCGGTGCCTCCACGCCGCCTTCTCCTCCGGTGCCTCCACACCGCCGCCAGTGCCTCCAAGCCGCCGCCGCCAGGACGACAGAAGCTGCTTCTCCACCGCCGTCGCGCCGCCGCCAGGGTTTAGGGTTGCTAGCTGCTTCTCCGCCACGCCGCCGGTTCGACCACAGCTCCTCTCCACCGCTGTCGCCCACTCTGTGCCGCCGTATGCAGACCACAGCTCCTTTCCAGACCGGTATGCCCTCTTCTTTGTCCATTATTGAGTTCATCACTCCCGCTTGCCTTATACTATAATAAGCTGCAACTAGTAGAAACCATTATACAATGCTGGGGCATGCCCTTTCCCTATATGTTGGGTGAGGTCTGTGCCTAAGTCGGTCCATATTTAACTCCCCCACTGCCACAATAAGTTTTCCTCATATGTGAGGTAGTATGGGGACCCCATCATCAACAAGTTCAACTTATTCCTAGTTTTATTTTTTATCAAATAACAACAAAGTTTTTAAATCAGAGTTTCACCTTTTTATTAATGCATGACTATATCAAGAAAACCCTAGTTTGATGAGCATGTTGTTAATCATGTTAATTATGTTTCTTCTATATATTCTGATGTCATTATATAATTATGTGATCCCAACATATTAAATTGAATTAGAATGATTTCATGAATTATAGGGTTTTAAGGTTGATAAACATGTACATGCGGAAATAGGGTTATTAAACCAATGGTTATAACATATAATGTCTAGTAAAGATTCCTAGACCTTTTGTTTGAAACTATTGATTTCTTGATTTATTATTTAATAATGCTCTGTTGATTAGGATTCACCATGTTGCCTGTAGTTTATAGACATTTATTATATATAAGAATGACAACACATGTATTTGTTGGCCTAGAAACCCGTCCAAGATTTACTCATTAGGAGTAAATCTTGGATAGTCTCCGGTTTGGGAGTGTTCTTGAACACCGAATCTCACTTAGGATGTAAGTGTATAATGTGTATTGGGTTTTCGAGAAAATTTCGGTAGCATTTCCCCGTTTGTTCTCTAAGTATATATGTACTTAGAGAACAGCGGGGAAATGCTGCCGAAATTTTCTTGAAAACCCAATACACATTATACACTTACTAGTGAGATTAGGTGTTCAAGGATGGGATAGGTGGTACATATTTATTATATATAAGAATGACAACACATGTGTTTCTTGGCCTAGAAACCCGTCCAAGATTGACTCATTAGGAGTAAATCTTGGATAGTCCCCGGTTTGGGACTGTTCTTGAACACCTAAATTCACTTAGGATGTAAGTGTATAATGTGTATTGGGTTTTTGAGAAAATTTCGGTAGCATTTCCCCGTTTGTTCTCTAAGTATATATGTACTTAGAGAACAGCGGGGAAATGCTGCCGAAATTTTCTTGAAAACCCAATACACATTATACCCTTACTAGTGAGATTAGTTGTTCAAGGATGGGATACGTGGTACATATTTATTATATATAAGAATGACAACACATGTGTTTTTTGGCCTAGAAACCCATCCAAGATTGACTCATTAGGAGTAAATCTTGGATAGTCCCCGGTTTGGGACTGTTCTTGAACACCTAATCTCACTTAGGATGTAAGTGTATAATGTGTATTGGGTTTTCGAGAAAATTTCGGTAGCATTTCCCCGTTTTTTCTCTAAGTATATATGTACTTAGAGAACAACGGGGAAATGCTGCCGAAATTTTCTTGGAAACCCAATACACATTATACGCTTACTAGTGAGATTAGGTGTTCAAGGATGGGATAGGTGGTACACATTTCTTATATATAAGAATGACATCACATTATACACTTAGGTAGGATGTAAGTGTATACCCTAATCTTTTCCTAATATATACTTGTTTTCTCTGATCATAGAATGGATAGATAATGGATGTCCATTCGTAATCGTTGCACCCCAGAGTTTATATCTGGTCTTGATCAGTTTATTAGATTTGCCGAGGAACATAGGAAAAAACCTACAGATAGGTTCTACTGTCCATGTAGGCATTGCAGTAACAACTTGAAAGTCAACACTGGTGAGGAAATCAAAAGTCATGTCATGTTCAACGAGATTGTACAAGGCTATACAGAATGGCACTGGCATGGAGAGATTTCAAAATCGAAACCAGTAGATGTCGATAGCAGTGCTTGGGTGGAAGAAGAAATTGCCTCCGATGACGTAAATGTGAACGAACCAGTTCCAGCAGACATCGTTGATGCGATGCTGGATAGTTGTAGGGTAGAGCACACCGATCCACCTCCTATCTTTAGAAACATTGTGCATGATGCTGAGATACCGTTATACACAGGTTGTGCTAAGTTTACGAAGCTTAGCATTGTGTTGAGATTGTATAAGTTGAAAGCTAACAATAGATGGAGCGACAAAGGCATGGTGATGTCTAAATCAAGAAGGAATCATACTCTAAGGAGTTAGAGAATGATTATCAAATAACTGAATTCTTCTTAATAAAAGAATACCCCTCACTAATAAAATAAATTAAGAATCACAAGGGTTGTGAATTCTTATATCCTTACACCTCAATTATCTATGTGATGAGTTGTACATGTGATGAGTAAACTATCTAGATGAATATGAGGAACCAAATTTTGAGTTATGGTTTATGACCATTACATCCTAAATGACATCCATGTGAACATTAAGGTATGACCTTGATGGTAGCACCCATTGGAATAAAATCCATAAGTGCAAATGAATCTTAAGTGTTAAGACACATGGATAATATTTTCAGAAGGATGATGCTTGTTGATTGCAACTTAATGACTAAGGCATTTGGCATATGGATACTAAAACCGCATTCCTATGAGGAATAAAACAAGCATGTGTACGTGACACAACCTGTAAGGTTTATGAATCCACTAATGCAAATGAAGTCTCTAAGTTACAATGGACTAATCAATGTGATTGATTGAGTACAAGCAACTCAGAATTGGATCTTTACTTTGATGATATAGTCAAAGGGTTTGACTGATATGTCAAAGATAAAGAAGGGATCTGTGATTTAGTGGGAGCGTGTTCACATTCCATATGTTGATGTGAAATGGATATGTTCTAGAATGAAAATCCAAAAGTGGAAATTATCTTTAAGGAAGATAGATATGTTTCCTGTGTGATAGAAATAGAGATCTATAGATATAGTTCTCGAAAACCTCTTAACCTGAAAAGAGAAAGCATACATTGGAAATTTGTACTAAAGGGTTCAATATGCACATATTCAGTGGGAGAAAACTTGTCCATGCTACATGGAGTTAGTATCCAAAGGCCAAGTGTCCAATTCTTATGAAGAATGGGAACACTAAGAATAGATGTGGATCTATCATGTATGTAACCATCCCATCATCTTGCATGTATCAACATGGCAAGAACAAAATGCATTCATCATCTTGTATGTAGGACATGGCAATATGATGTGCTCATCCTGATAACTCGTATGTGAGACATGACGAGTGGATATCTGTCTAATTCTAGTAAGGGTTACTGGAATACAATGAGAACTTGATACGTACTTGGGAAGTACTAGTTCTATGGAGATAAGGAAGAGTTCAATGTAAAGAGTTACATTGATGCGAACTTCTATAAGGACAGAAAAATCAATCGCAAAATATATATAGGATATATAAAAGTGAAAGTTTGTTGATAATTGGAAGTGTTCCAATAAAACCATTTAAAAGGAAATGTCAAGCATCTATGCGTTAGAGAACAACAGTGGATAGTATATGGATCTAGAAGTTCATGAGATGAACTTATAGATATTCTGATCATTGATGACAAGTATAGAATCCTTGATCAAGCAATGTGGTTAAAGGTTAAGAAAGGAATACTAGATCGCATATTACAACAACTCCATCTCATACATATGACGTGCAGTGAAGAGATGAGAGACATGCAATTTATACTGACTTTGGCAAGGTGTTTCCATTACTCACTATGATCACACTAGAGCAGAGTAACATGTTGGATATGTTTGAAGATCACTATAAATATGATGCAAGGGTGATTGGCTCACAGTGTAAGTGGGAGTCTGTCGGTATGTATGCCCTGAGAGCCAGTCATGGGATGATTGGTGGGATACATTAAGATTGATTTGATAAACATCAAAGGCAAGCTTCCAATTCTTTCTAGTTTAGTCATATGAGATAGTGATAGAACAGATTGAATATCTAGAGAATGACAATACTCAATGACGTATGCTTTTATGTTGATGACCTAAATGATGAGATCATACAGATGGTAAGAGATTGTACATTCTTATTATGTCCCTAGACATCAATGACACACAAGAATAGATTGTGGTGTTGGTTGATGACAGAATCTCATTAGTCATGATATAGAGATATCAAACCAAACACATAGGTACTTGTTAGAGAACAAGTGTACTGGACAGACCCACCGTGAGTTTGACACATGGAACCATGACATGGTAGTCACAGTCGGTACTCACAGTGAAGGTGGTGAGTGTGATTCTTTGACTTGAAATCACTACACTCAACACATGTCGTTGGGCACACTTTGACATCATCAAACGTAGTCCTGAAACATGGGTTGTTATAAAGGTGATGATTGGGTGGCTTTGACACATGGGGCTTTTGAGGGGTGAGTGATATATATGGGATTTGTCCCTCCTGAGGGAGTTTGATATCCATGGTCACTTGATGAGTAGGATTGAGAAAGGCGTACACGCATGTGTGAATCAGCCTGCGATATTTATGTCATACATATCTCTTCCAATCTAATCTGAGATCAAGAAAGTGAATGAACATTGACAGGATGACTGTTCCATGCCATGAGTTCATTCAGGATATCAGTGACAAAGAAATTATACATTCACTATAACACCATTCACGGATTGTAGGATTGAAAGTTTTTCTCCAACTTTCTATTTCACTTGGGTAGCACTGATGTGTGACTAGGCACCACTCTTTGCTTGTGAATTCATAAGTGTTATGGACTTTCACTGCCAATGTGAAATGGACCTGCAGGGTCACGCACATAGGATTTAACCTAGAAGAGGAGTTTTTTCCACAAACAATGTTTAGATTGATTACTAAAAGAGTTTAGTAGTTCAGTTAAACACTCAATCAATTGATAGCTCAATATCATAATGTTCAAGGTATTGGACTGATTGATTAGAGTATTTGATTGATTGAAACTGCAATAGACTATTTCTACACAATTTGCACTCCTAACCGATCGGCTGATCTTGGTGAACGATCGGATCATATGGTGAGTCGATCGGCTCATGGACAGGGTGAAACAATTGCTTCAAATGTTGGAACGATCGATTCAACTGGTGCAACCGAGCAAGTTGGGAAAGTAGGATTGGTGAGAAATTTCCTTTTGTTTCACTTGCCCAATTTGATTGGAACAAGGATTGGTATTTGATACCAATTAGAAATAAAAGAGGGAAATTCAATCGAGAACTAACGACGACCACGAACCGACCAGTTTATAAATGAACCGAACGGTTGAGGTGTCAACCGACCGACTCAGGTCCCCAACTGACCCTCCTATATATATAGGGGTATTGGGGGCTTCTCAAAGTACAACATAGTGCAACCAGTTGCTCTGTAAAGTTGTCGTTCTCTTTGGTTTTGGTAACCGAGAGAGCCCGATCAAGTGCTACCCGATAAGGATGGCACAGCAAGGGAAAGACAACTGCAGAAAGCGACTGGTGGTAGGAGAGTGTGTCAGTGACTAGTACACTGACAGAAGGGTGCGACTCCCTCCAATTCTTTATGGGACAAGGAGATTGGAGTTCCAGGTGGTCCATGTGGACTACTTCAGAGGTGGGAGGTTTCTACCACTCGGAGGACAACTGTCAATCCCGACAGTCCCGGTGAGACCAGGAGACGTCAGTCCCGATGCGACCAGGAGCTGCATAGACACCGTCCAAGACCGGAGGTGAAGACCGCGCAAGCCGCGAGGTATTGTCGTCGAGCAAGCCTCGGGACAAGGTATGATTCCACAAACCATCATTTCACATTGTATAAACGTTGACGTGTTTCATTGTACTGGGTTTGGGGAGGAGAAATTTTTTTGTTTCCGCTGCCTTCTCTGCCTCCCCTAAAACCCAAAAGTGGTATCAGATCCACGTCAACTACTTTATACTTTAGGATTATTGATATGATCAATTTTGGTTTGTCGCCTTTATTTATTGCATACGATGCGAATAAAATTGGCTTTATGCATGTCCAATCCTAAATCCACAAATCCCAATTTACATATATGATATTTATTATTAATGCACTCGATACGCGTCACCCTTAAACGAGTTCTGTGGTGGATGTATAGCATGGTTATGGCCAATAAACCCTATCTGTGTATGGTTGTATTTGGTTGATTGCATCTCGGTCCGCGCACTGATATTCCTTCTCCTATTCCTGATGTAACTCAAAATAATTCGAGATTTCTTTCCTACCTTTGCTCCCCTCGAATGTAACTCGGGGTTTCTCTTTTTAAAATGTAAAATAGGATAGAATTTTATTTCCTGTTATGTCAAAGATTGGAGGACATCCTGACGACATCTGAGATGATCGGTTCAAGGCATTAACTGATCGGTTGACGTTCCAGAAAATCGGTTCATGGCGTGAGCCGATCGTTTGATGACCGGTTCGAGGAGCGAAACGAGCAGGTGGCAGCCATGATGAGATGCACGAAAACCAGGCGAACCGATCTGTTGGAGGAGCCAACCGATCAGCTGGTGGCACCTAACTGACCGGCCTGATGGCAAGCCGATCAGTCATGTGATGAGTTGATCAAACCCAGAAAGGCAAAGCACAAAGTTCATCTTGTACAGGTTGCATGTGATGTAGACCTAGATGACCGTGATTCCTCTTGGCTCGAGGAATCACATTAGGATGGCCATAATCATCGCTTTTATCGTTTTTCATGTTTTCAGTGGGATATAGCATGTATACGATACATACTAAGTATTGTGGTGATTGGATATGTATATGTATATAAAAACCGAATCCCTCATTTAAATATTAAGTTTTATATGCCTTCCAAATGTGACACATGCGAAAAGCTTCATCGACCAAGTGTGGGCACGCCCAAGCATGGTGCACCGTCTATGTCGTGGAAGTGTGAAGGTTGGATATGTGGGTCTGCCCAAGCAGGGTGCATATTCATCGTGTTGGCTTTGGGTCAGACTTAACAAGGTGACCTAGATAGGATCTAGCACCTTGAGGCATGGAGATGATCATGGCAAAGAGTTGCATATGCCATCTTATCAAGAGTTGCATATGATGCAATTGGCAAGAGTTTCCTACCTGAGAGATCTAAGTTGTGGGTGACCACCCTAGCTGGTCCATGACTTGGAGGATTTCAGGATCTTTCCCACTAGAAGGTTGTACGCTGCAATCTTCTGAATTGATGGTGAGGGCTATCAATTTGAAGTAAAATAGTGGGAGAGATAATTAATTAAAGGCCTAATTATATCGTCAACTTTTCAAATCAATCAAATAAGTCAAAAATGAGTTTTTGGACTAAAATTGCATATATTTCCTTTTGTACAATAAATGGTTGATCAACAATAATCACTTATTTGTGATCAGTCTTTGAGACCTACAAATTAAATGGGAATTTTTTCATGACTGGTTAGGACGTTGAGAAGTGTTCTCAACCATAGAGTGAAAGCTCTAAGTCCTAGATATACCAGAACTAGATAAACTTGATCCCACCACATCAATGGCTGAAAGTATGCTTATGGAAGCATACTGAGGAAGTTTTTTTATGATGAGTGCTTGATGTTGTGTTCTATGAACTATGAGTTGCAGAGACAACATGAGACATATGATGTCTCCAAGACACTATCCTAGTATGTCATGACAGAAGGAGATCCAGTAAGGTATTCCCACACTTAATGTGACTCGGTATGTGGAAAACCTGACTAAGAAGGATTCCCTCTGAGCCAAGAGTTGGCTATTGGTATGATACTGCAAATGTTGTGAGAATCATACAATTCATGATAAGCTACAACATGAACAACTTTGACAAGCGTTGACAGAGTTGTTGGACATGTTGAGGATAGTAGAGGAAAAGATGAAGAAAAATTGACCCTAATCTTTGATGAGATCAATGAAAGGTAAGTGTTAAGGGAAATTGTAAGGGCAAAGCAAAGAAGTGTTCTGATGCTAGCCAGCAGCCCAAGCCATCTTCAACCTCAAGGAACATGGGGAAAGGGTGTATGAGGGAATTTCCCTCTATATCTGGAAGAACAAAAGAAGATGAAGGAGGGGGTGGATATCTCCACCTAAGGTATCATGAAATGAACCACTTCTTTATCTGAGGTATATGATACCAAGATATGGATATGTCATATATGATATGCAATATCCACAAACAAGTGATGGCTTTTGTGAAAGGACCATGAAAGGAGTACCCATTATTGGAGCAAGTGTTGCTGCCATAGATAGGAGTACCTTTCAGTTTATTTCAGCCTAAAGGGCACGAAATAGAGTTGAGAACTGCTATTTCATATTTGCCAATAGATAGAAACACTTTATTTTTTCATATTGTATGACAATGATGGCAATCAATAAAGAGATGTTTCAATTTCTAAAGATATGATCTTTGTGGCAATGCCTTGTTTTTCTTGTGGTATTTGATATGCATAAGATAAAATGATACCTAAAAGTTATAGATAACTCAAACAATCAAATTAGCATTAATCATGAGAAATTCATTTCTAGTTTCCATGTGATGGATAAATCTAGACTCTTTTGGTTAGAGAACTAGTAAGAGACATGAATATCTTCGACATGATTAATCAATCTTCACTAAAGGTAGTGGGAGAATGATTATCCTATTAGGTATGATACATGTGATGTATTTACATACCTATTGGAACAAATGCTAATACTTCAAATGGTGTCTAGAAAAATACCAATATGAATATCTTGAAGTGTTCAAGATTATCATAGATGAAGTGCAAATTTGGTAAAGTGTTAATTCTTGATGAGATCAATTAATGAAATACTTGGACCAAATGATTGAGATCCTTATGAGTGATTATGATAGTGTATCATAGTGAACTCATGATTAAGGCATGGTGATGTCTAAATCAAGAACGAATCATACTCTAAGGAGTTAGAGAATGATTATCAAATAAGTGAATTCTTCTTAATAAAAGAATACCCCTCACTAATAAAATAAATTAAGAATCACAAGGGTTGTGAATTCTTATATCCTTACACCTCAATTATCTATGTGATGAGTTGTTCATGTGATGAGTAAACTATCTAGATGAATATGAGGAACCGAATTTTGAGTTATGGTTTATGACCATTACATCCTAAATGACATCCATGTAAACCATAAGGTATGACCTTGATGGTAGCACCCATTGGAATAAAATCCATAAGTGCATATGAATCTTAAGTGTTAAGACACATGGATAACATTTTCTGAAGGATGATGCTTGTTGATTGCAACTTAATGACGAAGGCATTTGGCATATGGATACTAAACCCACATTCCTATGAGGAATAAAACAAGGATGTGTACGTGACACAACCTGTAAGGTTTATGAATCCACTAATGCAAATGAAGTCTATAAGTTACAATGGAATAATAAATGTGATTGATTGAGTACAACCAACTCAGAATTGGATCTTTACTTTGATGATATAGTCAAAGGGTTTGACTGATATGTCAAAGATAAAGAAGGGATCTGTGATTTAGTGGGAGCGTGTTCACATTCCACATGTTGATGTGAAATGGATATGTTCTATAATGAAAATCCAAAAGTGGAAATTATTTTTAAGGAAGATAGATATGTTTCCTATGTGATAGGAATAGAGATCTATAGAGATAGTTCTCGAAAACCTCTTAACCTGAAAAGAGAAAGCATACATTGGCAATTTGTACTGAAGGGTTCAGTATGCACAAATTCAGTGGGAGAAAACTTGTCCATGTTACATGGAGTTAGTATCCCAAGGCCAAGTGTCCAATTCTTATGAAGAATGGGAACACTAAGAATAGATTTGGATCTATCATGAATGTATTCATCCCATCATCTTGCATGTATCAACATGGAAAGAAAAAAATGCATTCATCATCTTATATGTAGGACATGGCAATATGATGTGCTCATCCTGATAACTTCTATGTGATACATGATGAGTGGATGTCTGTCTAATTCTAGTAAGGGTTACTGTAATACAATGATAACTTGATACGTACTTGAGAAGTACTAGTTCTATGGAGATAAGGAAGAGTTCAATGTAAAAGTTGCATTGATGCAAACTTCCGTAAGGACAGAAAAATTAATCGCAAAATATATATAGGATATATAAAAGTGAAAGTTTGTTGATAATTGGAAGTGTTCCAATAAAACCATTTAAAAGGAAATGTTGAGCATCTATGCGTTAGAGAACGACAGTGGATAGTATATGGATCTGGAAGTTCATGAGATGAACTTATAGATATTCTGATCATTGATGACAAGTATGGAATCCTTGATCATGCAATGTGGTTAAAGGTTAGCAAAGGAATACTAGATCACATATTACGGCAACTCCATCTCATACGTATGACGTACAGCGAAGAGATGAGAGACATGCAATTTATACTGACTTTGGCAAGGTGTTGCCATTACTCACTATGATCGCACTAGAGCAGAGTAACATGTGGGATATGTTTGAAGATCACTATGAATATGATTCAAGGGTGATTGGCTCACAGTGCAAGTGGGAGTCTGTTGGTATGTATGCCCCGAGAGCCAGTCATGGGATGATTGGTGGGATACATTAAGATTGATTTGATAAACATCAAAGGCAAGCTTCCAATTATTTCTGGTTTAGTCATGGGAGATAGTGATAGAATAGATTGAATGTCTAGAGAATGAAAATACTAAATGACGTATGCTTTCAGGTTGTTGACCTGAACGATGAGATCATACAGATGCTAAGAGATTGTACATTCTTATTATGTCCCTAGTCGGATGTCATTGTGGAAGGTAGATAGACAACAATGACACACAAGTCTAGATTGTGGTGTTGGTTGATGATAGAATCTCATTAGTCTTGATATAGAGATATCAAACCAAACACATAGGTACTTGTTAGAGAACAAGTGTACCAGACAGACCCACCGTGAGTTTGACACATGGAACCATGACATGGTAGTCATAGTCAGTACTCACAGTGATGGTGGTGAGTGTGATCCTTTGACCTGAAATCACTACACTCAACACATGTCGTTGGGCACACTTTGACATCATCAAACGTAATCCTGAAACATGGGTTGTTATAAAGGTGATGATTGGGTGGCTTTGACACATGGGGCTTTTGAGGGGTGAGTGATAGATATGGGATTTGTCCCTCTTGAGGGAGTTTGATATCCATGGTCACTTGATGAGTAGGATTGAGAAAGGCGTGCATGCATGTGTGAATCAGTATGTGATATTGATGTCATACATATCTCATCCAATCTACTCTGAGATCAAGAAAGTGAATGAACGTTGACAGGATGATTGTTCCATGCCTTGAGTTCATTCAGGATATCAGTGACAAAGGAATTATACATTCACTGTAACACCATTCACGGATTGTAGGATTGAAAGTTGTTCTCCAACTTTCTATTTCACTTGGGTAGCACTGATGTGTGACTAGGCACCGCTCTTTGCTTGTGAAGTCATAAGTGTTATGGACTTTCACTGCCAACGTGAAATGGACCTACAGGGTCACACACATAGGATTTAACCTAGAAGAGGAGTTTTGTCCACAAACAATGTTTAGATTGATTACTAAAAGAGTTTAGTAGTTCAATTAAACACTCAATCAATTGATAGCTCAGTATCATAATGTTCAAGGTGTTGGACTGATTGATTAGAGTATCAGATTGATTGAAACTACAATAAACTATTTCTACACAATCTGCACTCCTAACCGATCGGCTCATTTGATGAACCGATCGGCTGAGCTTGGTGAATGATCGGCTCATGTGGTGAGTCGATCAGCTCATAGACAGGGTGAAACGATTGCTACAAATGTTGGAGCGATCGATTCAACTGGTGCAACCGAGCAAGTTGGGAAAGTAGGATTGGTGAGAAATTTCCTTTCGTTTCACTTGCCCAATTTGATTGGAACAAGGATTGGTATTTGATACCAATTAGAAACAAAAGATGGAAAGTCAATCAGGAACTGATGAGGACCATGAACCGACCGGTTTAGAAATGAACTGACCGGTTGAGGTGTCCCAACCGAACAATTGAGGTGCAACCGACCGGCTCAGGTCCCCAACTGACCCTCCTATATATATAGGGGTATTGGGGGCTTCTCAAAGTACAACATAGTGCAACCAGTTGCTCTGTAAAGTTGCCATTCTCTCTGGATTTGGTAACCAAGAGAGCCCGATCAAGTGCTACCCGATAAGGACGGCACAATAAGGGAAAGACAACTGTAGAAAGCGACTGGTGGTAGGAGAGTGTGTCAGTGACTAGTACGTTGACAGGAGGGTGTGACTCCTTCCAATTCCTTGTGGGACAAGGAGATTGGAGTTCCAGGTGGTCCATGTGGACTACTTCAGAGGTGGGAGGTTTCTACCGCTCATAGGACAATTGTCAATCCCAACAGTCCCGGTGAGACCAGGAGATGTCAGTCCCGATGCGACCAGGAGCTGCACAGACACCGTCCAAGACCGGAGGTGAAGACTGCGCAAGACGCAATGTATTGTCGCCAAGCAAGCCTCGGGACAAGGTATGATTCCACAAACCATCATTTCCTATTGTATAAACGTTGACGCGTTTCCTTGTACTGGGTTTGGGGAGGAGAAAAGTTTTTGTTTCCGCTGCCTTCTCTGCCTCCCCTAAAACCCAAAAGTGGTATCAGAGCCACGTCAACTGGTCTATACTTTAGGATTATCGATATGATCGATTTTGGTTTGTCGCCTTTATTTATTGCATACGATGCGAATAAAATTGGCTTTATACATGTCCAATCCTAAATCCACAAATCCCAATTTACATATATGATATGTATTATTAATGCACTCGATATGCGTCACCCTTAAATGAGTTTTGTGGTGGATGTATAGAATGGTCATGGCCAATAAAACCTATCTGTGTATGGTTGTATGTGGTTGCTTGCATCTCGGTCTGCGCACCGATCTTCCTTTCCTATTCTTGATGTAACTCGAAATAATTCGAGATTTCTTTCCTACCTTTTCTCCCCTCGAATGTAACTCAAGGTTTCTCTTTCAACAATGTAAAATAGGATAGAATTTTATTTCCTGTTATGTCAAAGAACGGAGGACATCCTAACGACAGCTGAGACGATCAGTTCAAGGTGTGAACCGATCGGTTGACGTTCCAGACGATTAGTTCAAGGCATGAGCCGATCGGTTGATGACCAGTTTGAGGAGAGAGATGAGAAGGTGGTGGCCATGATGAGATGCACGATGACCAGGCGAACCGATCGGTTGGAGGATGCAACCGATCGGCTGGTGGCACCCAGCCGACCGGCCTGATGGTGAGCCGATCAGTCATGTGATGAGTTGATCAAACCTAGAAAGGAAAAGCACAAAGTTCATCTTGTACAGGTTGCATGTGATGTAGACCTAGATGACTGTGATTCCTATTGGCTTGAGGAATCACATTAGGATGGCCATAATCATCGCTTTTATCATTTTGCATGTTTTCTGTGGGATATAGCATGTATACGATACGTACTATGTATTGTGGTGACTGGATATGTATATGTATATAAAAACCAAATCCCTCATTTATATATTAAGTTTTAGATGCCTTCCAAATGTGACACACGTGAAAAGCTAGATCAACCAAGTGTGGGCACGCCCAAGCGTGGTGCACCATCTATCTCGTGGAAGCTTGAAGGATGGATATGTGGGTCTTCCCAAAAAGGGTGCATATTCATCGTGTTGGCTTTGGGTCGGACATAACAAGGTGACCTAGTTAGGATCTAGCACCTTGAGGCATGGAGATGATCATGGCAAAGAGTTGCATATGACATCTTATCAAGAGTTTCATATGATGCAATTGGCAAGAGTTGCCTACCTGAGAGATCTAAGTTGTGGGTGACAGCCCTAGCTGGTCCATGACTTAGAGGATTTTAGGATCTTGCCCACTAGAGGGTTGTACACTGCAATATTTCGAATTGATGGTGAGGGCTATCAATTTGAAGTAAAATAGTGGGAGTGATAATTAATTAAAGGCCTAATTATATCGTCAAATTTTCAAATCAATCAAATAAGTCAAAAATGAGTTTTTGGACTAAAATTGCATATATTTCCTTTTGTACAATAAATGGTTGATCAACAATAATCACTTATTTGCGATCAGTCTTTGAGACCAAAAAATTAAATGGGAATTTTTCCATGACTGGTTAGGACATTGAAAAGTGTTCTCAATCGTAGAGTGAAATTTATAAGTACTAGATATACCGGAACCAGATAAACTTCATCCCTTCACATCAATGGCTGAAAGTATGCTTATGGAAGCATACTGAGGAAGACATTGATGATGAGTGCTTGATGTTGTGTTCTCTGAACTATGAGTTGTAGATACAACATGAGACATATGATGTCTCCAAGACACTGTCCTAGTATGTCATGACAGAAGGAGATCCAGTAAGGTATTCACACACTTAATGTGATTGGGTATGTGGAAAACCTGACTAAGAAGGATTCCCTCTGAGCCAAGAGTTGGCTATTGGTATGATACTGCAAATGTTGTGCGAATCATACAATTCGTGATAAGCAACAACATGAACAACTTTGACAAGCATAGATAGAGTTGTTGGACATGTTGAGGATAGTAGAGGCAAAGATGAAGAAAGATTGACCCTAATCTTTGATGAGATCAATAAAATGTAAGTCTTAAGGGCAAGGGTAAGGGCAAAGAAAAGAAGTGTTCTGATGCTAGCCAGCAGCCCAAGTCGTCTTCAACCTCAAGGCACACGGGGAAAGGGTGTATGAGGGAATTGCCATCTATATCTTGAAGAACAAAAGAAGATGAAGGAGGGGATGGATATCTCCACCTAAGGTATCATGAAATGAACCACTTCTTTATCTGAGGTATATGATACCAAGATATGGATATGTCATATATGATATGCAATATCCATAAAGAAGTGATGGCCTTTGTGAAAGGACTAAGAAAGGAGTACCCATCATTGGAGCAAGTGTTGCTGCCATAGATAGGAGTACCTTTCAGTTTATTTCAGCCTAAAGGGCACAAAATAGAGTTGAGAACTGCTATTTCATATTTGCCAATAGATAGAAACACTTTAATTTTGCATATTGTATGACAATGATGGCAATCAATAAAGAGATTTTTCAATTTTTAAAGATATGATCTTTGTGGCAATGCCTTGTTTATCTTGTGGTATTTGATATGCATAAGATAAAATGATACCTAAAAGTTATAGATAACTCAAACAATCAAATTAGCATCAATCATGAGAAATTCATTTCTAGTTTCCATGTGATGGATAAATCTAGACTCTTTTGGTTAGAGAACCAGTAAGAGACATGAATATTTTGGACATGATTAATCAATCTTCACTAAAGGTAGTGGGAGAATGATTATCCTATTAGGTATGATACATGTGATGTATTTACATACCGATTGGAACAAATGCTAATACTTCAAATGGTGTCTAGAGAAATACCAATATGAGTATCTTGAAGTGTTCAAGATTATCATAGATGAAGTGCAAATTTGGTGAAGTGTTAATTCTTGATGAGATCAATGAATGAAATACTTGGACCAAATGATTGAGATCCTTATGAGTGATTATAATAATGTATCATAGTGAACTCATGATTAAGGCATGGTGATGTCTAAATCAAGAAGGAATCATACTCTTAGGAGATAGAGAATGATTATCAAATAACTGAATTCTTCTTAATAAAAGAATACCCCTCACTAATAAAAGAAATTAAGAATCACAAGGGTTGTGAATTCTTATATACTTACACCTGAATTATCTATGTGATGAGTTGTTCATGTGATGAGTCAACTATCTAGATGAATATGAGGAACCGAATTTTGAGTTATGGTTTATGACCATTACATCCTAAATGACATCCATGTGAACCGTAAGGTATGGCCTTGATGGTAACACCCATTGGAATAAAATCCATAAGTGCAAATGAATCTTAAGTGTTAAGACACATGGATAACATTTTCAGAAGGATGATGTTGGTTGATTGCAACTTAATGACTAAGGCATTTGGCATATGGATACTAAAACCACATTCCTATGAGGAATAAAACAAGGATGTGTACGTGACACAACCTGTAAGGTTTATGAATCCACTAATGCAAATGAAGTCTATAAGTTACAAAGGACTAATCAATGTGATTGATTGAGTACAAGAAACTCAGAATTGGATCTTTACTTTGATGATTTAGTCAAAGGGTTTGATTGATATGTCAAAGATAAAGAAGGGATCTGTGATTTAGTGGGAGCGTGTTCACATTCCACATGTTGATGTGAAATGGATATGTTCTAGAATGAAAATCCAAAAGTGGAAATTATCTTTAAGGAAGATAGAGATGTTTCCTATGTGATAGGAATAGAGATCTATAGAGATAGTTCTCGAAAACCTCTTAACCTGAAAAGAGAACGCATACATTGGAAATCTATACCGAAGGGTTCAGTATGCAGAGATTCAGTGGGAGACAACTTGTCCATGTTACATGGAGTTAGTATCCCAAGGCCAAGTGTCCAATTCTTATGAAGAATGGGAACACTAAAAATATATGTGGATCTATCATGTATGTTATCATCCCATTATCTTGCATGTATCGACATTGCAAGAACAAAATGCATTTATCATCTTGTATGTAGGACATGGCAATATGATGTGCTCATCCTGATAACTCGTATGTGAGACGTGATGAGTGGATGTCTGTCTAATTCCAGTAAGGGTTACTGGAATTCCATGAGAACTTGATACATACTTGAGAAGTACTAGTTCTATGGAGATAAGGAAGAGTTCAATGTAAAGAGTTACATTGATGCGAACTTCCGAAAGGATAGAAAAATTAATCGCAAAATATATCTAGGATATATAAAAGTGAAAGTTTGTTGATAATTGGAAGTGTTCCAATAAAACCATTTAAAAGGAAATGTCGAGTATCTATGCATTAGAGAACAACAGTGGATACTATATGGATCTGGAAGTTCATGAGATGAACTTATAGATATTCCGATCATTGATGACAAGTATGGAATCCTTGATCATGCAATGTGGCTAAAGGTTAGCAAAGGAATACTAGATATAATATTATGACAATTGCATCTCATACATATGGCGTACATCGAAAAGATGAGAGACATGCAATTTATACTGACTTTGGCAAGGTGTTTCCATTACTCACTATGATCACACTAGAGCAGAGTAACATGTGGGATATGTTTGAAGATCACTATGAATATGATTCAAGGGTGATTGGCTCACAGTGCAAGTGGGAGTCTGTTGGTATGTATGCCCTGAGAGCCAATCATGGGATGATTGGTGGGATACATTAAGATTGATTTGATAAACATCAAAGGCAAGCTTCCAATTCTTTCTGGTTCAGTCATATGAGATAGTGATAGAACAAAGTGAATGTCTAGAGAATGACAGTACTCAATGACATATGCTTTCAGGTTGAGGACCTGAACGACGAGATCATACAGATGCTAAGAGTTTGTACATTCTTATTATGTCCCTAGTCGGGTGTCATTGTAGAAGGTAGATAGACAACAATGACACACAAGATTAGATTGTGGTGTTGGTTGATGATAGAATCTCATTAGTCATGATATAGATATATCAAACCAAACACATAGGTACTTGTTAGAGAACAAGTGTACCAGACAGACCCACCGTGAGTTTGACACATGGAACCATGACATGGTAGTCACAATCAATACTCACAGTGATGGTGGTGAGTGTGATTCTTTGACCTAAAATAACTACACTCAACACATGTCGTTGGCACACTTTGACATCATCAAACGTAGTCCTAAAACATGGGTTGTTATAAAGGTGATGATTGGGTGGCTTTGACACATGGGGCTTTTGAGGGGTGAGTGATAGATATGAGATTTATACCTCCTGAGGGAGTTTGATATCCATGGCCACTTGATGAGTAGGATTGAGAAAGGCGTGCATGCATATGTGAATCAGTATGTGATATTGATGTCATACATATCTCTTCCAATCTACTCTGAGATCAAGAAAGTGAATTAACGTTGACAGGATGACTGTTCCATGCCTCGAGTTCATTCGGGATATCAGTGACAAAGGAATTATACATTCACTATAACACCATTCACAGATTGTAGGATTGAAAGTTGTTCTCCAACTTTCTATTTCACTTGGGTAGCACTGATGTGTGACTAGGCACCGCTCTTTGCTTGTGAAGTCATAAGTGTTATGGACTTTCACTGCCAACGTGAAATGGACCTACAGGGTCACACACATAGGATTTAACCTGGAAGAGGAGTTTTGTCCACAAACAATGTTTAGATTGATTACTAAAAGAGTTTAGTAGTTCAATTAAACACTCAATCAATTGATAGCTCAGTATCATAATGTTCAAGGTGTTGGACTGATTGATTAGAGTATCAGATTGATTGAAACTGCAATAGACTATTTCTGCACAATCTGCACTCCCAACCGATCGGCTCATGTGATGAACTGATCGACTGGGCTTGGTGAACCGATTGGCTCATATGGTGAGTCGATCGGCTCATGGACAGGGTGAAACTATTGCTTCAAATGTTGAAATGATCGATTCAACTGGTGCAACTGAGCAAGTTGGGAAAGTAGGATTGGTGAGAAATTTCCTTTCGTTTCACTTGCCCAATTTGATTGGAACAAGGATTGGTATTTGATACCAATTAGAAACAAAAGATGGAAAGTCAATCGGGAACTGACCAGGACCACGAACCGACTGGTTTAGAAATGAACCAACCATTTGAGGTGTCCCAACCGAACGATTGAGGTGTCAATTGACCGACTCAGGTCCCCAACTGACCGTTCTAGTTGTGAAACGATCGGTTCATGTTTCGAGTTGGTTGTTTTTGTAAAAAATCTCGAACCCTTCTACTCCTGCTTTAGTCTCGCATTGCCCGGGATAGAGAACCCTATCCCATGACCCTCCTATATATAGGGGTATTGGGGGCTTCTCAAAGTACAACTCAGTGCAACCAGTTGCTCTGTAAAGTTGTCGTTCTCTCTGGTTTTGGTAACCGAGAGAGCCCGAGCAAGTGCTACCCGATAAGGGAGGCACAACAAGGGAAAGACAACTGCAGAAAGCGACTAGTGGCAGGAGAGTGTGTCATTGACTAGTACGCTAATAGGAGGGTGTGACTCCTTCCAATTCCTCGTGGGATAAGGAGATTGGAGTTCCAGGTGGTCCATGTGGACTACTTCAGAGGAGGGAGGTTTCTGCCGCTCGGAGGACAACTATCAATCCCGACAGTCCCGGTGATACCAGGAGTCGTCAGTCCCGGTGCGACCAGGAGCTGCACATACACCGTCCAAGACCAGAGGTGACGACTGCACAAGCCACGAGGTATTGTTTCCGATCAAGCCTCGGGACAAGGTATGATTCCACAAACCATTCTTTCCTATTGTATAGACGTTAACGCGTTTCCTTGTACTGGATTTGGGGAGGAGAAATTTTTTTGTTTCCGCTGCCTTCTCTGCCTCCCCTAAAACCCAAAATTATCTTGAAATATTTTTTTATATATTGATTGTAGTGGTACCTCTATCTCGATTGTGGACCTAATATCACTTATATTGGTCTAGAGATTCTTTTTTGTTTTCTCTTTAGTTTTTATGACATCTCTCTATCATGGGAGGTTCACATTCCTTTCATTTGTATAGCAATATCTTTTAGAAAGATCATGGATTTGGTTTTATTGGCTCTTATTAACAATGATGGACTTAACATACCATATTATCAACATGGAGAATATTTCTTGATCTCATTTTGCGATTAAAGGGACCTCTTTGTTATGGAAAACCTAGGATTCCACTTATTTGTATTGATATATATATATATATATATATATATATATATATATATATATATATATATATATATATATATATATATATATATATATATATATATATATATCTTTGTGTGTGTGTGTGTATTCCTTGTCTAAATTTTGGCTTTTCTATTTAATGCAACTAGTTCATTTTTCTTATTTCTGGTGTCAGTTTTATTAATTTTGGTTTGCAAGGGAAACTGGCATCAAAGACATATGACCTTACTTTACTAAGCACAAACAACACAATTAATCAAGTCTTGTTGTTTAGGAAAAAAGAAGGGTATCACTTTCACTTTCACATTTGTTTCTTGCATGAAAACCGACATCATAAACAACCTGTGAAATTTAATTTTCAGAAAAAAGTTGGTTAAGCATGTGTCAGTCTCAAAAAATTTAGTTATATGACATAGCTCTTACTGCAAAAATTATTTTACCTTCAAAAAAGATTATGTCATTGATATTTTCTAAAGTAACTAACGGCATAGGTCACATGCCCCACAACAAATTTTACCTCAAAAAAAATATACTATCAGTTCCTCTAGAGAGAACCGACGATACATGATTCTTACCACGCGTCCTATGAATTTTTTTTCTTCGTGTTGGTCTGTTCCATCTATTTTGGTCTCAAAATATTATAGTATAGGTCTTAGTGAGGATGGTATTTTAATAGGGAAAGGGATGCAAGCCATTTCTTGCCTAATGTGGGGCCATTGATAGAGATTCACCTATGTCATTGGTTTTCTTCTATGAAATCTATGAACCAAATAGTGTCATAGGTTTTCTAGCACAACCGATAGTGGAGTTGCCACTAATAGCACCCACAAAATTTACTCTCCCCCCATTATTTGTATTCCCAACTTGTGCAACCTAGCTAGCTCTTTATATATATAATGACAAAGATGATGAAAAAAAACTTCATCAAACATTACTACATCCATCCCAACCATTTTCGTTGTTACTTCCACTTTCTTCTCCTTTCTCCACTTTTGATGGCTATGTTAGTTGATTGTCTCCACCATTGGACCTCCTTTACGCACTGACACCCTCCTCTATATGGTGGTGTCGTTTGTTCTTCTTGGAGCGTCACCTCCTCTACTTCTATTTGGAGACGATGTCGCCACCTCTTCTCCTTCTTGGAGATACCATTGTCACTTATTCTTGGATCTAGGAGCTTTTGGTTGGACCTTCGAGCCATGTCCACAACCTCACACCCTTATATCCTCTCTCTGTTCATGTTTTTATTCATGTGAACTACTCATGTTCCTCCTATCCTTTGTTTCAAGGTCAATTTCTTTTTTTATAAACTAAATATAAGGATGCATGTGATGAATGATGCAGACCAAGAGACCATCATGCATATAATTAACATAAAATTGTGATGAGTGTTCCATTTTATTTTGCTAAGTTCATTGTTTATTATTAGCAATTGTAATGTTGTATGGTTAAATAATTACATCAAGAAAAAATACAGTAAGTTTGATATGAATCTATCTATATTAACTTGATTTAGGTTTAAATGGATATAAATTTACCTATATTCTAAACCATAAATGGTAAACCCAATTATTCAACACTAATCCCTATTTTTTGTAGGCCTAGAAGCCATCCAAATTAGCAGTAACTCTTAGATACTCCCCGGTTCGGGGCTGTTCATGAACATTTAATCTCACATAGGGCGTATGTGTACAATGTGTATTTGGTAATCACGATATTTTTTCAGCACTTTTCTATTTGTTCTCTATGTACATATGTAGGTGGGTATTTTCCCATCTACATAGATTTACTTTGAGAACTATAGATAATTGCTTCTGAAATGCTCTTGAAAATAGTATACACAATATGCACGCACTGGTGAGATTAAGTGTTCAAGGATGTAATAGGTGATACACATTCATCAATATTTACCTAACACTTGATTCAATTCAAACATATTTTATTATACAATTGAAGTAGCTAGAACATGATTCAATACTCATTTTCCTCATGATCATGGAATGGATTGATCATGAATGTCAATTCCAAATTGTTATACTTTGATGTTTGCTACTGGTCCTGATCAGTTTATATGATTTATAAAGGAATATTGGAAACAACCAGGAGATAGGTTCTATAGTCCATGTGGGAACTAAAAAAGTGACTTAAAAGTCGAGAGTGTTAAAGAAATAAAAGGTCATGTCACATGTGATGGGATTGTAGAGAGATTTACAAAATGAAACTATAATGGAGAGATTCCTACTATGAAATTCGTTAGATGTCGACAACGATACTAGTTTTTTAAGAAGAAATTGTCAACAATGTTGATGTGACCAATAGGCATGGTTGATGCAATGTTACGCCATTGTTTGCAAAACTTATAGACCAATCCACCTTCCTTATTTAAAAACTTTGTCCATGATGCAGAGAGACCGTTATAATTAGGTTGTACTAAGTCTTAAAAGCTGAGAATTGTGTTGAGATTGTATGCCATGAAGACTACCAATAGGTGGAGTGACAAAGGCTTCACATCCCTATTATATTTGTTGAATGAAATTCTTGTTGAACGTGACAAGCTTCCCATGTCAACATACAAAACAAACAAAATGTCGTGCCATATTGGGAATGGAGGCTAAAGAGATACATGTGGACCCGAATGATTGTGTGCTATTTCAATGGACTATATTGATTTGAAATGTTGTCTATATTGTGCTATGTCAATGTACAAAATGACAACTTCATTTAAGGCCAAAATAAGTTGTCCTATCAAGGAGGTGTATTTCCACCTTTAACACCATGGTTATAATGCTTGTTTCCTAGTACAGAAGATTCAGTGAATCGGTCTTGGCATGAAAAGGTAATGAATATCAATGATTGGATCCTAAGACATGGGTGTGATTCTCCACAGTGGAAGAAAATTGATATATGTATCCTAAAATTCGGTGAAGTAATCAAGCTTCTAAGACTTGGGCTTTGTATCTATGAGATGAATCCATGTGGAACATTAAGAAATTTGTCCTATCATGATTTTTGTACATAATCTTCATCATTGGTTGTATATGAAAATAAGTATGTCATGGTGTACTTATTATATCAGGCCAAAAAAAATGAGCAACAATATTTTTTTTTCTTGAACCTCTAATTGATGACATAAAGAAACTTTTGAGAGAAGGTGTGATGAAATATGATGATATATGTAGAGAGATAATTCGTTTGCATGCTATGTTGTTTTGCACATTTGGTCACTTTACAACATATGTCATTTTTTTGAATACTTCATAAAAGGATTCAAACAATGTCGATATGTGACGAGATCATTGATTCAGTATGACTAAAATATGGTGTCAAGATTTTATATCTTGGGTGTTGATAACACCCAAATTTAGACATTTATGCTAACCATTTATTTCAGGTTTTGTGTCATTATCCCTTAATTTGCCCAAAATAATTATAGATTTTTATATTTTGATAATTTATATCTTTTTGCTGAACTAGCAAATTTTGGGACTTGCAGACACCAAACATGAGAAGATATCAATTCTCCAAGATTTCTCTCTATCGGCCTAGTTAGGCCCATCATATAAAGTTTGCAGTAGTACAAAACATTAGCGATCGCTAGCCTTCCATCCTTAGTGTCCGCTAAGACTAAAAATTCACAACGACAATTAAGGATATGAGCTTCAACGACTGCTAGCCCAAAGATAAAAGTGACTGCCATGACTTCACCGACCGTTAGGTTCATCCCAGTCAGGTCGAGAAGAAAATATTAGCAACTACTACAACTCCAAAATCTCTACCGACTGCAACAACTCCAAATCTCTACCGAACGCTAGAAGAACAATGATTACTAAGAAGCAAATGACCACTAGAAGGACATTGACCTCCACTATCTAGGATTCAGCCTGATCGGGCCGAGAACAAAGATCAGCGACTGCTACAAATTCAAATCTCTAACAACCACTATAATGACAAAGATCGCTAAGAAGCAAACAAGCGCTAGAAGGTCAGTGATTGCCAAAGAAGGTTCTGCCAATGATTGCTAGGCTCGACCCGATTAGGCTGAAAACAAAGACCAGTGACCATTATAGCTTCAAATATCTAGCAGCCACCGAAGGGGATAGAGACCACTTATCAAACACAATATGCATGTTCCTATAAATACCTATCCCTTGCTACCTTGCAACATGTTCGGCTGGTTTTGGTGTTTAGTTTGTTCCTATCCCCCTTTCTGCTACCAGATGTTAGTAGAGATCTGTGGTAGAGTTCCAAGATGTAAAAGGGCTGAAGAGGTTACCCTACACACATCCCTATGGTTTTCTCCCATCTACCACCACTCACACACTACTCATCATTCCCAACCATCTTCCACCTGCATACATCCACCAAGATGTTATTTGAGAAAAAATTGAGGAGAAAAGAGGCTTAGGAATCCAAAAGATCTAGGAGGACAACACAAAGATGAGATCTATCCCATATGGAGGCTAAGGAGTGAGAGTTTCCTCTTCCTTATGGGAGAAATCTATTCTCCTTCCCCTTTCTTCTATTGTTCTCCCTTGTTTCTATACAAGTGGTATTTTTCCATTTTTTAGGTACCAACTATACTTGTCCATTGCTAGTTGAACTTCTTCTTGGCTATGTAGAACGTTTTTGGCATGTTTATATATTTTTACCTTGAGCAAGTAGTTTCATTTCAGTCTAGTATGTTTTCTATTCTATCTTCTCATTCTAGCTATGATTGCAAGTTTGGTTGATCTCTTTCTTTCTTGAAATTCTATTTCTACCTAGATCAAGAGATTAGTTGTAGAAATGGATAGGAGATGGTAGTTTGGATTAAATATGAAAGAGGGATATGAATGGGTGTTATATAAAGAACACTTTTCTTGGACACGGTCGGGCCCAACTCAACCTGGTCGGGTTCAGGTTAGCCTGACTAGCTGCAAGGTCTGTGTTCTGTCCTGAGCACTTCTATTCCTATAAACTCCAAATTCCCTAGACCCGAAAGAGTATCTATAATATTCATGGGTGTTGATCTGATGTCCTCGACTTGTATCATTAATGGGTCCTAGTCACGCTATGGGCGAGCAAGAGGCATGACCTCCCACACTAACAACTACCACTGTATGTGATATGTTAGGATGTAGGTTGCTGGATAGGGTGTTTGAAGATTGTCTATGCTCATTAACATGTGCATAGATAACCCAATTTGTGGTTACATAGTCAAGGAATCCTTTTCTCTGATTAATAGGATTCTAGGGACTTTATTTTATTTTCTTTACTTTGTTTTGTTTTATTTCATGACATTTTTCTAGATTGGCTCTAGTTCTTTACATATATCAACTATCAGATTAGCTTAAATGACTTAAGAGTGAGATGTTAAGCATCCTAAATGTACCCACTTCCCTATGTTCAGCCACTTATTGAGTTGAGGGAGTTCTTGAAGGTTTTGAGTTATAAGTTTAAAGGTTGATCCTTCTGTGCCATCTATTTTAGACACCTAATTCAGGGCTATCAACTTTTGGCACCATTCCAGAGGACTTGGTTTTCCATGTTTACATGCCATATGATTTTGAACTATCATCCATAAGAATGTATATATATGAATAGTTCTTCTCTTGTTTTGCACATGCATGTTCATAGATATTGAATAGCTTCCCTTTTTCTTATACATTTTTTTTTCCATGGACCTAGGTTCAGCAAGGAAAGTTATCTTAACCACATGTCCTCCCAACTTTTTCCACATCTCTCACTACTGGAAAATAATTGAAAGTCATGCACTCCAACTATTCGAGCTATATTCTCCACTACTATTGTCATTGTCATAGGCCTTAGTATGGGAAACTGTCGATCATCCCTCAACCTATGCAATGTCATGGGATCAAGAACTGATCAGAGAAGTGGCACTCACTAGAGAAAGTGTTAATGCACCAACCTCGTCCTTAGCTGCTAATCTCCAAAAACAAGTCGATCTGCTTCAACATCTACTAGAAAAGTTGGATCACCAGTTCCAAGTAGCCACCGAGATTGTGGACCATAGTAGAAATATGATTCAAATTATTGAACAAGGATTTATCAAAATGCATCAGTTTGATACAACAAATTTCCAACAATAGTGGATGGTGGAGTTGATGAATCTTGAAAGCATTTCTTCCCAATTCCTATAACTCCATGATAAGGATGTTGAACAAGGTAGGAGATTTCAAGAGCTCATATATTTATATACCACATGATTACAAGTTCCAGAGCTCAATAAACAAGATTATAGTCATCAAGACCACTTCAATAAGCCCATGAGTATCTAGTTCCCCACCTATGCAGGAAATCAATTAGACTCATTTGGAATTTTTTGTGATCACTCACCCATCCATGGAAGCCATTCATTTTATATAAGTGATTCAACTAAACAATCAATGGAGGAAGCATATCACCTGCAAGGATGGTCTGATGATGTTAACCTTGACTTTCCACAGGGAAGCCAAATAAATTCATGAAGTGAGGAGAAATTTGAGCAACCTGATTCAACTTTTATCCCAAATCAAAGTGATACCTCTCACATAGAGACGTGTCACTTTGTTTCAACCAGATGCCTATTATGGTTTGGAATAATTTGTTTCAGGATGATTACTGTTCAATTTGGGGGAGTGACTATAATGATGACGATGATTTGGAGCAACATGATCCTACATTGTCAACCATCCCTTTTCAAGGGGTAGTTTACATCAAAGGAGTAGGATGGACGATCCACTACAACATGGCTGTTGAACATGAAGATACCTTAGACCTCATATAATGCTACAAGCTTGCAGTGGTATGACAAACAAATTCACTTGGAGATACTTCTTGTTCAGAAGATGATTGGATGACTCAGAGTATACACAAAAATTTGTTTGAGTATCCAACCACAAGTTCAAAGATGGAGAGACAAGATAGGGGTCCTCTAGAAAACTTGGAACTTCTTCCCCCCATCTCATCAACTGTCGACATCCTATGGCCTTCCTATTTCAATTCATATCTTGGAAGGTACCTTGAGGATGATTTCCCAAAGCATTCATTTCAATGCAGTTAAAGTCAACTCCAACACAGAGATGACTTCACTGGGTCACCACATTTTATTCATGTTCTATAGAGTTAAAAGATCACATATATCCTCCTATTCTACTCCTACATGGCGGACCGCAACGACAACACACACATGACATTGGTCCCAAAACTTTGGATTTTGGATCCCAATATTGATATTGTGGGGCAGCCACCCCCTTTATCTTACTCCTTTATTTTCTCTTGTTGTTAAAATAAATTCCCTTTTCATGTTCTTGCTTAGATAGTTTCTTTCTCTAACTTCTTAAATATATCCTTGCATACATTCATCATTTTAGGACTTTAATGAGATTCTTCCCCTTACATCCATGTATTTCTTCCCTACTATCTTAAGTTTCGGTCTTGCTCGACGAGGATCATTGTTTAAAACTTGGGGTGGTAGGGTTATTAGCCCTTCTATCTCTTCATTTTTCACACATGCATGTTTACTCCCCACATTTAGTATAATTGTTTTTATATGTAGAACTTTGTTGTATAATTTATAATCTTGGAAAATTAAGTCTATTTGATTCTTATAGATTAATGCTTATATTATGCCTAAATGTGCCATTTTCATCTTAAAAAGCTTGAACTATTTCTTGACAACCTCATTGACTCTTTCCATAAGTTTGGCAATCAATTTTAGGTTATGCACCTTTTTCATTATTTACAACATTATTCCCTAGATCTATGATGTGAATGCAAAACCCATGATATGGGACTGTTGAAAAAATATAGAGTTTGATCAAAAATCCAAGCCACGTTATTCACAAAGTAGCTTATACGCTAAGGATCTTTGAATCGACATTACTACTTTTCACACAAGTATCAAGAGGATAATGATGAGTTTTGAGTTCTAATCTAGTTGAAGTGTTTTACTTGAAGGTCTATGTGCTCTCTCACCTGGATTAAGTAAAAAAGGATGAAAAATAAAAAATATGCAAACGACGCTTTCCGCCAACAAAAATCCCAAAATAATCAAAATTGTTCTCACCCAAGCCTATAAATTAGAATGCAACGAATAAAAGGATGAGTGTGAATAAACGAGAACTTGTTTTCTGTTTCAAGAGATTTGAGGGATGGTGCCCAACCAGTGTACAACTTTGCCCTTCTGACGCCCTATGCCACACAAAGTGAGATTACTCAAAACAAAATGTGAAACTACACTAAACATCCACGTTACTGAAAACATAGGAAAATAAATATGTTTCATCATTAGTACAAAGTTGAAACTTATTACAACTAATTCAATAACATGTTTCACCTGCATCATCTATCACATGCCAAAAGTTGTACATAACACTGTTTACTGGCTACAACATGTACATATGATAACTTGTTCACATACATACATGCCATATTTGTATAATAAAGGCAAGAAGACAAAACATCATATCGATATAACAAGGACATGAGAGTACATGGATGATGCATATGACTTTGCTACAAAACAAAAACAGCTCATCCAACCTTTACTCTTCTACAACACGATATCTACCTCATCGTTCATGACCACCTAAAACATGTGGAAACCCACGGGGTGAGACCAAACGTCCCAACAAGACATATAACTCTCTGTAAATTGTATATTAAAGCACACACAAACTAAAGAAGATGGATAACACATATTATCAGGTTGAGCAGATTAAACAAACTAGGCAGTCTTCACTGAGTCATAGAAAAATTAATATTTTAAGAAGAAATATGAAAGACATGTATAACATTCGATTTCTCTTACCACATTACAATTCAAGAAATCTGTACAAAGATAAGGCAAGGGGTCATCTAATGTTATACATATTTGACCCTAAGCAAAGATACTACATAGCTATGTTACGTCTTTTATTATTCCCTGAGGAGATGAGATATACCACTCATGCTCCAAATGACCACTGCTAAGTAAAAATCAATGCCATACAAGATGTAGGAGAAGCTAGACTCCTATGATCACTCCACACCCTCAGAACAATCCAATACCGCCGCAGTGACATGTCAAGTCCAACTACAAAATAGTCTAGCCGACCTTGGTATATAGGTCACAACACTAGTGCAATCGAGTTACGACTGTAGTGACTCTCCTACCAAGGTATGACCGAAACCATACTCAAAGACATCAATTGATCCATTATATCATTGGAGGATAACACCTCACGCTAGGCATTAAGCCTCTGCGAGGTCATAATACCCATCACAATATATATCTTTGTGTCACATAATTATCTAAACATGCCTCCTACGGTTCATAACCATCACCATAGCATTCACATAGCTATTCCCTTCATTTAACCTATGAGATTAGATACATACAAGTAGGAGAGAGAAAAATTAATCACATTCCATACATCAAAACAAGTTCAATAAGCATAGCATGCCCTATATGTAGGGTTAAGGTTTCTCGCACAAAGCCAATTAGGGTTTCATAGAATTATTCAATCACCAAACCCTAGTCCCATAACCTCCCACTTTCTTGGAGTACACTAAGATTAGAACATTATCTTTCTCTTGATAAATCAACTATCTAAATAACATTAAGTAACAACCAACATTTATATGTACATATGTAGAAAACTCACAAAGTATCACATATGTAGTGACCATGTATCCTTGTGAGTGTATTGATCATCCATTAAACATGTGTCACGACCACTCTCAAGATAGGTATCTTGACCACAAGCCAATTAGGTGTCTCGACCACCAAAAAAGCATGTGTTTTGACCAAGACTAAAGCATGTCTCTTAACCACCCTACGATTTGGGTTTTGAAGGTGAAACAAATCATATGTATCCACCCTTAAGTGTTATGAACCTCAACCCATTAGGGTTAGGGTTATGACTGTGACACAAGGTAACATTTTTTCATCAAAATAAGCAAAACATCATGACCATCACCCCATTGTCAAAGTGTGTTGAACAAGACAAAATCAAAGGGGTAGTGCCCACAAAGATCAAGCTACCACAAGGGAAAAACCATCCTCAAAATAGGGTTAAGACATAATCAAATAGAAATATACCACAACCATAATAGAAGATTAACAACAAGGAAAAACCATCATCAACAAGACTGAAAACTCCATGCAAAAAGAACATCATAACCTTGAAACTAGAATTTCAACATGAGCATTCAGGACACCAACTAGGTGAAAGAAGACTAAGCTACGACCTTCGGGAAAAAACAACTCAAAGCCTCAAGGAAACACAAAGGCCAAACCAAAACATGATGATATAAACAAGGATCATGTTGCATGTAACAACTTCACTTCATCCATCACTTAGAAATTGAGTTCATGCAATTAGGGTTAAGAAAGAGGATAATCTACATTAGAATACTACAAAGTCTTAAACCTTGAATCGTGATAACCTCATCTTGCACATTAGCATCAAGATTAGAGATAAAAAACTAGCATGCAAGAAATATTATGGTGCAATTAATAGAAGAAGGTAGAGAGTTATATAGCATGCCTTAAGAAGAGATCCAAGCTCCAAGATCAAAGGCTCTAAGAGAGAAGAAGATACTCCAATTGGATCAACACTTCAACCACAAGATCACCTCAAAAGAGAAGAACACCATGGTTAAATTCTCAAGAAAGAGGGTGAAAGCCCCGAGGCCGAACAAAGAAGAAAGAAGGAAGATGTGAGCTCCTTATCACTTTGGTATCACCATGTCAAAACATAGTCTACAACCTTTATGAGGAGAAGATCTTCAAGGTAGACACAATGTCAAGACTTGGTCTAATGGCCAAGAACGAGGACATGGAAGGTATGGTTGTAAAGGAAAAATGTGATCAAGGAGGTATAACCACTTACCAAGAAGAGTAAACACAAAGAATCACCACGAAGATGGTGATCAAGCTCTAAAGCACCACATGTAAGGTTGATCATCCTCCAAAGTGCCCAAGATCAGTCCTTCTTGCTCCTCAAAGTTCCAAGGATGAACACAAGAGAGGGGAGATGAAGTTGGGTCCAAAAGATCACTTGCATGAAGGATAAATGGGTTATATACTCAAAGTAAGAGGGAAGTAAGGTGGGATATGAGGTGTCAACACAGGAGGGAACCAAAGGGACACTTGTCCAATAAGAGAACAACCATGCAACCACTAAACACATGCATGCAACCTATGGTGATAAAACCTAGGTGGGGTTTTGACCACATGGGTCATGATTATCCTAGAGGTCGAAACAAACATCAACGTACCTTGTCTCGACCATAACGAAAGGTCACCAAACCAACATGGTTGAAAAACATCACAAGAAGGCCAACCATCTCGACCAAACCACACCAAGACCCCCATAGTGATAACAAAACCCATATAGGGGAGGTGATTTAGTTGAGACAAACCAAATTCGCATCATCAGTGTCAAGACACAGGTTGCAACACTCAACCAAGCTCAACATGGTCGACACCATGCACATCAACCAAAACCCTAGAAACCCTAGCATCACCACATGATGACGCCTCATCAACTAAGGTTCAAATAGGCTCCCCATAAAATCATTCTCTCTATAATGATGCTAAATGACTAAGGGAAAACTCAACATGTGACAAATTGGAAGATAACCCCTCAACATGGGTAAATTGCAACTTGGTCCAAAATAAGAATACAAAGCTCAAACATCATCAGAACATGACCAAACTGAATAAATAAGATTGTCACATGTTAACAAAGCATCTCAAAGGATTATATTAAGGTTATAAGCATCTTATTAAGAAAAGCAAGCATACTAAAGTACTAAGCTAGGTCAGGGGCCTTACAACCATAAACCCCTAACAAGGATTTGGTACCCGAAATCCTACATGAAAAGATATGGGTACTACTTATGCATCTCTTCTTCTAGCTCCCATGTGGCTTGCTCTACACACAGTGACACCATAGAACCTTATCCAAAATGATATCCTTCTTCTTCAACTTCTTGATCCTCTTATCCAGGATCAACATAGGGCCTTCCACATAAGACATGTCCTCATCAAGATCAACCTCCATTGTCTACAAAACCAACTCAGTATCAGGGTGGCACTTCCAAAACATGGACACATGAAACAATGGATGCAACCTGTGCAACTCAGGTAGAAACTCCAACTTGTAGGCCTCTTTCCCAACACCTACCACCATAGTGTAAGGTCCCATATACATGGGAGCCAACTTAACCTTCTTCCCAAACCTCAAAACACCTTTCCAAGGAGAGACCTTGAGATACACTTTTTCTCCCACTTAGAACTCGAGTGGTCAATATCGATTATCTGCATATGATTTTTGCATGTCTTGGGCTACCTTCAATTGTTGTTGTATTATCTTGATCTTCTCTATTGTCTATTGCACAAGCTCATGACCTAAAAGTTGATACTCACACTACTACATAACATGTCTTTGGCGTCGGTTGTTTAACTTTTTTTAGCGACGGTTCTCAAGAGACGCCTATGTGGGCGCCGCTAAAGGTCGAACTCTTTAGCGTCAGTTCTACAACCAACGCCAAAAGG
The DNA here is from genome assembly GCA_963693085.1 of Alisma plantago-aquatica. Taxonomy (NCBI): domain Eukaryota; kingdom Viridiplantae; phylum Streptophyta; class Magnoliopsida; order Alismatales; family Alismataceae; genus Alisma; species Alisma plantago-aquatica. Next base: position 1,189,911,131 of record OY856410.1, on the reverse strand, counting down.
GTTCGCGCCACAAAAAGGGCACCATCTAGGACACTTTCTGCGTCAGTTTGCAACAAAATAACCGATGCCATAGTTCCAGACGCCACGGCCGTGCTTCCCTGCACGACCATGTTTAGTACCATAGGTGCTGGTTTTATACTAATCACCGATGCTTTTTCCGCCACGGTCGTGCTTTCCTGCACGGTCGGGTTGTTTGTCATATTAGGCGGTGGTTTTTATCCAATAATCGATGTTGTAAGCCTTTGATGACAGTGTTATATAAATAACCGACGCCTATGTTTTAATTTTTTTTTTCTAATTAGTTTGCAGGACTGCTATGGCTGGTCAGTGGGATGAGAACCTACAGTTCGGTTTTCTGAACTGTAGGTTTACGACATCCATTGATATCAACCTACAAATAGGCCACATACCTGCAAAATCAACATATATACTTTTCACACAAGTAGATACATTCAGACATCAATTCAATTCTCACATTCACACATGTAGAAATATTCAAATACATGTAGAAACATTCAGAAATATTCATTTATAAAATATCATTCAACATCGCTATCAGCATCCCAATTATATTTTACAATTGCCACTGCTTGTATGGATCTTGCCCATTCTTCTCTTACTTCATTTAATGCTTCCATCGTATATGGAGCATGTACATCTTTTAAGCGTTTACCTATATTGTGGTCAGTTTTAAACACCTGCAAATAGAATGATGTATATATAAGTAATTATATAAAAATAAGATTGATATATTTCATACTAACTAATGAGACTATATATAATACATCATGTATGGTATTGATGTCCAATGCGGCATATCAGATAATCATCTGCATAAATCGCATCACATAGTATGCGCATGCCCAACCGTTGTCTTGTGTAGCGCACTATAAATTGAAACATACAAAATATTAAAAAATACAACTAAGCATAGTTCACATAAATAATATATACATTGGAGTCGGGAACTTACTTTTACGTTCTCCCAAATTATTGGCTGGTTCTTTCTCCTTGGGACCTTTCCCCCAGCATTGTTGAATGCATCTAAACCCCTACATGTTATTGTAACATAGTAAATTCCATAATTAAATAGTAATGTAATAACAGATGTTAACGGATATAAAAATGAAATATTTCTCACCAGAATAATGGCATTCTCATTATGTGTCCAATTTTAGTGTTCAATGTACTCCCCGCAGGATCTAGATAATAAACAGTGAACGTCCCAGGGAGAATAACTAGTAACTCCCAATGCCTACCGCTAAAGGTAAAAAAGTTAAAAATTAATAACTCAAAATGCACAATAAAAATGGAATTTTCTTATGTCCAAATTATAAATAAAGTAAACTTACTTGACATTGAATGAAGCTATTATTATCGTCTTCTTTTGCTGATCAAAAATTGTAAAAGCATCTATACAATATTGTTGAACACTATCGGGGTCTTTGGCTACCATACTAATCAATGATGGAATCAAAAATCCCACATGATCAAATGCAAATTGTTTGCATTGATCTTTGAATAAGTAGCTGCAAAACATGTATTATGTATGCATTAATATATAAGAAACCAGATCACCGAATCTTAAACAAGGTATATGGATGTATAAACAAGATCTCACCTTATCCATGTCTCTATCATTTATGTATTCAGCCAATCATACATAAGCAGCTCAATAATATCTTGTATAAATAAAGAAATTTCGTTTGATTGACCTGCATAATTCGCTTCTAAAGAAACAATTATAGGGCAATGTATATTATGAGCATGTAGCCAACATGCCATTCCCCTACAAGTAGGACCTAACGGGTATTTTAGGTCAGTTGGAAACCAACTTGGTAATGCAGGAAGTGGAGGTGGAGGCCTAGGTGCTCCGGGTGTCTTCTTTTTAACCTGTATATATAATTTCAGATCAGTTGACCTCATATATACACATTAACAGTCTAAAGTAATGTAAATTTATCTTACAATTTCAGTAGTGTAGACGACATCTGCTTTGGGCCACAATATCACCCTGCCTTCTGCCTCAGCAAGTGTATCAATATCCGAGTGGGGATATGGCAATGTAGCTTCCCTCCAATCGGGTAATACACGTATCGGGCTCACACGAACATAGCCCTGTGGCATTGGAGTCCCGTGAAACGTTAACCCAGGAAGGGACGGGTAAGCCTGCGCCTCTGCAACAACATAGTCTTGTATTTTTATGCGGCATGGCTTCAATGCCTACAAATTTACGTAAAGAATATTATACATATATACATATCATCTTGAAAAGACTAGCTACAATGTCATAAACAATACTTACAGTAGACGAGTTAGGCGGTGGGTCTACAAGATTACTCTCAGTCTGTGCATCAAGAGAAGAGTGGGTCTCCATAGGCTGATTGGAAGCCTGAGATGCCTGCCACCGCACTATTTCTTCCTTGACCTTCTCAGCAACTATATCATTGACCTTCTTAGCAACTACATCCTCGACTGTCTTATTCTCCTATACTTGGATAAAAGAAACATTAGGTTCTTATTCTTGAATTTCCTTTTGCAGTAACATTCTAAAAAAAGAATAGGCTACCTCTTCTTGTGAAAGTCCCACTCTGGGTTTACACTGGGATGGCCCAAAGAATGCTTTGATGCCCACACCAGCGCCTGCACCCCTAACACGTCCAGGATACTATGGGTTACCCAAATCAACTGTCAATTCATCCCTTGTGCCCTGAGGGATGAACATGCCTTGTTTCCTCTGCTCGTTCATCTCTTGCTAATCACCATCAACAGAAATTGGTAAGTTAACACCACAAATAATCAATATTCAAACGATTTCTCTAAGAGTTGTATTTTACCATTTTTGCAGTCGCCTCAGCCGTTGCGAGCTTCCTTATTTCTCCCTTCTTATTTTGCCTCCCATCTATCCAAGCATCATGGTGAGGCAGAGGTGTGCTACCTATAGTAGAGGACTCCTGAGTAGCAGCAGACTCTACCTGTAGTCTTTGGCGAACGCTTGCATAGCCCTTTGGACCCATAGTGTGGTCATGCACATTCAGTGCATGCCTTGCTTTTTGCACCTCACTGAGGGCCGAGTTAGTATGCACATTAATTATTTGGTTAGTAGCACTAAATGTTAATCTTGAATAGGTGAATACAATGTATAATAATTAAATTGGGAGTGACGCCTAATACCATGAATTCTTCAGATTTTCTTGAAGCAACAAACGTGTCCCAATCTTCTTTGTCCAAGAAGTTCCACTGTTCAAGGGTTGACTTCTTCTTCTTATCACCATCTTTTATGTATTCTCTATTGAGATTTGTCCTATAGTTCCTTAGCATATTTCCAGCGAGTTGCATCACGCTATTACGATGCAGCTTCTCATCCAATGCAAACAAATTCTGTAAAATAGAATTCATATTAACTAGTATCCAAAAATAGAATTGCAAATAATAGAATTTGTAATCTACAAAATAGAATTGCAAATAATAATAACTCATGCATAAATCCTTATATCTCAAGTCTTTCTTCGCCTGAGGAACTTTATGCCAATTATCATACTTAACACCACAATGGCTTCGAGTGACGCAGCCAAGATAGTTTACAAAATTATTGTGGTTCACTCTAATTGCATTTCCTCCATTATCAAAATCCACAACCAATCTGGATCCACTACCACTTAGCGCTATTAACTTCTTCAACAGAGTGACGCCCCTTTTCTTTTTAAGTGTTTGGTGATGTGCATCAAGTTCCTCCAGTGCTTTAGTGGGTACATGTGCATCATCAACCTAAAATTTGACAAAAATAAACACAATGAATTAGCGCAATATAGAAATATGGGATATATGACATAACTAGAAGACAATGAATTTTATAGAAACACAGGATATGTTTTTAGAACTTACATTGGTATCCTCGCCATGCTCATCATGGACAACATGATCATCATGGACTTCATGCTCATCATGGACATCATGCTCATCATGGTCAGCCATCGGAAAATGTCATTAAAAAGGCAAACATTTAGCATCTGAAGATAATGAAACATCAAATCTGAAAATGATATTGTTATTAAAAAAGCAAACATTTATCTTCAATAAACAAATATAAACATGCATGCCTCTAAAATTGTGATCTTTTATCAATTAACAATCCTTCATTGTGATCTCCGCGCACATATAAGTCATCATTAGCTTCAATATTTTGTGGAGTTGGCAACAACAAAAGGGCATAAAAAACCGACGCCAAAGACATGTTCTGTAGTAGTGAAATTCAAATGTGTACCACCTATCCCATCCTTGAACAACTAATCTCACTAGTAAGTGTATAATGTGTATTGGGTTTTCAAGAAAATTTCGGCAGCATTTCCCCACTGTTCTCTAAGTACATATGTACTTAGAGAACAAACGGGGAAATACTACCGAAATTTTCTCAAAAACCCAATACACATTATACACTTACATCCTAAGTGAGATTAGGTGTTCAAGAATAGTCCCAAACCGGGGACTATCCAAGATTTACTCCTAATGAGTAAATCTTGGATGGGTTTCTAGGCCAACAAACACAATAATAGATAGGTACATGTTAGGGTTTCATCATAATAATAGCTTCGTAAACTTGGCACAACATGTGTATAACAGTGAGATTAGGAGGTACAATGAAGCCGGACTCCATAAAAACAATATATAATTTAGTGATTGTTCATTCTAATTTATACCAATGTACAAGTAATATACAGAACAATGATTGTTCACTTTCTAGGCCAAGAAACACATGTGATGTCATAATAGTGTTAAAATAGCATAAGAGTATTAGATCTTGATTCTAGAGTGTACAAGACATAACAATGACTACTTATTTTGTGGGGTGATATCATTTCATAGGATATATAGATTCAAATTTAACAAGTGTACATGTTGCATCATTTTAATACTCTACAGGTGACTAGGTCATAGCACATAAAAGATGGCATTACAAGGAAAGTAAGCAAACTAGATCAATTAACACTCATCTCAAGGGAACATTTACTGAAGGGACTGGGAAAGAGTGCTTTTAATCACTAGGATCATACAAGTAGCAATGTTGATTAAGTCTATGTGATTAAAGATCAAGCAGTGTAATAAAATAGGGTTTACCTCTGTTTGAGCTCACTCGGGCATCAACAGGGAGACAGGGCTAGACGGAGGGTAGGCGAGTAGGCAGGCAAGCAGGCAGGTGAGCAGGCGACGGGCAGGGAGATGGCGTGCAGTAGTAGATGATCAATTAATTCCTGAAACAATACCTAAATAAATACAAATCAGTACATGAATAAACACAAATCAGTAAATAACTTAATTAAAAAAAAAATACACCCAACAACATTGTGCCTTGGCGCAGCCCAAGCATCGCCCAGGCATCCCAGAGGCCTAACTCGGCTGGGCACCTAGGTTTGGGATCCTAGGTGAACGCCTGGCCACATAGGCGTGCCTGGGTTCCGCCTGGGTAGGTCGGTAGGTACCTGGGCAAAAGAGCAGGGCAAGGTCAAGGCGAGGTGAGGTCGAGCAGGTCGGCGGCGAGGAGAATGGTGGTGGTGGGTGGCGGCGAGCAAAGAACACCAGTGAGCTCCATGACCGCCATCGCAGGGCAGGAAGGTAGCTGCAGGGTAGGCAGGCGCAGGGACCGCTCATGCAGCGACTAGGACCCGAGACAGTGGTGCAGAAGGAGCAGGGAGCGGCGACAGAGCACAAGCAGCAGCAGCAGCGTGTGGGGGTTGAGTCGGGCGACAACAGCAGCGGGGGAGAATTCTCATAATGAAACAGAAGAAAGGGGACGAGTCGGGTGATCACAGGTATTAAGTTCATAAAAGGCATCAGTTGTCTACGAAACCGACACCTAAACATCTTCAGTGTTGGCTGATCGTAAAAACCGACATCCAATTGGACAATATTTGCCCTAAATTATTTGGCGGGAACCATTATCAACGTCAGTTATCGAAGGATAACCGACACTGTATGTGACACTTTTCGTGCAAATTCTCATCATACATAGGCGTTGGTTTGTATATAAAAAACCGATGTTGTATGTGACACTTTTTCTTTTCGCTCGAAATTTAGATTTCACGGGTGATTTTAAGCTTCGGTTTTGTTTAACTAGCTGACGCTACAAAGTGGTACCCGTGTCTGGATGGTCTTCGAATATAGATGTCAGACTTACTAAATAGCTGACATGGAATGTTATAGGCGGCGGTTTTTGTAAATAACTGATGCCCAGAAAAGTGACATTGAATGTTGTTTCTATAGTCATGTCACCAGTTTCATATGAGCACAAAGGAGATCAACAATGTCTCCCATACTACACCTCATAAGGTGCCATATCAATACTTCTTTTGTAACTATTATTATATGCAAACTCTATCAATTTGATGTGCACATATGAACTTCCCAAAAACTACAAGACACAAGATCTTAGAAGACTTTTCAAAGTATATATCGTCCTCTCAGACTATTTGTCAGTCTGTGGGTGATACATTGTACAAACATTCAACTATTTATTTGTTGTTGTGTGTAAGCGCTCTGAAACACGACTGGTAAACTGAGGACCTTTATCTGACATGATGGTAGCTGGGATACCATGAAAATGCACTATCTCGTCAACATATTTCTGCACTAGCTTCTCTGTTGTGTATGACGTTTTCACTAGAATAAAGTGTGTTGTCTTTGTCAACCTATCAACTATTACCCATATGGAATCATGACCTTTGGTTGTCCTAGGAAGACCAACCACAAAGTCCATTGTAACATGATCCCATTTCCAGTGTGGTATAGTCAACAGTTGCAAAGTTTCTATCGACTTACGATGCTCTGCTTTAACTGTAACATCCCTGACCTGGGTTATGATTTAACCCTAGATGTTTTGCCTAATAAGGTTAAGTAGATTCTTAATCTTATCTTGGGAAAAGTAATTAGGGCTCATGAGAAACTTATGTTTCAATTTTGGTCCTATTTGAACAATGTTGAAGCAATGTTTGCTTATTTTGGACTAAAGTGCAAATTACCCAAGTTGAGGGGTCAACTTGCAAATGTTGCATTATAAGATGTTCCTCTAATATTGAGACATCATAAGAATGAATATGATGTAGTGGTATGGTTTTCACAAGCTTGGGCACCAAGATTAAGCTTGTAAAGCAATGTTGTGCATTAAAACCTAGTTTTGGTGAAAAGTGCAATTTACCCAAAAACCTAGGGTTCAATATGCAAATTACCACTTCAATAAGGTCCCTAATGTTTCTTGGCATCATGTAGAGCAAATAAAGTGAGAGGGGTTCCTCTTTTGAATTAAGTTGGAGGAGAGAGAATCTTGATATTAAAATAATCAAGATTAATGCCTAATTGAAAACCCTAATTTGATTTAGGGAAAAAATGAATAAAAATAATTGAAGGGCTTTCAACCAAAATGTTTTGGGTTGATTTTGAATAATGATGGACGTTCTTTTTCCAAGATAAGGAATGAAAATATCCTAAGTAGGTGAAATTCCACTCACCTTATTATAAGAAAAAGAAAACCCACTTACATATGGATATTAATATAATAAGCATTAAGGTGCTTAATTTGCTTTTCTTTAAATTAAGGATAATGAAGGAGAATTAAAGGCAAAGGAAGGTGCCTCGTCCTTAAGGGATTTGAGGGGGAAGAGTCGGTCATACATTTTGAATTTAATGCATTTTAATAATGCATTTTCTCTCTCATAAATTTCCTTATAAAAGTGCCTTTTTCAAGCCAAATGAAAGGCTATTTCAGATTTTCTTCTTTCCTTTGCTTGCAAAATCGATCAAGGAGCTAGATAGGAGCAGGAGGACGACTCCCTACCTGTTGGTAAGATCTTGACCTTCGTTCGCCTAGATTTCATGGAGGAAATCGAAAATAAATTATGGATTCCTTCTTATTTCGATCTCCTCTTCAACCCTAGCCAACTTTTGCAATCAAAAGCTTGAGGACGAGCCTAGGGGGAGTTGCTAGAGCTTCATCCACCATTAATGGCGTGAGCTTGGAGCTTTGGAGCTCAATTGGAGGTGGGTTTTATAACTTAAACCCTCAAACATTGCTATTGCATCAATCTTCTATGCTTTGTTGATTGATTTCTTCAATTTGATACACTTTTGTTTCTTGCTGCAAATTCCATCAAGAACGGTTGCTGTTCTTGGGTGAATGAAGGAAGATTATGATGACATCATCATAAGCAAGCACCTCACCAAATATCTTGGGAGCAAACGATCTCAAAGGTTGGGACCAAACGGTTTCACCAAAACCGTTTGGTGACCAAACGGGTTGCAAACCATTTGGTGGCAAATGGGTTCAAACCCGTTTTAAGGAGTTGACCAAGCGTTGACCGTTTGGGAATCTCGTTCCTAGTTATGTAGGCTAATGACCATCCAAATTTGAGGGGTTAACTCCAAAGTAATAATAGGTTGAAGTCCAATCAATCAGACAAATGGAATTGAATTAAGTGCTGATTTTCAACCTGAATAACTTGACCTGTTTGGGAAAACGGGTTCAAGACCGTTTGAGATGGTTGACCAAGCGTTGACCATTTGGGATTCCTGTTCATAATGATGTTGATTGATAACCCTACAAATTTGAGGGGTTAAATCCAAAGGAATAATAGGTTGAAGGCTAATCAATTGAGAAAACCTAATTGGATTAAGTGCTGATTTTTCAATCTGATTAACTTGACCTTTTTGGGAAAACGAGTTCAAGACCATTTGAGTGCGTTGAACAAGCGTTGACCGTTTGAGATTACTGATCCCTATTATGTTGGCTAATGACTCACCAAAATTTATGGGTTAACTCCCAAGGAATCGTGCGTTGAAGGCTATTCAATTAGGCAAACCCTAATTGAAAACAGTGCTGAAATTCCAATGAGTTAAGTTCAGATTTTGGGTTGATTAGCCCAAACAGGTTCAAGACCGTTTGGGGATCATCCAAACGGGTTCAAGACCGTTTGGGGATCACCCCAAGACCGTTTGGAGGTCTGGTGTCAAGTATAGTTGACCAATTGAAGGTCCAAAGGTACTAATCATATTGCAACGTAGTGCTGATTTGTTGATCAACTCGATAGACCAATCCATGATGAGTTTTCACTAGAATCCAAAGGTTGGATGGGCCAAACGGTCTCAAGACCGTTTGTAGCTCATCTAAACGGTCTCAAGACCGTTTGGTGGTCACCCAAGACCGTTTGTAGGTCTAGGGTTGAGTATGGTTAGGTGTTTTAAGGTCTAAAGGTACCAAGCTGTTATACAATGCAATGCTGATTTGGTGATCAATCCAATGAACCAAACTCTAATAGGATTGCTTTGATTTGAGTGATATGATGGGAAAACGGTCTCAAGACCGTTTGGAGGTCATCCAAACGACCTCAAGACCGTTTGGGGTCAGGGCATACCCAATTTTGATGATGGTTCAATGGTTTCAATGCAACTAGTTCTGCATTGATTAGTGTTGAAGAATCATCGATTCCAAGCCCTCATTCAATTGAATCAAACCCTAATTGATGACCAATTGAGGGTTAATTCAGGGTCAAATCAGTTGAATGTTGACCTATTTCAACTCAATTTAAGTATGAGTATAGGTTCAATTGATGATTGATTCCATGAATTCAATGATTGAAGGAATCAACATTGAAAACCCTGATTCAATTGGATACCTTATGTCATTGAAGGTCCAATGGATCAAACCTTTTTGAAAACCTAATGTGATTAGGTGGGAGATACCTTTAATGGTACTAGTCATTAATTCATAACAAATGCATGGATCCAGTACATGATGTAAACCCTAATTGAGGCCGATTTCATGTATAACACTATTAAGAGGTTGTCTACATGTGAAATCACTAATTAGGATGAATAGTAAACCCTAATTCATTTGGATACCTTATGTAATGGAGGTCCAATGTGATGATGAATGTACTATTGATCCATATGATGATTAGTAATGACAATCAATGAAAGTACAGAGGTTGAAACCCTAATAGTACCTAAGTGATTAAGTGTCAATTAAGGGATGAATCCCTAATTGCTTATAGGATCAATGACTTGATACACTATGTTAATCATAGTTGTATGTACACGACTAAAGAGTTGATATGACCTAATCAAGTTAAGAAGTTGATAGCATGAATTCATACTTGCATATGATTCATGTGGTGATTAAGGGTTATGATCCTTAAGCAAAGAGATCATGAAACCCTAAACATGAACATAAACCCTAATTGACAGGGTTATTGAACTCAAACCCTAGTTGAGGGTGTATCCATGTGAAACCCTAATTGAAGGTGTATCCATGTGAAGCCCTAATTGAGGGTGATTTTATGAGAAACCCTAATTGGGAATGATTACTAAACCCTAATTATGGGCAATGTGATATGAAACCCTAATGAAGGGTGATGCTATATGCAATCCCTATTCTAATGGAGGGAAATGGTATGTGAAACCATAATTCCCTAATAAAAGAATAGAATTCATACTTGAATATGATACATGAGATGTGTGATGGAAATCCTAATCCTCGTAAAGGATTAAGGATAATACTGATACATGAGATTTGTGATGGAAATCCTAATCCTGGTAAAGGATTAAGGGTAATACAGATACATGAGATGTGTGATGGAAATCCTAATCCTGGTAAAGGATTAAGGGTAATACCCTTGAATTATTAATATATTGTTTTTGCATGGTGATGATAGATAATTGATGTGCTGCTATCATATGTGCTAACCATGCAGGTATCATGAGATGATGAGCATAGCCAGGTATGAGCTATGATGTGTTATTAGTTTGAATTTGTTTATTGGGCCTTGTGTGCCATAATATACCTTGTTCCCGGTAAGAGGTAGCAAGAGAGTTGATGGGCCTCAAGTGCCATGATGGATGCTTGTATAACAAGTATCATGCTTATCTTGGTCAGATGACCTAAAGGTGTTAATTGCTGGAGAATGTGGTAACAATGCTCAGGTGATGAGCTAAGGGTTTAATTACCCAGAATCACATGTTAGTGCATTTAAATTGTGAAGGGATGAGAATTCCCAATGTTGAAATAAGGGATTGAGATCCCAACACCTTGTGAAAAGAGTGTGGCTACGGGCCATGACTCCACAACGATAATGCCAGGCTTTAGTTATATGATCTAAGCCTGAAGAAAGTTAATGCAGTGATAATGATTCTGTAGTTTGAATGGATGTTATACATGTTATTCATATTCCTTAAAGGATAAATGATATGTTGATTCTATTTTAATTGCAATGCTTCTGATATAGAATGATGTTCTAAATTGTTAGACATTTACCTGCTATCAAATAAATATGATTTCTCTCTTCATATTTATCTTCTTAAGTTGCAATAACAATGTTTCTGGCGGAGAGTTATATCTCTCGCTGGGGCAATTTTTATAATTGTCTCACCCCCGTGGGAACCACATTTTTAGGTGGACGCGGACGAAGAGACAGGAATCCTTCAGGAGGTGAAGGACAACAACAACAGCAGGAGGGACAGCAATGAAGTCTCAGGTGGAGACATTGGCTGTCATGTCATGTTCAGATGTATATAGAGTCCTATGTGTGGTCTCTGTACTCTCAGGTCCTCGGAGTAGTAGTTAGTGATTTTCTGATTTTGGCTTAATGCCTCGAGGGTTTTATACTACCTGTGTATAGTTAAGACCGAGTAGTTAATGTTTGCATTCCTCGAGAAGCAAAAGTACATGAGATGTATATATATGAACCAGGATGTAAAGCTTTACTTTGGTTCTGAATGAAAGGGGTTTTCTTGTGAATGGATCTCTTTGCAAAAAGTTTTAATTTTTAGTGATTTTTGCTAATCCGCTGCTTGATGAACGCTTCCGCATTAGTTAATTATGTTTTTATGAGTTGTATGTCACAATTTATTGGTATCAGAGCTCTAGGTTCGCTGAGTCTACATAGACATAGGACTAAGATTGTAGAGTCTGTTCTAAGTGTCTTCCAGTTTATCTGATAGTATCTTCTGCTCACATAGGAGAAGAAGAACTTGAAGATGTCTGGACAACATGAAGAAAATGCTGCTGAGGGCAGCACTACTGCACCAGGTGGAGGTGCAAGAGACCAGGATAGGGAAGGGCCTGCACCTGAACAGTCTCCGATTGACCCAACTGTGATAGAAAATCCAACCCTTCATGCTTTATTTGAGAAATTCCTGACAGCCATTACACATATGGCAGACAGGATGCCACCACCTGTACCTAGGGTACCAACCCATTATGAGGGTTATGGAGCCGGCAAGACTTTTGAGAGACTTCGTCGGGTTGGAGCCATAGATTATGCTGGTACATCTGATCCAACAGATGTTGATCTATGGCTGACAGAGCTAGAAAAGGCTTTTAGGATCCTTGATATTCCTGAAGCTGAAAAAGTAAGACATGATGTATACTTATTAAAAGGAAGTGTTGGTCATTGGTGGATGATAGAGGACGATAAGAGACCAGGTGAAGAAATTGGATGGGAGGTATTTCGACGAGAATTCATCAGTAGATACTTCCCTAAGACGTATCTAGATGAGAAGATATCTCAATTTGAGAGGATTGAACAAGGACAGATGAACATTAGCGAATATGAATCTAAGTGCATGGAGTTATTGCGGTTTTGTCCGCAAATGGCAGTTAGTGATGAGGAAAGAATTCAGCGTTTTGAGAAGGGGTTGAACGCTAAACTGACCACTTCTGTGTCTGCTTTAGAGAACATGGAGAGGTTTGCCACCTTTGTGGAATCAGTAAGGAGGATAGAGAGGTCTAAAATTGAGAAACGACAGACTAGTAACAAGAAGGTGTATAGTCAGACTCAAAAAAACAAAAGTCTGAAAGTTTTAAGAAGCCAAGATTTTCTGTATCGACGACATCATCAAGATTCCATACCCAGACACAATGGATGCCAAGTAGAGATAGGGATCATAGTAATGATCCAAGAAGAGCCCCCGGTATAGCATCAACATCGAGAACTGGATCTCACCGACCCTATTTTGCGACCAGGGTCTGCTATCAATGTAGACAATAGGGACATCCAGCAAGGGATTGTCCATACGGGAATCCAATGATGACTCAACCTCAGGGGCAGAGTCAACAAGAATCACAAAGGAGGTAGTTTCCTAGTAACAATAGAGGACGTGGACAGACGTCCCAGGCAGGTCAGAGGAAATAAAGTCATTTTGATATTTCATTTTCTGATTCTATGTGCTAAAGATATGAAAGTAGTTGTTTTTGAATTCTTTTGACTAGTCCTATAAGGACACAAGGGAGATGAGAACTTATATCTTACTCAATGTTCCTTAAAATGTTTTATAATCTCTCTTATCTGTATGTTAAAAGATGAGATTTAGAAATGATACCTGGAGGAAAATCTAGGAAATGGAAAATCTTGTGTGTATAATGATATGAAAAGCAAGGAATATGATAGCATGTAAGTGCATACTACTTGATCTCAGTATTTGTAAACCTTGGCTAGGTATACAACTATTAATGAAAAAGTAAGTATGGAAACTCTTAGATTGATATCTTTTTGATTGCCCTGATCAAGCAGTCATTCTAATACAATCTAATGAGTATCATGAAATAAGAAATATGGAACTAATAAAGGAAGATGCTTAGTGCAATTCCAACAAAGGAAGATGCTTTGTGCAATTCCAATATAGGAAGATGCTTTGTGCAATTCCAATATAGGAAGATGCTTTGTACAATTCCAATATAGGAAGATGCTTTGTGCAATTCCAATAAAGGAAGATGCTTTGTGCAATTCCAATATAGGAAGATGCTTTGTGCAATTCCAATAAAGGAAGATGCTTTGTGTAATTCCAATAAAGGAAGATGCTTTGTGCAATTCCAATATGGGAAGATGCTTTGTGCAATTCCAATAAAGGAAGATGCTTTGTGCAATTCCAATAAAGGAAGATGCTTTGTGCAATTCCAATATAGGAAGATGCTTTGTGCAATTCCAATAAAGGAAGATGCTTTGTGCAATTCCAATAAAGGAAGATGCTTTGTGCAATTCAAATATGGGAAGATGCTTTGTGTAATTCCAATAAAGGAAGATGCTTTGTGCAATTCCAATAAAGGAAGATGCTTTGTGAAATTCCAATAAAGGAAGATGTTTTGGGCAATTCCAATAAAGGAAGATGCTTTGTGTAATTCCAATAAAGGAAGATGCTTTGTGAAATTCCAACCCTAAACAAAAAGGAAAATGCTATGTAACATTCCCAATTACATAGTGTTTTCTAAGTGAACTTTATAAATAAAGGATTGCTGAGTAAATTATCTATGTTAGATATATATGTTTCTCTTTTGGTATATATTCTTGAGTAATGATTTAAGTATGTTCTTTTATGTTTCTTCCTTTCAATAATATGGACATCATATGTTAGGGGTTTATGCTCTGCATAAACATTGATGAGGTTGAGCTAATGAAAGGAGATTTGTGTGGAATCACAGAGTTCATGATATCTCCATGATATTAAGATGATATCTGGAGACTTGAGGGCATGATTAATGAATAATCTGTTCCTCCTTTTGTCTGGGATTTCGAGGATGAAATCCTTGTTAGGGGTTTATAATTTGTAACATCCCTGACCTGGGTTATGATTTAACCCTAGATGTTTTGCCTACTAAGGTTAAGTAGATTCTTAATCTTCTCTTGGGAAAAGTAATTAGGGCTCATGAGAAACATATGTTTCAATTTTGGTCTTGTTTGAACAATGTTGAAGCAATGTTTGCTTATTTTGGACTAAAGTGCAAATTACCCAAGTTGAGGGGTCAACTTGCAAATGTTGCATTATAAGATGTTCCTCTGATATTGAGACATCATAAGAATTAATATGATGTAGTGGTATGGTTTTCACAAGCTTGGGCACCAAGATTAAGCTTGTAAAGCAATGTTGTGCATTAAAACCTAGTTTTGGTGAAAAGTACAATTTACCCAAAAACCTAGGGTTCAATATGCAAATTACCACTTCAATAAGGTCCCTAATGTTTCTTGGCATCATGTAGATCAAAGAAAGTGAGAGGGGTGCCTCTTTTGAATTAAGTTGTCGGAGAGAGAATCTTGATATTAGAATAATCAAGATTAATGCCTAATTGAAAACCCTAATTTGATTTAGGGCAAAAATGAATAAAAATAATTGAAGGGCTTTCAACCAAAATGTTTTGGGTTGATTTTGAATAAGGATGGACGTTCCTTTGCCAAGATAAGGAATGAAAATATCCTAAGTAGGTGAAATTCCACTCACCTTATTATAAGAAAAAGAAAACCCACTCACATATGGATATTAATATAATAAGCATTAAGGTGCTTAATTTGCTTTTCTTTAAATTAAGGATAATGAAGGAGAATTAAAGGCAAAGGAATGTGCCTCATCCTTAAGGGATTTGAGGGGGAAGAGGCGGCCATATTTTTGGAATTTAATGCATTTTAATAATGCATTTTCTCTCTCATCAATTTCCTTATAAAAGTGCCTTTTTCAAGACAAATGAAAGGCTATTTCGGATTTTCTTCTTTCCTTTTCTTGCAAAACCGAACAAGGAGCTAGAGAGGAGCAGGAGGACGACTCCCTACCTGTTGGTAAGCTCTTGACCTTCGTTATCCTTGATTTCATGGAGGAAATCAAAAATAAATTATGGATTCCTTCTTATTTCGATCTCCTCTTCAACCCTAGCCAACTTTTGCAATCAAAAGCTTGAGGACGAGCCTAGGGGGAGTTGCTCGAGCTTCATCCACCATTAATGGCGTGATCTTGGAGCTTTGGAGCTCAATTGGAGGCGGGTTTTATAACTTAAACCCTCAAACATTGCTATTGCATCAATCTTCTATGCTTTGTTGATTGATTTCTTCAATTTGATACACTTTTGTTTCTTGCTGCAAATTCCATCAAGAACGGTTGCTGTTCTTGGGAGAACGAAGGAAGATTATGATTACATCATCATAAGCAAGCACCTCACCAAATATCTTGGGAGCAAACGATCTCAAAGGTTGGGACCAAACGGTTTCACCAAAACCGTTTGGTGACCAAATGGGTTGCAAACCGTTTGGTGGGAAACGGGTTCAAACCCGTTTGAAGGAGTTGACCAAGCGTTGACCGTTTGGGAATCTCGTTTCTAATTATGTAGGCTAATGAACCTCCAACTTTGAGGGGTTAACTCCAAAGGAATCATAGGTTGAAGGCCAATCAATTAGACAAATGGAATTGAATTAAGTGCTGATTTTCAACCTGAATAACTTGACCTGTTTGGGAAAACGGGTTCAAGACCGTTTGAGATGGTTGACCAAGCGTTGACCGTTTGGGATTCCTGTTCATAATGATGTTGGTTGATAACCCTACAAATTTGAGGGGTTAACGCCAAAGGAATCATAGGTTGAAGGCTAATCAATTAGGAAGACCTAATTGGATTAAGTGCTGATTTGTCAATCTGATTAACTTGACCTTTTTGGGAAAATGGGTTCAAGACCATTTGATTGCGTTGACCAAGCATTGACCGTTTGGTATTACTGATCCCTATTATGTTGGATAATGACTAACCAAATTTGATGGGTTAACTCCCAAGGAATCGTGAGTTGAAGGCTATTCAATTAGGAAAACCCTAATTGAAAACAGTGCTGAAATTCCAATGAGTTAAGTTGAGATTTTGGGTTGATTAGCCCAAACGGGTTCAAGACCGTTTGGGGATCATCCAAACGGGTTCAAGACCGTTTGGGGATCACCCCAAGACCGTTTGGAGGTCTGGGGTCAAGTGTAGTTGACCAATTGAAGGTCCAAAGGTACTAATCATATTGCAATGTAGTGCTGATTTGTTGATCAACTCGTTAGACCAATCAATGATGATTTTTCACTAGAATCCAAAGGTTGGATGGGACAAACGGTCTCAAGACCATTTGGAGATCATCCAAACGGTCTCAAGACCGTTTGGTGGTCACCCAAGACCGTTTGGAGGTCTAGGGTTGAGTATGGTTAGGTGTTTAAGGTCTAAAGGTACCAAACTGTTATACAATGCATTGCTGATTTGGTGATCAATCCAATGAACCAAACTCTAATTGGATTGCTTAGATCTGAGTGATATGATGGGCAAACGGTCTCAAGACCGTTTGGAGGTCATCCAAACGACCTCAAGACCGTTTGGGGTCAGGTCATACCCAATTTGGATGATGGTTCAATGGTTTCAATGCAACTAGTTCTGCATTGATTAGTGTTGAAGAATCATCGATTCCAAGCCCTAATTCAATTGAATCAAACCCTAATTGATGACCAATTGAGGGTTAATTAAGGGTCAAATCAGTTGAAGGTTGACCTATTTAAACTCAATTGAAGTATGGGTATAGGTCCAATTGATGATTGGTTCCATGAATTCAATGATTGAAGGAATCAACATTGAAAACCCTAATTCAATTGGATACCTTATGTCATTGAAGGTCCAATGGATCAAACCTTTTTGAAAACCTAATGTGATTAGGTGGGAGATACCTTTAATGGTACTAGTCATTAATGCATAACAAATGCATTGATCCAATACATGATGTAAACCCTAATTGAGGCCGATTTCATGTATAACCCTATTAAGAGGTTGTCTACATGTGAAATCACTAATTAGGATGAATAGTAAACCCTAATTCATTTGGATACCTTATGTAATGGAGGTCCAATGTGATGATGAATGTACTATTGATCCAATGATGATTAGTAATGACAATCAATGAAAGTATAGAGGTTGAAACCCTAATAGTACCTAAGTGATTAAGTGTCAATTAAGGGATGAATCCCTAATTGTTTATAGGATCAATGACTTGATACACTATGTTAATCATAGTTGTATGTACACGAGTAAAGAGTTGATATGACCTAATCAAGTTAAGAAGTTGATAGCATGAATTCATACATGAATATGATTCATGTGGTGATTAAGGGTTATGATCCTTAAGCAAAGAGATCATGAAACCCTAAACATGAACATAAACCCTAATTGACAGGGTTATTGAACTCAAACCCTAGTTGAGGGTGTATCCATGTGAAACCCTAATTGAAGGTGTATCCATGTGAAGCCCTAATTGAGGGTGATTTTATGAGAAACCCTAATTGGGAATGATTAGTAAACCCTAATTATGGGCAATTTGATATGAAACCCTAATGAAGGGTGATGCTATATGCAATCCCTATTCTAATGGAGGGAAATGGTATGTGAAACCATAATTCCCTAATAAAAGAATAGAATTCATACTTGAATATGATACATGAGATGTGTGATGGAAATCCTAATCCTATTTAAGGATTAAGGGTAATACTGATACATGAGATTTGTGATGGAAATCCTAATCCTGGTAAAGGATTAAGGGTAATACTGATACATTAGATGTGTGATGGAAATCCTAATCCTGGTAAAGGATTAAGGGTAATACCCTTGAATTATTAATATATTGTTTTTGCATGGTGATGATAGATAATTGATGTGCTGCTATCATATGTGCTAACCATGCAGGTATCATGAGATGATGAGCATAGCCAGGTATGAGCTATGATGTGTTATTAGTTTGAATTTGTTTATTGGGCCTTGTGTGCCATAATATACCTTGTGCCTGGTAAGAGGTAGCAAGAGAGTTGATGGGCCTCAAGTGCCATGATGGATGCTTGTATAACAAGTATCATGCTTATCTTGGTCAGATGACCTAAAGGTGTTAATTGTTGGAGAATGTGGTAACAATTCTCAGGTGATGAGCTAAGGGTTTAATTACCCAGAATCACATGTTAGTGCATTGAAATTGTGAAGGGATGAGAATTCCCAGTGTTGAAATAAGGGCTTGAGATCCCAACACCTTGTGAAAAGAGTGTGGCTACGGGCCATGACTCCACAACGATAATGCCAAGCTTTAGTTATATGATCTAAGCCTGAAGAAAGTTAATGCAGTGATAATGATTCTGTAGTTTGAATAGATGTTATACATGTTCTTCATATTCCTTAAAGGATAAATGATATGTTGATTCTATTTTGACTGCAATGCTTATGATATAGAATGATGTTCTAAACTGTTAGACATTTACCTGCTGTCAAATAAATATGATTTCTTTGTTCATATTTATCTTCTTAAGTTGCAATAACAATTTTTCTGGCGGAGAGTTATATCTCTCGCTGGGGCAATTTTTATAATTGTCTCACCCACGTGGGAACCACATTTTAAGGTGGAAGCGGATGAAGAGACAGGAATCCTTCAGGAGGTGAAGGACAACAACAACAGCAGCAGGGACAGCAGTGAAGTCTCAGGTGGAGACATTGGATGTCATGTCATGTTCAGATGTATATAGAGTCCTATGTGTCGTCTCTGTACTCTCAGGTCCTCAGAGTAGTAGTTAGTGATTTCGAGATTTTGGCTTAATGCCTCGAGGGTTTTATACTACCTGTGTATAGTTAAGACAGAGTAGTTAATGTTTGCATTCCTCGAGAAGCAAAAGTACATGAGATGTATATATATGAACCAGGATGTAAAGCTTTACTTTGGTTCTGAATGAAAGGGGTTTTCCTGTGAATGGATCTCTTTGCAAAAAGTTTTAATTTTTAGTGATTTTCACTAATCCGCTACTTGATGAACGCTTCCGCATTAGTTAATTATGTTTTTATGAGTAGTATGCCACATTAACCTTATAACACACAGTTACCTAGAAAAAAATATGTCTCGTCACACTCAAACCAAGCCACTAATATACATATTTAAGATTGCAATACATCTTCGTGATACCTAGATGCATGGAGTACATCAAAGAGTGAGACTCTTCCAAAACCACCTTCCTCAGGTTGTCTACATCAGGAACAACAAATTTGTTGTGGTAACACACTGTTCCATCTTCTGACTCGTTGAAGCCATAATGCTTCTTATTGTCGATCATTGCTCGAATTTGTTGTATCATGGCATCACTCTACTGGGTTTCTCTAATTTGTTGTCTCAGTGAAGAATTCACCTGTAACTGAGCCAACAAGCCTACCAACAAGGAGACTTCTAACATCAAATTCATCTCACGCAAGGACACCAACATGTTTCCCATATGGAACACCAAGGAATATAATTTTGCCTTGTCAATAGATGATGATGATGAAGAATTCATGCTTAAGGAATTGGCCACTACGTACACCTTTCCTAGATGATAATCAATAGTGCAGTTGTAGTCTATAATCAACTCCATCCAACATCTCTACCGCATGTTGAACTCTTATTGTGAGAAAATGTACTTCATGTTACTGTGGTCAGTGAAAATCTGGCATTTCTTGCCAAAAAGGTAGTGCCTACAGATCTTCAAGGCAAGGACTACTACTGCTAGATCTAGATTGTGATTTGGGTAGTTCTCCTAGTGCTTCTTCAACTGTCGTGAAGCAAAGGAAATCACATTCTTCTCCTGCATCAACACACATCCCAAACAATTTTTTAAGGCATCACAAAAGACAATTTAGCCTTTTCTTTTCTCCGGTAACATAAACATTGGTTCACCAATTAGCTTCTCCTTTAACAATTGGAAGGCACGCTAACAGTTGTCATCCTAGACCGAAGGCACATCTTTCCTTGTCAATTTCGTTAGGTCTAACACCACTGAGATGAAGTTCTTAATCAACCTCATGTAGTAGCCTGGTAGTCCCAAAAAACTATGAAATTCTACTGGTGTATTTGGCTTCTTCCATTCTGTCATAGATTCAACCTTCTTGGAGTCCACACAAATACCCTCAGTTGATATCATGTGTCCCATAAAAGACACCTCATTTAGCCAAAACTCGCAGTTGCATAACTTAGTGTATAACTAATGTTGTCTCAACAAGGTTAACACCGGACGTAGATGTTTCTCGTTCTATTGACTATCTCTGGAATATATCAAGATATAATCTATAAACACCACCACAAACAAATAAAGATATATGGTAGAAACACCATGTTCATCAAGTCCATAAATGGTGGCAATGCATTAGTTAGCCCAAATGGCATAACAACAAACTCGTAATGGCCATACTGAGTCCTAAAAGCTGACTTTAGTATGTCATCTACCTTGATCCACAACTAGTGATATCCTAATCTCAGGTCTATCTTGGAAAAAATTACAACACCTCACAACTGTTCAAATAGATCATCAATCCACGACAAAGGATACTTATTCTTAATTGTCACTTTGTTCAATTGTTTGTAATCTATGCACAACCTCTTATACACATCTTTCCTTTTCATAAACAGTATGGGAGAACCCCAGATAGATATTCACAGTCTGATGAAACCTTTCTCAAGAAGCTCTTGCGACTATTTCTTTAACACTGACTTCTCAGTTGTCACAATCCTATAAAGTGTTTGCTCTATTGACTGTGTATCGGGTACTAGATTGATCACAAAATCAATCTCTCGAACTACAGGAATGCTTGGAAACTCATTTGGAAACACATCCTCAAACTCACAAATAACTGGTACCTCTTGGATACTCAGACTCATTGCCTTGGTATCCACCACATGCACTAAGAACATATCATAGCCTTGCCTCATCATCTTTTCTTCCACCATCACTGACACCAGACACGTCAAAAGAATCTTCCTATCTCCTTGGAAGATCTGCATGACACCATCATAGACAAACATCGCTACTTGGGAGCTACAATCCAAGACCACATGGTACTTCTCCAAGGTGTCCAATCTAAGGATCACATTTAATCCATGCATGTCAAGTGGTATGAGGACCACTAGAATGCTATGTCATGAAAAAGAAAGTAAACAGGAAGGACACAACTCCCACAACACTATGGAACCAACCAAAAAAGTTTCTAAGAGAAGACTATCACATCAACAAATAGGCAAAGAATAACTAGTAATCACTTCTCTAGTGACAAAATAGTGAATAGCACTTGGGTCAACCAAAATAGATATAAAGCAAGAAGAAGACAAATCAGAATGAAAGAACTCCATCTGACCTATCATAACTCGTGGGTCAACCACTCCTTCTAGATGAATCATGGTGTAGAATCCATCCTTGCATATTGGCGTCCTCGTCCTCTACTATCCTATCTTGAAGAACCAAGATTTAATGCTACTCCACTCCCTTGACCTCCACCAATGCCAAATTGTTGTCTCTGTGAGCCCTACTGACTCTACCTCGGTTGTTGGGTCACTTCATCATCCTTCATAGGACATGCCCACCTCAGATTTCCTACCTGCCCACACTTATGGCAAGTCTTAAACTCGTACTATGGCCTAGACGCCCCATCACTAACACTAATGATATGTTATGGCCTCCTACTAGTGGAAAATTGCAACCTCTGCCCTTACTTGGTGATCACTATGACTGTGCACATGTCCTTTTTTGTGACTATGTTGTTGAGAACCTAGGCTTCTTGATACCTACAGATGATTGTCCTTGATATTGGGCAGGTCTCTTCTTGGCATTTGCATATCATTTCTCAACGACTGACTGATCTATCCTTTTACTAATTATATGAATGTGGAAAACTACTATGTATTCTCTAAGTTTCGAAGAGTGTCATCAACTTCGTACTCAAACCGTTTTCAAAACATTTAATCCTCTCTTGATCTTTTACGGCCATGTGAGGGTAAAACCTCAGCAACTCCATAAACTTTGCCTCATATTCATTGATCGTCATAGATTCCTGTCAAATCTTATCGAACTAGTTGATCTTCTTGTCCAAGTAGGTCTGAGGAAAGGACCGACTAACAAACTCATGTCGAGATTCCTCCCAACTAATCACAACACCAGGCCTCATAAGCCCCTCAATGGCCCACCAATGCCCAACACTTCCTTTCAAAAGATACATTGCATCTTCACTTTATCTACCTCAGGGATGCAAAGGATCTTGAAGGCCTTCTCCAACTCCGTCAACCATAGGTTAGCATCCATTAGATATATTGTACCAGCATACTCCATAGCCCCAACTAGCCTCAAACATTCAAAGGTCTTCCCAGTTCCCAAAATATTTCACATTGGGGATTGTTTCTCTTGTGGGAGGAATGAGCATTTTGTCTACCATATGTGTCATTGTTGCCATAAACTATCCAAACATGGACTGGAAAGCAGGATTATCCACCATTTTTGGGACTAATTGGGGCATCTCAGGAACAACATGAAGCCCCTCCTTTCTACTTGGACCACCTCCAGGTGCAACAAGACTACTCTCAGAAGCATGTTCTTTGTGTTCTCCAACTATCTTTTCTTCTTCTTCTTCTTCTTCTTTAATATAAGCAAAAGTTACCATTAACAAAATGGAGTACACTAGAACATACAAAAACCCTAGTCATATGTTCATGTATACTTAGAGAACCTAGATCTATGATACCAACCTATGACACCTTGCACCACACAAAGTGAGATTACTCGAAACAAAACATGAAACTACACTAAACAACTAGGTTACTAGAAAACACAGGAAATTAAAAACATTTCCACATGAGCACAACATATGAAACTTATATCAACTGAGTCCATAACTTATGTCACCTACATCATATGTGACATTCTAAAAGATGTGCATAGCATTGTTTATTGGCTCAATGGCCACAACCTATACATATGATAACATGTCCACATACATAGATGTCATATCTACACAAAAAAGGCATGAAGAAAAAAAATTTGTTTCAATATACATCAACTAAAAAGAACCCCCAAGGACCTGAGAGTACAGGGATGAACACATAGGACTCTACTACAAAACACAAGCAGCTCATCTAACCTTTTATCAACCACTACTCCTGTTGTTGCTCAACCTCTGTAGCACGATCTCTACCTCATCGTGCATGACCAACTAAAATATGTGGAATCCTAGGGGGTGAGAGTAGACATCCCAGTGAGAGATAGAAATCTCTAAAAACTTCTATGAAAGCATAAATAAACTAAACTAGATTGATAGCACATATTATCAGGTTGAGTAGATTAAACAAACTAGGTAGTTATCACTAAGTAGTAGAACAATTAATACTTTTAAGAAGGAATGTGAAGAACATGTATAACAGTCAATTTCTCATACCAGATTACAATTCAAGAAATTTGTACAAAGATAAGGCAAGGGGTCATTCAATG
The DNA here is from genome assembly GCA_963693085.1 of Alisma plantago-aquatica. Taxonomy (NCBI): domain Eukaryota; kingdom Viridiplantae; phylum Streptophyta; class Magnoliopsida; order Alismatales; family Alismataceae; genus Alisma; species Alisma plantago-aquatica. The sequence continues at coordinate 1,189,887,077 of OY856410.1, read as the reverse complement.
TTATCCTTATTTGACCCTAAGTAAAGACACTACACGACAGTATTACACCTTTTATTATGCCCTGAGGAGATGGGGTATAGCACTCATACTCTAACTGACCACTAATAAGTCAAAATCAGTGTCATACAAGATGTAGGAGGATACATACTCCTATGATCTCTCCACACCCTCATTCAATCTATGTCTGCCGCAGTGACATGAAAATCCCAACTACAAAATAGTTTAGTTCGCCTTTGTATATAGGTCACGATGCTAGTGAAACTGAGTTACGACCGCATCCAAACTCCAGTTGAGGTATGACTGCATCCATCCTAAAAGATATCATATATGTATATATTGTATCACATCATCGAGATACAAACTCGACCATTCTCCTGCCCGGGTATGACTGCAACCAATCTTATGAAATGCTTTTACTCAACAATATACAAATCCAAGCTTCCACTAAGGGAGAACTTGTTTCACCATCCAACACGTATTATTGCTGAACATGGATCTATGGCATAGGTCAACTACATGATTAGGGTTTCACTTGATTAATTTAGTCAAATTGGGTATCTTTTAGCATCAATGAAGTTACAATGTATAAACTCTAACAAAGAATACAAAGATAAAGGTATAATACAATTTCATAAGATATAAAACGTATAAGGTGTAAACTTGTCACATCATCACATGGTAATAGTTGCATTGCCAATTACAAGTCCATCATCAATGTCACATCACTATGGGGTGCCAATCCCTTAATCGAATCACTCTAGGATAACACCTCACTCTAGGCATTAAGACTTTTCCAGGACATAAGACCCATCACATCATATATCTTTGTGTCTCATCATTATATCAACATGCATCATAAGGTTCTTAACCATCACCATAGCATTCACATAGCTATGAACTTCATTTGACCTACATGGATAGATCCATACAAATAAGAGAGAGAAAATTTAATCACATTCCATTCATCCAAGCAAGTTCAATAAGTATAACATGCCCTAGAAGTAGGGTTAAGGTTTCTCACACAAATCTTATTAGAGTTGCATCATATTATTCAATCACCAAACCCTAGTCTCATCACCTCCCACTTTCTTGGAGTACACTAAGATTACAACATCATCATCGTCTTGATTAATCAACTATCTAAACATTATTAAGTAACAATCAACATGTTCCCCAGGTACTGGTGTGGGTTTTGGTGGATGAGGTATTAAATAAATGATTTTCATTTGAAATTCCTCAATTTAATCACGTTTTAATCTTGATTTTATTTCTTCTTTAGCCTTAGTGGGCCAAAATTGGGTGAACGACCCAATTTCTCCTCCCTTTTCTTTTGGCAATCTGACTATCTTTTGATGGATCCGTTGCGTGACTCATACCCAAAAGCAACACACCTTGGCCCTTGGATCTTATCCCTTAGATTCCTCCCTCCATCCAATGTCTATGTGTCTTCCTCACCCTTTGCTCGTATATTACACAAAGTAGTTGTAGCATCCACTTTCCAACCACCAATCGACATCTTATGCGCCCATTTTGACAAAAATTTTCACCACCTTTAGCTTCCTCTTGATCCCCTCTTACTTGGTCCCCCTTTCTCTTTTCATTTCAGGCTCTCCAACTTCTCCCCCATTTTCCCCATCCTCTCTATCTTCCTCTCCCAGCCATTGCACTACTATGGAGGTGGCATTAAGGCTTCCTGCCTTATTCCTCTACTGGCTCTAGAATAGCCGCCATCTGCTTCGCATGAGTAGTCCAGAGATAAACGACTACCCCACATGTTCCATTGGGGATCCTTCCTCCTAGCTCGTGACCCCTCCGATGACACCCGTCTCCATGGATGAAGCCTGCTCGCAAAGCAGTTGGGCGAGCGGGTGTGTGTTGTTGTCGATCGCAGTCGACTGCCCATGAGTGGCTGGGCAAGATGGGAGGTGAATGGAAACCGTAGATGACAGCCACTGAGCGGTGACCGATGGTTGCTAAGTGGTGGTGAGAGGCACCCGACCACAGGCCAAGGATACCAACTCCTTCATATCGACCGTTGAGATCCAATCCAACGATCTAGAAGGACCTGAATGAGGTATTTCCTTTGGAAAATCAAAATAAATTACATCTTGGTCCATTTAAGGAATGTGATATATGATTTTTCACCTAAAAATGAGATATATTCATTAAATTTGGTTGCAAACCCAATTGTACTCGTAGATCCTTTCTGTATGATAAAAGTGATACTTTTGCACTATTTTCATGATCATTATGCTCTATTAAGCTTTCCTTGATATTATTAATGATCAAAGGTTGTCCTAATATCCAAAATCAGTAACTTTCGTTCACTCTTTCTATTATTTGGATCCTGGAGCATATACATGAACCTAATGATCATATTTAACCTTGTATGACTACCTTTGACCTAAAATTGGTTCTTTTATGTGCATGCATGATCAAGTTCAAGACCTTGGCTTACATTGTCATCATCTAACATGTTAATCTCGAAATCAGTAAACAACATGAAGTTTTGTGCCATGTTTTACAAATACCTTATGTTATTTGCAATGGTGTAGTTCATATGACCTAGAAACCTACCTTTGTACCTTGATTTGACCTAAATGGTTGATACTTAATGTACTTACATATTGGATCTTTAAACCTCTATGCAAAAGTCATCCTTAATGTTCAACCATGTACTTTCGTTCTAAGATCAGACCCTAACATAACTTATTGCATGAAATTCAATGCAACACACTCATGAACTCTTTTATTTCATATGACATGGACTTGATACTTAGCATGCTCTAAATGTATGTGTTAATATTTGAAACTCTTATCTTGTTATAATGATTCTCTCCATTCTATACTAATGACTTTAGATTAGTAAATTCATAACACTTGTAGCACTAATACCAACTTGATCTACTATCCTCTTTTATGCATCTATGACTTGGAAATATGAAACTATTGCATGAATTGATCTTATATGACTAATTATGATCTTGCATTACTAAATATTGATGACCACCTAAATTTCATGCTTCCCCCACATCTTAATCAGATCTCATATGTATCTTCTAACATTTAAAATGTAGATAGTTCACCTAGACCTAAGGTTTAATAATGAGACTTGGTTAATCTTGAATCAATGCATGCATGTTTGACAAGGAGAGACCATACTTCAACTACTTGATACATAGGTTTAAGTAAACATCCACTTGATATGATACATGTTTTTGTTAATTAAACCCTATTCATCTAAGACCCTGCATTATATCTTTTATGTGTTAGGTCCCCTCGGGGTTGGACCTTCTCTAGAATCTACTCATGGATCATAACTTATACTCTGCTCATGAGGTACTCTTAATCTCTTGACACGATTATGTTATGGGCTTTCTTGTATGTATTGTCATATGAATGATTAGCTAGATAATTACTTGTTTGAACAAATTATTCCCTATGATTAGTACGTTCATTTTTCTTGAAATATGTCGAACAAAACTCAAACATAATTGAACATGCCCATTAAACAAACATTGTGTACCTTCTTGTATTCTAGGAGTAAGGGCATAAGGTTGGGCTTCTTACTTGTGATGTCAAGATAAGGTGGACCACGTTGACAAAAGGGTTGGCTAATCTTGAGCACCCTTACAGACCCTTCCAATGTGAAGTTGGTCAATGGCCATGATATGTTCTTGAGTATAATGGAAATACACTTAAAACATGCTTTGCATAAAAGAATGTCGTCTAGTTTTTCATGCCATTTTTACTCTATTTCTTTCTTATTATGATGTTTCTAGCCAAGCAAATTTTATGTTACTCTTAAGTTGTGGTTGCATGTATATCATAGTGTACTCAATGCCCTCACATTGATATATTATGTTTATCAAATTTATAGTTGAAAAATGAAGATCCATTGCACTCAAGACTCTAATTATATCAAATGAAACAACAATGGGTACTCCTAATATAGAAATGGGTACATGCTTCTCTATCTCCTTCTTGCATATTGTTATATCTTGTTGTTACTACTTTTACTTATATATTTCATGTGTGAAATATATGTACCATTCTAAAAATGGATGCCCAAGTGAACTCACCTTTGGCTATATAGCCATTAGGAGCTAGGACTTAGGAAACAAACAGTTCCATGACAAATGGTACCAAAGGCATGCACATAAACCTCTATATGTGTTTAAGGCATAACATATCTTAAGAACCCATGTAGGACTAAAATCCTTTCCTAAAAGTTTAGAGAGTCTTCTAGCATCTCATCTCTTTTTTAAGGACCACATAATCCACCCAAGTAGATGATGATTAGTTAGTCTTCTTATCTCCTCATGTGATTCTTCTCTCTTGACTATTAATCACATGACATCTTGATTATGGGTACCTTATGCAGGGAAATAGTAAAAACTTATCTAAAATCATTAAATTTGAATAAGATGACAATGCCATGATATGATCTTAAATTGAAATCCGTATTTCATGTAGGAAATTACTCTTGAAAGTGATTTGATCATGAAAAAAGTTTATGAAAACTCAATGTTACAAGACATGCAAATGCTTTCTATGTTTTAGGTAAAAACACATGTTTTGCACCTCATGCTTGATGAGGACCCTATTGATGAACCTCTTGTTGCCCTATTGATGATTAAACATCAAACATAGTTAAGTAAACCTTTCCCCCTATTTGATGTACACCATGATCATGCCACGATATGACCATGTCTTTGGAACCTTGATTATAATGTGAAGACTAGTTATAAGAGGAAAATCCTATATTGACTATTATTCCTGTTGTATTCTAAAATTTAAATAATACCATGGATATGGATCTCACTTTTACCCTATTATGCTAAAAAACCTTAGCTCTGAATTTGACTCATCGATTCCCAAAATGTACCGCTACCATGAAAGGAAGGGAACTCGATTATGAACTTAATCTTATAAACCTTTAACTATGGTTGCCCTATTACAAACTTGATCCTGATATCATGACCCTATGAAGTATAATTTGGTAATTTGTACTCTCCCTATTAGGATATACTTGATGGCTCATAACTAATGTAGACTATTGTGCTAGATTGGGGTCGTGGTTGAGTTGTGAATCCCCTAAATTAGGCCACTACCCTATTATAACTACCTCAAAAATTTTTTCTCATTGATTAATTAGAGAAGGAAACCCCTTCCACCCAATTTTGACTCCTTGATCTATGTCCCTAATAGGACAAATTTAAGATGATATTGATACTCGATCTTGAAATCTCAATTTGGTGATGATTTGGAAATATGATGATGTTGACTTTAGATGGGGGTTGACTTCCTAGAAAGACCTAGGTCTAGATCATTCATCAATGTTGACTACCACAATAATGAACTTGATATTGATGTCACAAAATGTTTCTTGAATACTTCCCAAAATGTTGCTTGACTGTTGCTCAAGTGTTTTATATTGATAAATGATCACTCCTAAGGTCTAGATAGGAATCTAGCACCTAGCTTCAAAATGTTTGGAGCCATGACTTTAATGTCCAAGCTTAACTCACGATACTAAATATAAAAATCTTGGCTCATGATTAATGATCTTAGTAATTATTCAACTCCTATGATCAACCTATTTGAATCTTGTGGTCATCCTCGATATATGATTAATGGCTTCCATGTTACCAAATAAAAAAAAAGTGAATTGATGATTATGTTAACTCACTTGATTTATGACTAGGGTTATGCTCCAAGTGGACTAGGTTGGTCCCTTCCATTGATTTTGAATACAAAATCATGATATTGAAATATGATGTCTATCTCAAATTGTTGAACTATGAAATATCAATCATGGATATATAACCCCACCTAGGCCAATGTAGAAGTTGAAACCCTAAATGTTGGGAATTCAAAAATCTCTATTTATTTGATGAAAGATATGATCTCCCAAAACTTGTGATCTATAGGATGAACTCTCCAAATTGGTGACTCATGTGACCTTTCTAAATTTGAGGATCAATATGACTATGATTGATCTTGATGCTCGATTGCTCAATTTTGGAATGACATGGATATTATAAGTGGTGATGATATCTTATGTGAATGCCATGATGATTTTGATGTTGAATAGGGAAACAAGTTATCGGTTGATAACTAGAAGGAGATATAATTTCTTTTAAGGTGGGAAGGATGTGATAATCAAGGTTTTTCTCTCATTCAATTTATGTACATCTTGACTCATTAGATGATCCAATGAACCCAATAACCTTCCTCACCCTCAACTTGATGAATTTGAGTTGCTTTATTCTCAATTGATGATATGGATTAGATTAAGTATCACTTTTGCAGTTATATATGCCTTTATTTTGATCTTTGAACTAGGTTCCATGCTGATTATGTATAATGAACTTGTAATAAAAATTGAACCACATTAAATAAATGATATTTTCTATCAAATGTGTTCATCTAGTAGATGATTTAATTGTGAATCCAATGGTTCAAAAATCACCTTAATCAGATCATCACATGGCCATCTGAAATTCCTAAATTTAATCATGTTTTAACCTTCATTTTGTTGCTTCTTTAGCCTTAGTGGGACAAAATTGGGTGTGCGGCCCAATTGCTCCCCTCTTTTTATTTTGGAAATCCAACTATCTTTTGTTGGACCAATCGTGTGCCTTGGACCAAAAAGCAACACACCTTGACCCTTGGATGTTATCCTTTAGATTCCCCCCTCCATCCAACTATTGTGTATCTTCCTCAACCTTTGACCATACACTACACAAAGTAGTTTTATCAACCACTTTCCGACCACCAATCGACATCTTACAAGACCATTTTGGTGTAAATTGACTCCACCTTTCACAACCTCTTTATCCCTCTTGCTTTGTCCCCCTTTCTCTGTTCACTTTAGGCTCTCCAGTTCGCCCCCATCTTCTCCTTCTGTTCTATCTTCCTCTAGTAGACTTTGCACCACCATGGAGGTTGTAGTTAGGTCTTCTTGCCCTGTTTTTATGTTGCCTCTGGAATAGCCACCATCAGCTCTGCAAGAGTAGGCTAAAGATAATCAGATACGCCACATGTTTAATTGGGGCTCCTTCCTCTTTGCTCTCGACCCCTGCAATAACACCCGCCTCCATGGATGAAGCCTGCTCATAATGTAATTGGGTGAGTGGGAGTGCACTGTGGTGGACTGCACCCGACTACCCACGGGTGGTTGGGCAAGATGGGGGAGATTGGCAACCTGAGATGACCGTGATTGGGTGGTGAGTAGTGACCGATGGTCACTGAGTGGTGGTGAGAGGTGCCCAACCGCAACCCAAGGAGCCCAACTTCTTCAGATCGATCATTCAGACCCAATCATAATGGTCCATAAGGACCTAAATGAGGCATTTCCTTTGGAAAATTGAAATAAATCACCTCTTGGGCCATTTTGTGCATGAAATATATGATTATGTAGCTATAGAGCAAGATCTATCCATTAAAACTGGTTTCAAACCCTAATTGTACTCATAGATCCTTTGTGTTTGATAAAAGTTATATTTTTGCACTCTTTTCATGATCATTATTCTCTATTAATCTTTCCTTGATATTATGAATGATCAAAGGTTCTCCTAATATCCAAAACCAATAACTTTAGGTGACGCTTTCTATGATTTTGATCTTGGATCATATACATGAACCGTAATGACCATATTAACATTCATGCATGATCTAGTTTAAGACCTTGGTTTCAATTGTAATCATCTAACCTTTTAATCCCAAAATCAGTAAACAACATAATGTTTTGTGCCATGTTTTACTGGTACCTTATCTTCTTTGCTATTGTGTAATTCATGTGACTTAAAAATATACCTTTGTACCTCTATTTTCCCTAAATGGTTGATACTTAATGTACTTATTGGCTGGATCTTTAAACCTCTCTGCAAAAGTGATCCCAAATGTTCAACCTTGTACTTTTGTTCTTAGATCAGACTCTGACATAACTTGTGGCCTAAAATTCAATACAACACACCCATGTTCTCTTTTATTGCATATGACATGAACGTGTTACCTAGCATGCTTTAAATGTTACATGTTAATCTTTGAAATTCTAATATTGTAATGATGATGCTCTCCATGCTATTCTAATGCCTTAATATCAGTAAATTCATCATAGTTGTATTACTAATACCAACTTGATATGTCCTATGCTCTTTTATGCATCTATGCCTTGGAAATATGAAACTATTGCATGAAATGTATCTTATATGACTAATTTTAATCTTGCATGAGTAGATAATGATGATCACCTAAATTGTATGCTTCCCGTACATTGAATAAATTTTATCCTTATCTCCTAACTATTACATTGTGGATGGTTCACCTAGACCTAAGGTTTAATAAGGAGACTTGTGTAATCTTGACAGTGAGAGACCATACTTGAACTACTTAGTACCTTGGTTTAATAGGACATACACATGACATGATACATTTTTATCTTAACTAAACCCTACTGATGTAAGACCTAATATTATGTATTTAATGTATTAGGTCCCCTCGGGGTTGTACCTTCTATAGAATGTACTCATGGATCATAAATTATACTCTACTCATAAGGTACACTTAATTTTTACCATACTATGTAATTGGCTTTCTTGTATGTATTCTTGTATGAATTTTTGGGTAGATAATTACTTATTTGAGCTTCTTATTCCCTATGATGAGTACGTTCATTCTATTTGAAATATGTTGAAGAAACCACGAACATAATTGAACTTGTCCATTATACAAACATTGTGTACCTACCTGTATTCTTGGGGTAAGGTCACAAGGTTGGGTATCTTACTTGAGATGTCAAGATAAGGATGACCATCTCGATAAAAGGGTTGGATAATCTTGAGCACTCATGTGGATGCTTCCTATGGGAAGTTGGTCAATGACAATGATGCGTTGTTGAGTATAATAGAAATACACTTAAAACATGCTTTATATAAAAGAATGTTGTTAAGTGTTTATCTTCTTTTTTTCTCTACTTCATTCTTATTATGATGTTTCTATCAAAGAAATTTTGAAATTACTCTTAAATTGTGGTGAAAGGTTTTTTATAGCGTACTCAATGCACTTGCATTGATATATTTAGTTTTTCAAATTTATAGTTACCAAATGAAGATATGATGCACTCAAGATTCTAAGTATATGAAATGACACACCAATGGGCACTGTTGATATATAAATGGTTACCTTCTTCTCTAACTCCCTTTAGTCTCTTATTATATCTTTTTGTTACTACTTTTACATATATATTTCCTATGTGAAATATTTGTGTCATTCTACAGACTAACACCCAAGTCCACTCGCCATTGTTTACATAGCCATTATGAGTGTGGATACAGGGTAACACATAGATCTATGACAAGGTGAAAGTCACAATCAATGAGAATAAGGTAAATCATGAATCATGTGTGAGGAATATTGCTAGAGGTGGAATTGGAGTGAGGTTTCTAGGAATGCTGGCCTGATCTCATCATTGTTGGAGTGAGAGACTATGCCCATGGATGTTCCTGAGCTAGCCTTGGCTAACATTGAGTTTGTGAACAAGTCCATTGGTGTTGGATTTTTCTTTAGGGACCTACCCACAGTAGTTAGATGAGGTGACGTGGCATGGAGGGTTTCCCATGTTAACCAGTAGAGTAGGATGTAAATTGGAATTTGGATTTTTTTTGTTAGGAATGAAGGTAATTGTGATGCCCCACACCACACAAAGTGAGAATACTCAAAATAAAATCACAGAAGAAAGATTAAACAAACATATTATTGAAAAATACTAAAAATAAAACCATTTTCATAAAACTGACAAACAACAAGAACCTTTGCATATGAGTCCTTTCATGCCTCGAAGCACTTACTCTGTGTGCCATCAACCTATTACTAGAGAACCTATTCTAGAATATATATACATATATCTAGTATAGTTGTACACAACAGGGCACACATGCTAACCAAATTTCAGAAGTACATTCACAAAACATCTACAAAACATCCCCAAAGACCCAAGTGTACATGAATGACTCTAGGAATCCAACAACAAAAGACATCCAACAATACTTCCAACCTTGTTAGCTACTGCCTCTCTTGCTGCTGCTCAACCCCTACTGCACGATATCTACCTCCTTGTGCACGTCCACCTAAAAAGGGTGTGGGAAACCCACAGGGTGAGATTCCAAATCTCAGTGGGAGATAAAATTCTCCACCAACTCTATTATTATCACAAATGAGATAATTAAAGAAGCAGTAAGGTACAATTATAAGAAGTAGGTAAACATCTATGAAACATCTTAACATTATTACAGGAATATAAATAACATGTATAATTCCTATGAACAATATTCTACAAAGATCAAGCAAGATCTCATCCCCTGTTTCTGTATTTGATCATGTATAATTATACTACATGATTGATTGTGTATTTTATTATACCCTGAGGATTTGAGTCGTACCACTCAAATCCAATTGACCACTTCTAAGTCGAAATTGGTGCCATAGTAGGTCTAGTGGAAGAGTCAAAATCCATGACCTTACCACCTCGTGGTTAGTACATGAGTGCAACATGTAGTGACATCACCAGTCAAACTGCTTGTAGTGACAAATAGTCATGTTGTACAAACCCAGTCCACCTTGGTACATGCCACGACGTTAGTGAAACTGAGTTATAGCCCACAGCCACACTCTTGTAGGGTATGGACCACATCCAATCATGTGTCACATATCATCAAGCTACGGTCCAAGATGCACTCTTGTAGGGTATGGCCCACAACCAATCTTCAAGTTAAGAGGATATTCATCCTCACCCCCCGCATATTAAAAAATATGTGCTCCAAGTTGAACTTATTTCACCATTCAACAAGTACTGACATTGAATGGTTCTATGGCATAGGGAAATCTACATTATTAGGTTCCACTTGATTAGTTAGGTCATTTAAGTATCTTTTAGCATCAATCAAGTTACAATGTACAACCTATAAACAAATTCTACATGAATAAGGGCATAGCACATCGCCAAAACATATTAGAGCATATAGGGTGTGATCTCATCACATTATCACTTGATGCTTGTCATTCACCATATTTTTCATCACAAGCACCACATATCTAAAAAACCCTCCTCATACTACTAAGGAAATCATCATCTCATATAAGGCACTAAGCCATCATTAGGTCATAAGACCATTTACCTACTCTTTCAATGATACCAACATCAAATATGCCTCATAAGGCCCATTCAAACATATCATAAACAACATAGGTCCTACCTGGCTATGCTTATCAACTGGTATCACCTGCATGGTTTTATTCTTATAATAAGAAGAGAAATACATCATCAACACTACCATCTCATAAGATTCATGTCATTCACATTACATCATTAGAGTTAGAGTTCTTATTAATCAATTAGGGTTTTATAAGGTTGGATCAACAACCGCCCTTAGATCATTGCTCCCACCATCATTACCAGGTTTTCTATGAAATGAAGGTTATAGAACACAACATTCCTTTATTATTCACACAACAATCCCATAGGGTATCACATCATATCATGTAACCCTATCATGAACGTGATGTAACATAACCACCATCACAAGGTATCGATTGAGACTATCGTATAAGGTATCAGTTAGCACTTTCCATAGGGTATTGACTAGTCATCATCACAATATGTTGACTACCACTATGCAAGGCACTAGGGATAACCTACCAATGTTGTATTGGTTTACCACTTCTTGAGAGTGTGACGGTCAATACAACCTAAGGGTGTGACAAGGAACACCACCCTATGGTGTGACAACCAGCAACACCTAAGTGTGTGACGGGAAACACCACATTATGGTGTGATGGCTAAAACCACCTAAAGGTGTCGAGGAACTAAATCATGTCAGGAAACTATAGGTATATTGGTTGTTAGGGTTAGGGTTTAGCTAGGCATCACAAGTTAAGGTGTATTTGGAAACACCAACCTAAAGGTGTGTCAACTTCCACTCAACTATGGTGTCATGGTTAGCCTTCAAAATAGACCATCTCCATGAGGTACATCCATATCCATGAGGGGCTAACACCTACGAGGCATATCGATTTGAGCATCACCTTATCTACTTAGGAACTTTAAGATCATGATGGCTAATACCCTTCATGTCATATTGATATTAGCCATCACATATCGGTTTAGGTACTTCTAGGGCATGACAGGTTGGTTCTTTAAGATCTATTAACCATAACGGTTTGGAAGCCATAAGCCATGATGATCTAACCTTCTCTACACATGTTGACCTAAACATTCACAAGGAATGTCATTCTAGGAATCTCCACATCATGACGAATTGCCACATTGGGTGTTAGTTTGTTTCACTATAAGTCATGACAACCTACCCTAAATATGGTGCATGTATGTGTGTGAAGTTGTTGGCTTCCACCATACAAAGGTTGGCCAATAGTCCATCTACTAACATATTAAGAAGGTGCAAGACATGAATAGCAAACCAATCAGTTTCCATCATCAAAATAGTTCTAAGTCCATTAAAAACTACTACCATACAAGAGATGAACGATCTAGGGGTGAAGAACAAACATAAGAACATGAAGAGTGAAAATAACAAATGAGTTTAAGAGTTATATAAACAACCTCAAAGATCCAAGCTCCAAGGTCAATATTTAAGTTCATGAGCTCAAGGTATAAGATGACCCACCAAACATGATCACCACTAGACCTCCAAGGAATAACATGATACCAAGGTTAAGATGGTTCAAGATGGAAAGAAGGCATCCAAGATCCATGGCTAAGAATAAGAAGACGAAGAAGAAGAAAGACCTAGGAAATAGAGCTTACCAAGGTAGAAGATGAAGGTTTATCAAAAAACACTACAACATGGAACTCATCTACCAAGCTCCAAGAGAGACTCTCTAACTCCTTAATCTTCTCAAGGTCATCCACCAAGAAAGAGATAAAGCAAGGATGGCCAAAAGGATCCTCATGCATAGAGAGAAAGGCGATTATATACTAGAGGGATGAGAGAGGGATCATGGAAGAGTTGTCATCACCTTAGGAGCTTAGGATCCACTTGTCCATGAAAAGGAGTCACATGCACAACATCATGCAAGGCATGGTGATAAGGTATAGGCAAGGTCTTGCCCTCTTGGTCTCCTACCAAGGTCATGCCTAATACCATATCACCACACATCCATAAACTGATAGGGTATATCTCTACACACTCAAAAACAGATAGAGATCCACCCTACACACTCACAAACTGATAAGGTTGAACCCTACACACTCACAAATCGATACACAACCCCTGCAAGACTCTAACCTGAGACAACACATGTAGGTGCAAGACACACCTCACATATGTGTCCAAAACATCACCAAGGATGTTACTACACAACCAAGACCCAAACAAAGTGCCCATATCTCTCTCTCTACTAGATGATGCCAAGAGAGAGAAGGAACACTCAAGAGGTGGAAAACTTGCACATCAACCCCTACTCTGGGTGAATTGCAAATTGCACCAAAACCTCACCACAAAATGCAAGCATCATCCAAACAAGAAAAAACAAGAATCTTTAAGCTTCCTACAAGACCTAATTACATATCAGATGACTAGAGAAAGGTTCTAAGCAACATACTTAGGCAAAACAAACTGAATTACCCCAAAATGTGGGTCATGGTTCTTACAGTAATAGTCAATTGAGGGGCCTTGAACTTAAAAAAGACTAAAGTATCATTATCATGAAGTAGAGATGGAGATAGAGGCCATACTAGGTAACACTGAAGAAGGTGGTGGGTCTATTTCCTCCTCAACACGGAAAACATGTAAGGTAGGAGATGAAGTCTCCATCATATGATATGGATCTGATGCCCTAGATAGAATATGAGAGGCAAATGGTAGTGCATGTTGTAGATAAATGCAAAAACATAGATAAATTGAGAGTCATATGATGTATCAATTAGATACTTAGGTTTAATAATGTGATTTCATATCCTTTACTCCCTAATACCAATTGATAAGGTTAGGGTTGTCTAGGTTAATTGAAACTTTGCACCTTTTCTCAGTTGACTATGTCAAATCCAAATATTCAATTGGGTTTTAATTTGAGATAGGAAATCATGTTATATACAACAATATATACTTAAGGTGGTTAATGCAAATAATATTTATTTGAGAGGAGGTACATTTCTAAAATTGAAGGGAATCAACGATATATTATTACATACTCATATACTAAGTAATGAGGAATATTATGAACATATATGTGGTAAATTTCTATTAACACCAACATATCCTTTATTGCATAATCTGGGTTGAGTTGTGCACATAATTAAATTTTGATGTGTTAAATGGTTGGATTGTTAGATGTAGGACTTATTCTAGAGTTTTAAATCACTAGAAGAAAATTCACTTGGTGACTTAGCATTATTGTTCATGTTTATTTTAGATTTATATTCTTGGGATGTTACACATACGTCTACAATCAATTTTTGAAACCTTAGTCAATGTTATGTTGATATCTAGACAATTTATCACTTCTAACATCCAAATCATGGATGTGAACCAATTCATTCTTGATTTGATTAGTGAACTTGATTGTTTTTGGTGACTAAATAACACTAAAGATGCATCAATCTTATGTAAAAAATTTCTTTTTGGAACACATTTCTGTTTCCAAGACCAGATTTTGTGTTAAAGTTTGTGAAACTCAGTATACATCTATAAATAAATATTTCCAACTTTAGTTACCCATCTGAATGACAAGCACCCCTAAGAGATGTGGCATTTAGTATAAATGTGACAAGTGTAGCTTATTCATAAATAAATTGAGAAAATTTGTATAATGTCTTTACCTAAATGATGGTCTCTGACTTAAGACTAGATGCTGGAGACCAGTGTCGTCTAACTTCTCTCAATAAAGATGATGATGACACTTTCCATCAGCCTCCCTATAAAGAGAATACAAATGCTCGTTAGCAACGAGAAGTTGTAGATTCAACTTTAAATCATTTGGAAAGGTCTCGTATGACATTTGTAAGCATCCGAAGAGGAACGATGGTCTTTCTGTAGAGAAGCAATATATAATTACAAATAAATATATTCAATTTCAGTTACTCGTTTGAATGAAAAGCAACCCTAGATGATGTGTCATTTACTATAAATCTGACAAGTGTAACTTATTCATGAATAGCTTGATAAAAATTGTTCAATATGTCTTTACCGCGATGATGACATATGACTTATGACTAGAAGTAAGAGCCCAACGTCGCCTAATTTCTCAATTAAAATCAACACTACAACAAAATAGATTAAGGGTCAGGGTCAAATTCCTTACCAATACTTGATAGTCCTTGAGGATTACTATTTGGTTAGGGCCATTCACTGAGCACTATCTCTTGAGTAGAGGCTTGGTGACCGGTAACATTCCTCAGGTTCAATCCTTAATCCAAAAGAATGAAAATCCTTGACATTTAACTCTAAGTTTGGATCAAAATATGAGCCCATACTTTTTTATGTAGAGGCCCACATTATTCTAATTTAGAGACACATGGCCCTCTAATATAGAGTCCAGTGAAATTCTAATGTAGATACACGAGTAGAAGCCCATGATCTATTAAATCAAAGATCCAATGTAAAAGCTTCATCCTTTTAGTGAATAGACCAAAAAAATCTACATTTTCTTATATTTTAAAGAAGAAATCATTGCATCCATCACCGTCAACATTCTCTAACTATTTTTTTTATTTTGCAATGAAAAAATTAATGATTTATAAGGGGGAGGACATGAATGTTTCCCCCTGTGTTACAATTTGTATTATTCGATATGAAGCTTACAAAAAAAATATTGCATTCTTCTCTATAAAGTATGATTTATCTAGTATGAAGTAGTAGTTTCATAGTCTCAAGATGCATCCTTTTAGTCTAACAAAAATTCTTGAGATCATTCGATGCCTTCTATATATAGTATTCCATCAACAAATTAACACATAAAATATTCAACAATCCTCTTATTTTTATCACAACTATTGTATTTAGCACTATGGACAATATTACTTGCCATGTTTATCAAGAAACCTAGTAAGAATCATGAGTACAAGGATGATTGCACACTCAATTTTCAGATCCATATGTGGCTGCAAAACATAAAATCTAATAGCTTACTTTTCCATTCACATATATAGATAATCCATTAGAATCATAACTATAGGAAATAAATTGAATGTCTAAGACAATTGCATCACTTTTTTATTTTAAAGTGCATTTCTTCAATATGTTTACGGCCATAACCATCATTGTCTTTCTATAATCCCAAGGAAGGACAATTATACTTTGAATATATATAATAGGAGAGTACATCATATACCTTGATTAGATCATGGTAGAAAAAAATGTTACAACATCACTGATACTAATCATGTAGTTGGTAGGCATTTGTATGTTGAAAGAAAATGAATATATTTGTCGCCAGACATAGCCTTCAAGATGCATAACATGTAGATCAAGAACATATGTGATGGTCACAACTTGAATAATTCTTAATGTAGTCAACATTAGGAAGCTTCTACATCTCCTCTAGACCATGCTTTTTCTGTGAAGTCAACATTTAATGGCGATTAGCTAGACAAGTGAGCAAAGAAAGTTGAGAGATTGAATAAAGTAAATGAATATGCAAGCAAATGAATTAGCGTCCATGGTAAGAAAGAGGGCCAGATGGTGGTATTTTGTAGGAAAGGCTAAATTACGAGAGGGAATACATATGAATATATATGATGGTGAATGGGTGGGTTAGCGGGAAGGGGAATGTTCTGGATTTTAATGTAAGGCTGGATTTTGGTTGTATTATCTTTTAATTGGAAACAATGGAAATTGTTTGATATTTGTCTGCTAAGTTTATTGTATTGATGGTATTTCAATTATTTAAAGTATGTGTGGAGGAAAGAATTGAAAATAAAATCAAAATAAATTTTGAAGTAGAGTAGTCGTCAGGGATGTCTAGCACATAGCTCAAGGATTATACTTGGGGAGTCCTTAAAAAAGGGTCAAAGAGAATGTCCATAACTGTAAAGACCTAATCCTTTTTTAGTTTTGTTGCGCTGAGGATGTCACTTGTAACTAACCTCCCTCTAATGATAATAGAGATGCTTGTTAGCATCGAGAAGTTGTGGATTCAAATTCAAATTATTTCAAAAGGTGCTGATATAAGATCTATAAGAATCTAATGAGGAATGATGGTTGTTCTCTAGAGAAAATGGAAGTGTGGCTAAATGGGGAGAAACTGATCTATCAAATGAATGAAGCTAGGAAGAATGCTAATAAGTGGAAAAATTTCCTGGTTGGATACATAATTGGATTGCATCCTCATCTTCTCATGAAATCTTTCTTCTTAGTATCTGGCCATTAAGAGGAAATGTTGAGGTTTTGAACAACAAAAAAGGCTTCTTCTTTATCAAATTTTCTAATTTGATTGGCTTGATAATCTTATAGAATGTGAAACATGGTTCATGGAAAGAAAACCAATCATTCAGTCAACATGGAAGATTTAGAGATACCTTCACTAAGTGCAAGCTATATGACATGCATGTGCATGTGAAAATCCATTATCTACATCTCGAGCTATGGGATATCAAGGATGTTATGTAGAATTAGGTCAACTCCAAGAACCCCCCCCCCCAATGCATATCTAGATATACAAGTGATTTTGAGAATATGGACTTTTCCAAATTGCAAATACTTATGTCACTGTGACGTCCCCAGATTTTCTAAAACTTAATCTGTTGTGTGACGTCCAAATTGAAACCTCACCTCAGCAAGAATTCCAATTTAAACATCCCACACTAGGCTAAGAAGAAGAAAATCAAGGGAGTCAGAAGGAAGCAATCAATAGCACATGTACATGAACAATAATAAAACCATACACACATGTTCACCATTCAACATATAATTACAACATGAATTATTACAACATTTGATATTACATATTGAACATCAAACTATACATATACATGTACTACCACTAAACTACATGATCTTAAAACAACAGGTCCACATGTACATCAGCTCACCAAACAATTCTACTATCTTGGATCTTCAAGAGCATAATCAAAACCTAAACAAATGATTACATGCGGTACATGTCACACAATATTCAAGAATATTGTACTAAGTACGCCTAAGTGTCTTTTATTTACCTCTCATCATATCTTGGCAATAAGATAAAACTAATACTTGGCAGTAATAGAAGAATATAAGCAAATCATATACTTGTACAAAGATATTCATTAGCAAAAGAGAACACATATATTTTAAGCACATTTCCATCATACATCTCGTGTGTCTGCCACCAAGTGGCTTTGACGTCTTTAGGCCTTATGATCTACCACCAAGTGGTTTGTGATCATTATACAAACATCATATGATCTACCACTAAGTGGTTTGTGATCATTATGCATGCTCTCTACCACCAAGTGGTTTATGAGCTATATTATGATGGAACATCTATATTATGTTTGCAGGTGTTCATAGCCATAAGTATGGAAATTCAAGCAATATATCATACAAGACAATCATTTCAATCAATACCATATGCCAAGTCTTTACTACCATATAACACAAGCATAATGTATAATAAGCCAAGCAAGAGGTAATGGCATACCTTGATCAAGAGATAATCTAAACCACATATTCCTGACATCAACTATATCCTCATGTCATCTATGTCTGGTCAACCCTGATTAAGACAAGATCATAT
The DNA here is from genome assembly GCA_963693085.1 of Alisma plantago-aquatica. Lineage (NCBI taxonomy): Eukaryota > Viridiplantae > Streptophyta > Magnoliopsida > Alismatales > Alismataceae > Alisma > Alisma plantago-aquatica. Next base: position 1,189,868,342 of record OY856410.1, on the reverse strand, counting down.
ACTGTCATCAAATTCTCATCATCTTACATCTCATCTTAACCCTAATCATGTTCATTAGAGTTTATCTTAGTCTCTTTAGGATATGCTCATTATTACTTGTATTCTAGTTTTAGAATTATCTTATTGATGTCATTTTCCAGATTACATCTCATTATCAAAGTTCATCATCTAAACATTAGGTTCCATATCCTTTTTGTGCACATATTAACCATATTAGAGTTACATCTCATGTATTAAGGGTGCTCTTCATATAACATGAATTTCGTGCATCAACATGACCATATCTGACATCATATGCATTCTATACATAATTATGGACTTACTGATATTTTTCCATGATTTTATGTCATCATTTGCTATTTATTATCCATTAAACAAGTATTACACATCTTATATGATATTGCTAATATTTAATCATCAAAAGCCTAATATTATTGTTACATCTTGTTCTATGCATTTTTTTGAGAAGTTTGGTACCTTATTTGCATTTTTCTGATAATTGAGCTAAATTTCTACGAATTATTGAAGATCTATACATTACTAGGATAATTACCTCTTTCGACCCAACAGTGTGCTGCCACGTGGCTATGGAGAGGCGCATGCTCCTCTCTGGCCCACACTGAACCAGACAATCCTTAGTTCGGCTAGCTGGAGGCTAGGTTTTGTTGGTTCTTGGCCACTGGACCCGGTTCATCCCACTTTCACTTGCTCACAGACTCCTATGATCTTTCTCCTCGCACGACGTCTGTGTGTTTGCCACAGCTGTCTACACCTGGTCCACCTTCGACGAGCAAAAGTTTTGTTGTTGGCTCCTCCTCCTCGCGGACTCAAGGATCTCACCTGGAGTGGATGCTTGTACAGTGACGAAGCAAAAGAAGACATACCATGGCCTCCATGTCGCTGCCACACAGATCAAAGCCGGCGAGAGGTCGATCTCTAGACCATCCTCCCCATGATGCCTCCGCCGCACAGCTTGTCTCTGGTGAGGAAAATGGCCACCCACTGTAGTCGACGCCTCTGTGCGTCTCCCTATTCCTTTCTCTCTCACATTCAATGCCGTCGTCCATCCAGTTCTGGGCGCGATCTTCTACCATGGGAATGGTTTCCGGCGAGCATTCGACATCTATTTCCCCTCACCCAACTCCTTCTTTGTCAACTCAGATTGTGTGGATGGGTTCTCCTTCTCAGTTCTTTATCTGCCCGCTCGAAGTCGACTTCCATCTGTGAGCCATCGTCATGTCGTGGATCAACGACAAAGGACCTCGTCTACAACTTCCAGATCCTAGCAACTAGTCCATCTCCATGGTGGATCCTTCATCAGCATCGTTTGCAACTGGAGCTAGGGCTTGAAGTAGCTCCTTCTCACTCTTCTGTTCGACACTATTAGTGCCAAGATCTGTCTTGTTCTCTCTGTTGTAGCTAGGACTAGATCCGGTTTGTGGTTGTTGGTGCTCATATCCTCTCTTCCCTCACCTTCCATATTGCGGATTTGGGTGGAGAATCGGTACAAAAGGGGAGTTAGGACTCCCTCTTCTCTGCTATGTAGGTTCTGAAAGATGGGTCTTTCCACTTCCTTGTGTAGAAGAAGGTAACTGCTATTTCCATTTTCTCCATATGGCCACGAACAAGACGTGGGATGATGGGTTGGCTAGTGGTCACTTCTAACCCCATGATCTCCCGCCAGACACGAGATTGAGGACAAAGTTCACCCGTCAGGTCTTAAAGAAAGGTCAAGATCAACTCTCCTCAAAGTCGATCCGGGCTTCTAAAAGGAATGCCTAGTCCATGCACATTAGAAAGGGGTAGCATGACATCTCACTGGATTCAAGCCCTAGTTTTCAATCACGACTCATTGTTTAGCTATACATAAAATACACATAATCTTATCATATTTGAACTTCAAAATCATCTTATAGGAACATCCAATATTCCTCAAACTTTGTGCATATCTTCCTAACCACTCAATATGCATTCTTATATAAGTTGGCATCAAAACTCTTTTATTTGGCCAATCAATAAAATACCTCAAAAGGGCATAAACTTAGGGATTGCATCCATGATGTCCACATAAACATTAAAGTATATTGACTTAAAAGTAATTTGAATCCTCAAATTATGATCTCACTTTTTCAATTGGATATTTAGAACCCTAAAAGTTCATCTCATCACATCATATACACCTTAAGAGAAATTTCATCCTCGAAATTCAACCATTCTCATACTCTAAGGAAAACCCAAAAGGTCTTCATACACAACTAGGGCACTATTCCAGGTGCAACATTCCCATAAACATAATGTCCAAAACATATATGTATCACCCCTAGGAGGCTATTAAGGCATATGTGGTGAACTACCCCTTCAAAAGGGTTTAGAAACTCATGTTCAACCATGACATATCTCATATGTTAGGGTTGCATCCTTATCTTTATCCATGCATTAGGGTTCCGTCATTATATTACCATATTTTAAAGGAGTTAACTAAAGTTAACCCATTATATCAAGGTGCCATCAACATTTTATTGAGCTAATTGTTAGAACATGTTCAACATTAACATATGCCTTTTAGGAGGGAGTTAACTATAATTACCCCACTTTTTCCATCTAGTATATATCAAGATGTCATAATCATTATGTTGTGCTAACTATCAAACTATATGTTTTTTTTTCTTCTCTATTAAGCACTAAGATTAACACCTCAACATAGTATATTTTAATATATTGATCTGTGTTTTAGATGGGTAGCCCTAGAGCGTCTGCGAGCGCCCCTACCAGCGGCTGCCATGGCAGTACGTGCCAGACTGAAGAAGAAGGTGACAGGGATCCAGGACAACATCGACACTCGATTCCCATCGGATCGACTGGCATGCATCTGTCCTACAACCAGAATAGAACGAATCCGCCGCAATCCCCTGAACATCCGACATCAGCCATGGACGTCGATGAAGGAACTCGCGCACAATAGTTTCCTCCCCTTTCGGAGAACGGGACTTCCAACCCTGATGGAACGCAGAACCTGCAAAATTGCCCCTCCTACAGGGACTCTGGCTCCAAGGACGTCTCAAGGGGGAGGGGTGAAGGATGGATCAAGATCAACGCCGACACCTGCCGGATTGAAATCCGCAAACAAGACATCGTGATTAACTCCGAAAATGGCAAGAAATCCTTTGACATCAGAGATGAAGCCCTCTCGGAAATCCTTAAACCCTGGAAGTACACGATCATCGTCAAACTCCTTTGAAGGGAAATAGGGTACATGACCCTCTGTGACCGCATCAAGCTTCTCTGGAAGCCAATTGGAGGGTTCAATCTTATCGACATGGAGAATGACTTCTTCATCATCCAATTGCAGACGAAGGTAGACTACATTAATACTCTCGTCGGTGGCCCTTGGCCGATCTTCAGATCGTACCTAATGGTCCACGGTGGTCACCATGTTTCTCCCCGCTGATCGCAACCCCCCCTAGGTTGGTTGCATGGACCAGGATCCCTAATATTCTGATTCACCTGTACCATGAGGCGCTTCTGTGGGAAGTCGGCGACTATCTCGGGAAGACGATAAAGGTGTACATGCAGACGAAGTCACAACGACGAGGGAAATTTTCCTGCATTGCAGTATAGTTGGATATGTCCCAACCCTTGATTCCGGAGGTGGTCATTGAACATGCTCATTACAAGATCGAATACGAGAACATACCCTTCATATGCCTTCACTGCGGACATGCCGGACACTTGGAGAAGGACTGCCGCAGTAGGATTGACATGGAGAATAAAGCGAGGCAAGAGGCTCTATCAGCCGGCTTGATAGTCGTTGAGCCCCTGTCAAGGAAGGAAGGGTTCTCCTAGGTGATTCACGCTCAACCCTTCAAGCACAAGGTGAGAAAGACTGCTACCAACACCAAACCAAAACAACCAACCATCCTACACAACAAATTCCAGGACCTGGCGGATCAAACTGAGGATGAAGACGACCCAATGGAGGTCGTAGATACAGAACAGGTTGCGGAGAAGCTGATTTCAGGCATCGACTGGAAATAAAGGAAGCTACAGACGAAGAAGGATAAGAAGCAGGCCATGCAGGACAGAGGGGATCATCAAAATCTGGACGTTGTTCCTGACCAAACAAACCCTAGCGAGCATACAACAGCGATGCCACACGGAGTTGAAGTCCTGCAAGGGTGGGACTCTCTAGTCTCTCAGGAACACCCCTTCCTATCGACGAAGTTCTCGATAGGGGGACAAGGAGGTCGAGCCCCGAGCTACACCTCCTACAGGAGTCCGGTGAAGCCTACGGCAGGGATTCACCTGCGAAATAGGAAAGTCATAAACGTCGGGGATCTGGGACGCGCTTCCATGCAGAAACGTGGGAAGCAAACCCTTCTCTAGGATCTTGAAGATGAAGCGAGGCAGATGGGATCCTCAAATCTGGAACCATCTTCCCAATGAATTTGATCGCTTGGAATACCTAGGGTATGGGTGATGATGATACCCAACGTGCAGCGTCCTATCTGGCGACACTCCATGGAGCATCCGTAATGGCTATCTTTGAGCCCAGATGTAGCGGCAGCAAAGCCCTCAAGATCTTCAAGCGCTTGGGCTTTCCCCAATCGTAGAGAGTCGAGGCGGTGGGCTACGCAGGAACCATCTAGCTCCTGTGGAAGATGTTTGTTTCGTTGGAGGTGATCCTCTCCCACAAACAATTTATCCATTACAGAATCCAAGATAAATTCTTTACTTTCATCTATGCTGGTACCACTCGAGCGAGCCGTCGCTTGCTCTGGCATCAATTACAAATTCTAGAAAGTACTATTCATGCTCCATGGGTATTCATTGGAGATTTCAATGTGGTCATGCATCCCTCAGAGAAGTTTGGGAGTTCCTCCTTTGATAGCGCAAATAGTAGAGATTTTATCAATGCAATGGTGGATTGCCAGTTGCATGACCTCGGCGCCAATGGCCCTCACATGTCCTTTAGGTGGGGCCTTCTTCACGAACGGCTCGACCGCGGCCTGGGTAACTCCCACTGGCTCAACCTTCCTTTCTCCCAACCTGTACAGGTCCTGGAGTGAAATCACTCCGACCACACACCCCTTTTTCTCTCGCTACCTCAGGGGCCAAGGTAGTCAAGTCGCCATTTGCGTACCTCCACAAGTTGGCATTCCATGGCAGGGTTCAAAGACCTTCTAGCAAGCTCTTGGGACACGACTTTGCCTCTACACCTGGCGGCGCCGGCTTTTCTAAAGGCAACTTCTTCATGGGAACTCACTAATAAGAAAACAGTAGCGTGGGATAAGCAACGTCTAAGTAGGAAGATACGGTGGAACCAAACCAGGCTCACTATAAGCTTCGATACACACATCGCAGCGGAGACAGTTCAGCTCCAGATCGACCTGAATAAGGTTGTTAGACGCGAGCAGGAAGAGTGGAGGCAGCGAGCTCACTGTGATTGGGTGAAATTGGGGGACAATAACACAAGCTATTTCCAATCTCTGGTGAAGTCAAGAAGAAGGACAAACGCTATAACTCTCCTGAAAAACGACGATGACATATGGGTGGATGATGTTGCACATCTCAAGCTACTGGTGCTAAACTCTTTCTCGGCAGTATACAAAGGCATGGACTCTGCTGCTAGAAAAAGAGCCTGCTCGAATTTCGTCGGCGTCTTCCCTATGCTCACGCAGGAAGAGATAATCGAATTGGGTAAGCTTCCTTCTGAGGAGGAGGTATGGCATGCTCTGCATTCCATGGCACCCTTGAAAGCGCCTGGTCTCGATGGGATTGGGGCATCCTTCCTCCAGGAGCATTGGGCTCTTCTGAAGACTCAGATCATGAAATTCATCATAGGTCCCTTTGAAGGCCTTCCTATAGAGCAGACAGCAGCCAATTCCACCTTGGTTCTTATTCCCAAAAGACCCTCGCCGGAACGCTGCTCACACTTACGCCCGATCTCTCTAAACAATGTCACCACCAAGCTCCTATCCAAGGTGCTCGCCTGCAGACTCAAGGACCACCTCAAAACATGGATCTCCCCATACCAATCAAGCTTTGTTCTGGGGTGCAAGATCGGCGATAACATCGCTCTTGTACAGGAGATTGTACACTCCATGGAATCTAAAATGAATACCAAGTACACCATGGCTGTGAAGATGGATTTAGTGAAAGCCTTTGATAAAATGAGTTGGACTTTCATCGAAGACACTCTACGCCGAACGTACATACCAAAATTCCTTATATTTGTAATACTTCAAATCATTTCCTCTGGTGAAACCTCAGTTCTATGGAACGACGAAGCAATTGGCACCTTCAAGCCTTCTTGTGGTGTTAAGCAAGGTGATCCCTTATCGCCCTACCTGTTCGTCCTCTGTGTGGAGAGGCTTAGTCAGTTCATTGAAGCTGAAATCATGAAGGGACATTGGAGACCCATCCTACTAACGCAACAACGGCTCCCTCTCTCGCACGTGAGCTTCACCGATGACATCCTGCTCTTCAATGATGCATCCATTCAATAGGCCTGGACCATTCTAAAATGTCTGAGGATCTTCGGCAAATCCTCAGGCCAACTACTCTCGGAGTAGAAGTCTACTCTTTTCTTCTCCAGGAATACTCCGCGCTCCTTAAGGAACATGATTACGAGGATGATGAAAATTTGTGAAACACATGATCTGGGAAGACATCTGGGCATCCCGATCATCCATAAGAGAAAGAGAAAACAACACTATCAGTATCTGATTGAGAAAATGCAGACCCAGGTTGGCCTATGGCATAATCGCTTCCTCTCTCTCGCTGGACGCCTCACCCTAGCGAAATATGTCCTTCTTTCGTTACCCTGCTACACCATGCAAATGACACAGCTACCTGCATCAGTTTGCGACCGTATGGATCAAATTACTCGTAGATTTATCTGGCAAGGATCACAACCATAGAAGAAAGCAAGTTTGGTGTCCTGGAAACATATCACCAAATCGAAACCCATGGGAGGACTCGGCATCCGGCAAACCATGGACTTCAATAAAGCATTGCTGCTCAGGTTAGCCTGGCAGTACATCCAAGGCATCCAAACACCATGGATAACCCTCATGAAGGTGAAATATGGCTCGCAAAGCCCGACCAACCAGTCAGGCTCACACATATGGCGAAGTATCAAGGGCTACTTTTCGATCATACAATCCAATTCTAAATGGGCTATGATCTCCGGTGACGACGTCAATGCCTGGTTTGACGAGTGGGTGGGGGACGGTCGATCCCCCCAGGTCCTTCCTGATAGAATCATCCCAGAAGACCTGCAATACCTCAAGGTGGCGAGCATGGTCAGTGACAAGGGCACCTGGGACACAGAATTTATCGTAGCCTGGTTCCTAGAAACCACAATCCATACAATCCTCTCCATGCCACCCCCTCAACGAAGATTTGGGAAGGATTGTAGATATTGGATCCACATGCAAAATGGGGATCTCACGGTGGCTTTGGCGTATCAGGTACTGACCAATTCCTTGCATGATAATGGAGAGAGTTGCTACAAGGAGATATGGGCACTGCAAGTTCCTCATAGAATCAAGACCCATATCTGGCTTACTCATTGGAACAGACTTCTTACAAATTCCCTAAGATTCATGAAGCATATGACGGACTCCAATATCTACCCGAAATGTCAGATGGCGGAAGAATATGTTCTCCATGCCCTCAGGGATTGCGAGACAGTGCGCAGAACGTGGATGCTCTTGCCTCCTCCTCTACCAGCTGCCTTCTTCTCAGCCACATCAACCAGAGACTGGATTACATATAATCTCAAGACTACAAGCAATGGAGACAACTGACACACTCTCTTCTCTGTCACATGCTGGAGACTCTAGAAAAACCGAAATGAACTCATCTTCAACAATGAAAGTAAGCCTCTCGCAGTCATCGCTTGAACTCGCATCATCGTGTAGTTGAACCATCTCGCTTACATGTGGTTTATCCGGATCTATCTCCGGACAATATTCTCTCTTTCTCTTAGATCATGTCATCTAGGTAAGGTGATCTACCATAACCCATATTGCATATTGACCTTCCTTGGTCCATGAGAGACTTACCACAACATTCATAGTGATGAACTCCCATCCCCTCTTGGGGACTCTTTATCCTCTATATCAACTCACTCAGTTACTGGTGTTCGTCCTTCACCTACTGGCATGCATGGCAACAAGAGATGAAGCCAGATCTATCAAGGAAGCCTTTCCAATTTCTGCAAGTAATACTACTTCTCAAAACCCACCCCGTCCGAGTCCGATTGGAATCAAGCAGACCACAACAATCATCCATGTGGATGTTGCCGTCGATGCTATCTCACACAGAATGGCCACCAACTTTATCAAACATGACTACAAAGGTGAATGGATAGCCGGCGACGTCGAGATCATGGAGGGTAGTGACCCACTTCGAGGAGAGCTTCTTGCCATTCTTAAAGGCACCAGGCACGCGAAGGTTTTCAACCTTATCGACTGTATCATCCTCAGTGATTCTAAGCTTGCTGTGGACTAGACCACACACCGTGCCCCCGCTCTGGCCAAGTATCGGCGTCTGGTACAGACCATTGATGATGTAGTCGTCGGATGTCCCCCAAAGCTATCTATCATGTCCGTCGAAATCTCAACACCCTTGTCGATCTGCTGGGGAAACATTGCCTAAAGCAACCAGACAACAATCTATTCTTCAACTCCTGTCCCCCTTTCATCTCCAAACAATATGTGAAGGACATGACCTCCTTTTCTACTCTTTTTCCTATTCTTCCTAATTTAGGCCTTTGATGTAAGTGGACAATAGTCTACTAGTACCCAAAAAAAAAGATTAACACCTCATGTAATAAGTTTCATTCATATGATCATATTTCATTGCTCATAATAAATTGCAACATTTATTAATGATGGCATCACAAGCTTAACCATCTTTAATATATCATCATTATTCATTTACATGGTTAACCATCTTTAATATATAATCATTATTCATTTACATGGTTAACCATCTATGCATTAATATCGATTAAACCATCTCCAGTTTTTCATCATATCATGTCTATATATCGTGTCTCGAGATTAGTTCACATCCTTACATCTATTATATCATGGTTGTGCTAAAAAAACTTATATGAGTGGCTTATCAAACATATATCAAAACTTCTATTAGTTCAACTGAGGTTCTCCTGACCCATATCATGAGGGTAATTTCATGCTCAGTCTCTTTGAGATAACTCAACTCTAAGAGTATCTCATACCAAAAACTTTATCTTCCCTCCTTGGTCTAGGGTTCTCATATTACCTTATTGGTACTAGAGGATAGCTTCACAAGATCTAGACACATTAGCACAAACCAAAACATGCTACAACATCTTCTTCATAGGTATTCTACTCATGAAACATCTTACTCAAACTCTCTCTATATACACCACTAGATTCCTATGTGGGAAACCACCAACCCGAGCATGAGGCTTTATAGAAACTAACCTAGCTACCTCCTCCAGGGTCTTGGGATCTCTCCCTCACCCAGATGGTAGGCACTCATATTGATGTTCACATATGCACATATATAACTAGCCTCTCTCTGTCTCTAGGGTTTGGTCCTCCCAAGGACATCTAGGGTTCCACAAGACTATATGAATCATGCATTGAGCAACACAACTCATTCACTCAGGAGTATTCTAGTTTAGGACATATCATATCACATATTTCTCATATTTCTCACATCATGGAGTCTAGGTTCTCTGACCTTCTCCATGTAGGTCTCTCTCTCTCTCTTGAGCTAACCCCAAAACTGGTCCAAATACTAGAGGTCCTCCTTTGTAAAAGAGCTTGAGGCTCATGCTGACTCACAACTTGTCTTAACTTAACATATCTTATCTCATATAAGACTATTTACTTGCATCATCAAAACTTATTTCAAAACCTCAAATCTAAACTATGGTCCTCAAAGACAAACATAGGTCATCATAATCATCTTATATCATCTATATGAAACTTACATCATATCATCAAAACTTATTTCATCTATTCCATCTATCATATATTCCAATAAGGCTCTAGACATCTAATTTGGAACTACTCTCTCTTCTAGACTGATGTCATTCACTTTCAATTAGGTTGCATGACCACCTCCTACTCGTAAATGTGTGGGGACACATTTTTGTAATATATTAACATAATAAAATATTATATAGTTTTTCTCCGATAAAATAAGAGTCAGAGATAACTATTGAGGTTCGATCTGATTGGAATCAAAAACCAAATCCTGAAAATGAGTGTCCCACACATAGTAGAGAGTACCGTGTCATGAAAACTAGTGAAAAGGGTGAGAACATGGGGTAGACTAGTGTAGCTACTCTAGACAACGTGCACAATATGTCAATGGTTTCTCTTCCCTTGATGCACGCCATTTCCAAATAATGCAACATCCCATACCGATGCACTACAAGGAAAGAACGACATCTAAGGACTTGCTACTCAACAAGCACCAGTCTAGACCTAGTTCTCGGACATCTAGGTTCTAACCAAGAGGATTGGTCAGATCTAGTCTCTAAAAGACAACTAATCTAACCCTAAAATATTATTAAGTTCAAGGTTCTTTAGTTTTGAGTTGCATAATGAGCAAATGTCAGGTTTTTGTATTGTTCATTCTCTGATACCACCTGTCACGTCCCCAGATTTTCTAAAACTTAATCTGATGTGTGACGTCCAAATTGCAACCTCACCTCAGCGAGAATTCCAATTTAAACATCCCACACTAGACTAAGAAGAATAAAATCAAGGGAGTTAGAAGGAAACAATCAATAGCACATGTACATGAACAATGATAAAACCATACACACATGTTCACCATTCAACACATAATTACAACATGAATTATTACAACATTTGATATTACATATTGAACAACAAACTATACATATACATGTACTACCACTAAACTACAGGATCTTAAAACAACAGGTCCACTTGTACATCAGCTCGCCACACAATTCTACTATCTTGGATCTTCAAGAGAATAATGAAAACCTAAACAAAAGATTAGCACAATATACAAGAATATTGTACTGAGTACGCCTACGTGTCTTTTATTTACCTCTCATCATATCTTGGCAATAAGATAAAACTAATACTTGGCAGTAATAGAAGACTATAAGAAAAGCGTATACTTGTACAAAGATATTCATTAGCAAAATAGAACACATATATTTTAAGCACATTTCCATCATACATCTCGTGTGTCTGCCACCAAGTGGGTTTGACATGTTCAAGCCTTATGATCTACCACCAAGTGGTTTGTGATCATTATACAAACATCGTATGATCTACTACCAAGTGGTTTGTGATCATTATGCATGCGCTTTACCACCAAGTGGTTTATGAGCTATATTATGATGGAACATTTATATTATGTTTGTAGGTGTTCATAGCCATAAGTATGGAAATTCAAGCAACATATCATACAAGACAATCATTTCAATCAATATCATATGCCAAGTCTTTACTACCATATAACACAAGCATAATGTATAATAAGCCAAGCAAGAGGTAATGGCGTACCTTGATCAAGAGATAATCTAAACCACATATTCCTGACATCAACTATGTCCTCATGTCATCTATGTCTGGTCAACCCGGATTAAGATAAGATGATATATTGTCATCCGATTCTCATCATCTTACATCTCATCTTAACCCTAATCATGCTCATTAGAGTTTATCTTAGTCTCTTTAGGATATGTTCATTATTACTTGTATTCTAGTCTTAGAATTATCTTACTGATGTCATTTTCCAGATTACATCTCATTATCAAAGTTCATCATCTGAACATTAGGTTCCATATCATTTCTATGCACATATTAACCATATTAGAGTTACATCTCATGTATTAAGGATGCTCTTCATATAACATGAATTTCGTGCATCAAAATGACCATATGTGACATCATATGCATTCTATACATAGTTATGGACTTCCTGATATTTTTCCATATTTTTTGTCATCATTTTCTATTTATTATCCATTAAACAAGCATTACACATCTTACATGATATTGTTGATATTTAATCATCAAAGGGCTGATATTATTATTACATCTTGTTCTATGAATTTTTAGAGAAGTTTGGTACCTTATTTTCATTTTTTTGATAATCGAGCTAAATTTCTACGAATTATTGAATATCTATACATTACTAGGATAATTACCTCTTTCGACCTTACAGTGTGCTGCCACGTGGCTATGGAGAGCCGCCTGCTCCTCTCTGGCCCACGGTGAACCACACAATCCTTAGTTCGTGTAGCTGGAGGTTGGGTTTAGTTGGTTCTTGGCCACAAGACCTAGTTCATCCCTCTTTCACTTGCTCACGGACTCATGTGATGTTTCTCCTCACACAACGTTTGTGTTTGTGCTGCAGTCCTCTCCACCTGGTCCACCTTCAGCGAGTAAAAGTTTTGTTATTGGCTCCTCCTCCTCGCGGACTCAAGGATCTCACCTGGAGTGACTGCTTGTACAATGAAGAAGCAAAAGTGGACATACCATGGCCTCCATGCCGCCACCACACAGATCAAAGCCGGTGTGAGGTTGATCTCCAGATCATCCTCCCCATGAAGCCGTCGCCGCACAACTTGTCTCTGGTGAGGAAAATGGCCGCCCACAGTGGTCGACGCCTCTGTGCGTCTCCCTATTCCTTTCTCTCTCGCATTCAACGACGTCGTCCATCCAGTTCGGGGCGTGATCTGCTGCCATGGGAATGGTTTCCGGCGAGCATTCGACCTCCGTTTCCCCTCACTCGGCTCCTTCTTTGTCAGCTCAGATCGTGTGCTTGGGTTCTCCTTCTCTATTCTTTATCTGCCCACTCGAAGCCGACTTCCATCTGTGAGCCATCATCGTGTCCTGGATCAATGACAAAGGACCTCGTCTGCAACTTCCAGATCTTAGCAACCAGTCCATCTCCATGGGGTATCCTTCATCAGCATCGTTGGCAACTGGAGCTAGGGCTCGACATAGCTCCTTCTCACTCTTCCGTTCGGCACTATCAGCGCCAAGATATGTCTCATTCTCTCTACTATAGCCAGGACTAGATCTAGTTTGTTGTAGTTGGTGCTCATATCCTCTCTTCCCTCACCTTCCATATTGCAGATTTGGGTGGAGAATCGGTACAACAGAGGAGTTATGACTCCCTCTTCACTACTATGTAGGTTCTGAAAGATGGTTCTTTCCACTTCCTTATGTAGCGGAAGGCAACTACTATTTCCATTTTCTCCATATGGCCACGAACATGACGTGGGATGATGGGTTGTCTAGTGGTCGCTTCTAACCCCATGATCTCCTGCCAAACACGAGATCGAGGACAAAGTTCACCCTTCAGGTCTAAAAGAAAGGTCAAGATCAACTCTTGTCAATGTCGATCTGAGCTTCTAAAAGGAACGCCTAGTCCATGCACATTAGAAAGGGGTAGCATGACATCTCATTGGATTCAAGCCCTAGTTTTTAATCACGACTCATTGTTTAGCTATACATCAAATACACAGAATCTTATCATATTGAACTTCAAAATCATCTTATAGGAACATCCAATATTCCTGAAACTTTGAGCATATCTTCCTAACCAGTCAATATTCATTCTATTATAAGTTGGCATCAAAACTCTTTTATTTGACCAATCAATAAAATACCTCAAAAGGGCATAAACTCAGGGATTGCATCCATGATGTCCACATAAACATTAAAGTATATTGACTTAAAAGTCATTTGAATCCTCAAATTAGGATCTCACTTATTCAATTGGATATTTAGAACCCTAAAAGTTCACTTCTGCCAATCAATAAAATACCTAAAAGGGCATAAACTCAGGAATTGCATCCATGATGTCCACATAAACATTAAAGTATATTGACTTAAAAGTCATTTGAATCCTCAAATTATGATCTCACTTATTCAACTGGATATTTAGAACCCTAAAAGTTCACTTCTGCCAATCAATAAAATATCTCAAATGGGCATAAACTCAGGGATTGCATCCATGATGTCCACATAAACATTAAAGTATATTGATGCGATGATTTTGAGTCGCATTTATAGACTTGTTTGATATGCATTTTATGCATTTATTAGTCATTTTCATGGTTAATGTTGCATAATTCATTCATTTTGGTCTATGCTACTTCTTTATGTCAAATTCCCTTTATTTAAGCATTTTTAGTATTAATTATCGAAAAAATATATTTTGTGTGGATTTATGTGGTTCCGTGTGTTAATTTCAGGAAAAACAAGTATATGTTGTCGTCGATACCATCGACGGTGGTCGATTCCATCGACCGGACCACAGGCTGCTAGCCGCAAGGACCAGAACAACGTCGATACTATCAACGGGGATGTCGATGGTATCGAGATACCATCAGGCTGCTGGAGAGGAAGGAGTCGATACTATCGACATGATGGTCGATACTATCGATGGGAGGAGCTACAACGACACAAAACGACAAAACCGTCGCTATAGGTTAGTCGATACCATCGACTCGCGTCGATGGTATCGAGATGACATCAGTCACAATTACGGAAGAAAAGAAGAACAATCGATGCCGTGCTAGGTCGATACCATCGACCCGCGTCGATGGTATCGACATCGTCAGATATGAGTTGGATTCAGAATGATCTCAATTGGACGGCTGTGAGTAATTGGTGACTTAACTCGGGAATTAAACCTAAGGACGACACTCTTGACCAGGGGATCACATCATTAGCCACTGGACACATCTCGGAGAGCAAGGAGAGAAGAACGGAGCACGAGAGCACGCCCCAGCCAATCTGGATGCCAAAGAAGACGAATTCCACCTCCGAAAGGTGGCAAAACGCGGATTCCACGCCAATGATCGATTGGACCTTCTTCGTTCAGGGGTTTCACCACTCAATTTCGTTTTTCTCATGTTTCCCCTTTTCTTTACTACATTGTACTCTGAGATGAACATGCGGGGCTAATCCCCTTTATCTTTAGGACCGGGAGTAGCCCGAGGATTCATTGTATGACGATTTTATAATAGTAATTCATATCTTATCTCTTAAATCCGTGGTATAGTTTTGTGTTCTCCAATATATTGTTATTCTTGATCACCATAATAATAACCTAATGCCCTTAATTGCTTTGAAAGAAGAATTAACGATTGAAGAGAGACGGAATTTACATTAATTGACAAATCCCTTGAACAAGGCGGTGTAAGATTAATGGTGGATACCGAGAGGTCGTTTATAATGCACCTAGTTTAGGGTATAGGTTTACTACGACGGTGGAACCGACCTAGACATAGGTAGTGAATTGTACCATGATAGTGGGCAATTTAGATTTCAGGCCACTACCCGGAGAGAGAGATAAAATTGAGCAGCTATATAGAATTTAATACAATGAAAACCTGCGGTGAAACCGTAACCATAAAGATCTCCTTTTGAATTGATTAAATCAACATTTAATCGATTGCTTGTTTTGTTTTGTTTTTATGTTTCTTTTAATTTTAACAACAACTATCAACTTGTTAATCAGCTTTAGTGATCGCGAGTAGTTAGTAGGAGTCCCCGATGATTGCACGTATCCCTGAGTTCGACTCGGGCCTCATAAAGGCCTGTACTACTCGATGCGTTCACTTGCATTTCTACGCGTAGTAAATTTGCGTCAAGTTTTTGGCGCCTTTGTCGGGGATACGGTAATTTGTTGGCACTTCGAGTGTTGTGAGTTGCCACTCTAGGCCACCTTTTTATTTTATTTTATTTTATTTTTTTTTGTTCCAAAAATTCATAATCTATTTTCTAAATAATTGTAATCGTCAAGCACTGTACTAAATTTAATCTTTCTATTTTCAGGTACTGTGCATGGTGCAGACGCGTAGTACTGACTACGCGGGTCGCGCACCAGAGGTTCCGCTGTCGGGACCAGAAGATGAGGGTGATTATAATCAAGACGAGCTGGAGGATATACTTTCTGAACACGAACAAGAAAAGATGGACGAGCCACAGACAATATGGGAGAAGATCAAGGCTTCTTCCTCGTCCGCTTCCAAGGGGCCTATAAAGAAGCAAGCGCTGAATATTTCAACCTACAAGATTGATCCAGCTTTGATCAACTTGGTGAAGTCTAATGCCTTCCATGGGCTAAAAAATGAAGACCCTGTCACGCACATAAGTCAGTTTGTGGAGAATTGTGACATGGTAAAAATCGATAGGTTTCCACAAGATGTGCTCTACTTGAAGCTCTTCCCGAGTTCACTAGCGGGAATTGCGCATGAATGGTTACATAATTTAGATGATGAATATGTGGAGTCTTGGGACCACATGGTGGAGGTCTTCACCGAGAGGTTCTTTCCACCCGAAAAGACCAATGACATGATAAGAAAGATCCACAACATCACTCAACAAGCAGGCGAGACTTATTCTGAGACCTGGGAGAGATTTCAAATCATGCTCAGGCGATGCCCGCATCATGGGCTGGATAAGAAGACCCAAGTGAAAATCTTCTATTTTGCTCTCTCCAAGCATGATAGAAGCAACCTAGATTCGGCCGAGTCTGGATTCTTCTTGAATAACACAGACACTAGATGATTGGAGATCTTAAAGAACATGGCGAAGAAACAATCATGGGGTGAAAGAGGCACTGTGGAACAGGTTCGAGTAGTAGGAGAATCTAAGGCAATAAAGGAACTGAATGAGAATATGGATCTTCTCGTAAAGAAATTGCTTGCAAAGGAGGATATTGAGTCCGAGGACGAGGCTCAAGTGAAATTTATGAGGCAGCAGCCAGGTTACAGGAACAACGACTATTCATGGAGAAAAGACAACAAGTTTTCCTGGAAGGATCCTAACAAATTCTTGCAGGATCCGGATGCTAAACCCCAGCCAGGTGCAGAGGATAAGAGCACAGAGCTGCTCAATCAAGTTATAAAGCAAAACCAAGAACTCATGGCTACTTTTGGCCAACAAATAAAGCAACAAGGGGAGTTCATGAACTAATTCAGGCAGACACTGCAGAGCCATGGGGCTCAAATGAGGACAATAGAGACATCTATGGCACAGATGGCTGCAGAGATAGCTAGTTTGAAGAAGCCAGCACATCCAGGTTTCCCGGGAAATACTAATGTTCTAGGAGGGAACCAACAAGCTAAGGCCATTTTGCTAAGAAGTGGCAAGAAATTGTTAAATCCGTGGGCCAATGAAGCAAGCAAACCCCAAGATGAAAAAGAAGCTAGAGCCACTGAGGAGCTGCCCGCACCGGTCACAGAACCAGTCGATGACACAGTTGTGGATGCTACTGAAGACCCTATTGCAGAGGAGGAGGGACCTCAGAAAAGTACACCGTATGTGCCACCGCATCAAAGGGCATAGGTTGTACCGGTCCCTTATCCGAAAAGTGCTAAGCAAAGGAAGGTAGATGATCAATTCAAAAAGTTCTTGGACAGTTTCAGGAAGCTTTCAGTAAACATCCCTCTATTGGAAGCTATTGAGAAAATTCTGTCCTACGGAAAATTTCTGAAAGACATCATCCCGAAGAAGAGAAAAATTCCAGACACGGAAGTAGTTGTTCTTAAAGAGCATGTGAGTGCCTTCATCATGGGCACATTGCCACCAAAGAGGCAAGATCCGGGTTGTTTCAACATTTCGTGCTATATCGGGAAAGTCAAATTTGGTGAAGCATTATGTGACTCAGGAGCAAGCATCAATTTAATGCCCCTTTCTACATTCAAAAGGTTGGGATTAAAGGAGTCAAGGCCAAGTAACATGACAATTCAATTGGCAGATAACTCTGTAGTGAAACCATATGGGATTTGTGAAGATGTGCTTGTGAAAGTGGATAGATTTGTATTTCCTGCAGATTTTATCGTCATGGAGATGCAAGATGAGCAAGGCAATGAGCTACTACTCGGAAGACCATTCCAAGCTACAGCCGACATGATACTCGAGATGGGGAGAGGTCGGTTGACCCTGGGTATAGCCGATGACCGATTTGAGATGGTCATGCCTTCCAGCGTCACTTCACCGAAATCCAAGGAGCAATGCCACATGATGAAACATTTTGATAATACTATCTCACTTTGTCTAGGGAAGCCATTTCTGGATATGGCTCATGTAATTTCAAAGGTGGACAAAGGGACTTTGGTTGTAGACATCATGGAGCAAACCAAAGTAGTTTCCCTTTGCAAGGCTGTAGGAATCCTGAATGATGAGAATGAGGACATTCCTCCCTCTATGGAGGATGATGCCATAGAAACTTCTGTTTTTGATGCATATCCTGAATTACCATTGGAGGCTTGTTTAGCTAACATCACTCATGATTGGATGAGAAGCAAATCACTCAAGGAGTGCGGCAAGATGCTTCAGATGCTTCCATGTTTCTATGTGAGGTATTATGAAGATTTAGGTGAACTTCCCCCTCCGCTTCAATCATCATTGATTAGCCCGCCGGAGTTAGAGTTGAAGCCACTGCCACCGCACCTCAAGTACGCCTTACTAGCGGATGAAGAAAAGTTACCTGTGATCATTTCTGCATATTTGAGTGTGGAAGAGGAAGACCAATTGTTGAAAGTGCTGAAGAACCACCGGGGAGCATTTGGGTGGTCTGTCGCAGATATAAAGGGGATTTCCCCTACCTTGTGTCAGCATAAGATTCGGCTCGAGGAGGGAGTCAAGCCGGTGATCCAACCGCAACGTCGACTGAATCCGAGCATGATGGAGGTGGTGAAGAAAGAGGTGATTAAGCTTCTCTCCGCAGGTATCATATATGCGATTTCAGACTCGACATGGGTAAGTCCCACGCAGGTAGTCCCTAAAAAGGGGGGTATTACTGTCACTCAAAACATTTTAAATGAACCTGTCACCACCCATTTGGTAACAGGGTGGTGAGTTTGTATTGATTACCGCCGTCTTAATGCCGCTACGCTGAAAGATCACTTTCCTTTACCATTCATTGATCAAATTCTAGAGCGCTTAGTCGGCCGATCTCATTTCTGTTTTCTAGACGGGTATTTGGGATATAATCAGATTCCAATCGATCCTAAGGACCAAGAGAAATCTACTTTCACTTGTCCCTATGGAAGTTTTGCGTATCGCCGCATGCCTTTTGGATTATGCAATGCACCAGCGACTTTTCAGCTTTGTATGCTCGCCATTTTTTCTGATATGGTAGAATGTTGTCTTGAAGTTTTTATGGATGATTTTTCCGTTTATGGTGCTTCATTTGATGAATGCCTTTATAATTTGGATAAGGTATTATAGAGATGTGAGGACACACATTTGGTCATCAACTAGACGGGCCGGAATATAAAGGCCCATTAAACTAATTAGCCTATTTAACTAATAGACTAATATAGACACTTTCACACTCCCCCTCAAGCTGGAGCATGGGTGAAACACATGTCCAAGCTTGGAGAGTTACAGGACTCGATAAAAAGAAATGATAAATGAAAGATAAATATCACTCCCATACAAAATATGTTACTCCCACTGAAATAATATTCTCCCTGAATCATATGGTGATGATGACTCTACAGGCTGAAGATACTCGAGCTTTGAAGGTCTTCCTTGAAGTGCATCTAAAATGAAGACATCTGAAGATACTCTGTAGGCTGAAGAATGGTCCTGATACTACAACAAGTCGCCACTGGAATACGTGCTTAACGCGGCACGAACGCGGACGGACGATCTGCTGCTTGATACGATGCAGGAACCATGAAACTTGGGGGCTTGACGGGAAAGGAGATCATCCATCAAGGAAAGTCCCAAGAGGATCAGCTACAGGCGATGTCGATACAGCTGATGCGGCTCGGAGAATATGTGATGAAGCAGCTCGGTGAAGATAAAACTCTGAGCTTCTGAAGAAGCACCCATCTGTCTCATGTGAATGCAACTGAAGGAATACACCATCAACACCTGACGTACATAACGCGGTACGAACGCGGATACGGTGTCGACGCTGGATCTTCACTGCTGGCTCAAGTAGAGAGCTGGTGTGCTGAATGATGTGAAGCTCCATGAAGATAGCCTGGAATATATATAATCTGAATACATATATCATCATCTCATACTCTCTCTCTCATATATTCTCATGCTCGCTCTCTCTTCTCATCTCTTTCTCTCCTCTCTATCCCCCCCGCACACCAAATACGAAAAGAGTGAGTGTTTGGTGTGGAGAACTGGACATATGACCCCCCCGTAATGTGAAAAAGGGATGCTCAGAAAATATGGGTGGGTGGGAAAAGAGAGAAATATGTGAAATGGAGATGGGTGATATGTGGAGAATGAAACCGATAGCCAAAGAGAGTATACTAAATGGGTCAACATGAGATCCGGGTAGAAAAATAAATGGATCTAGTCCCGACCCGAAAAGGGGGTTTGTTGGCCCGTTAGGGTCTAAATAGGATCCGAGTAGTAAAAGATAGAACCGAATAAGGATTCGAATAGAGACAAGGATAATGCATATGGGGTAGTAAACATGGTTGTTTGGTAGCTGTGGAGAGTGATGGGTGATCGCCTACTGTAGATGGCAGCAGTAGCATGATGACACACAACGCAGCAGCAACTTGCAGATGAAGACCGTCGGGATGATGATGAAGTGGAGGAGCAGCAGCTTGTGGATGATGGCTGGAGATGACGCTCGGCTGATGAAGCACTTTGTCGCAACATCGGAGATGATAAAGGGTCTCCTGCGTGACTCCGGAGATATTGCATGCTAAAAGGATGCATGCGGAGCCAAGGCGGAGCCTCTCCAAAGCGGCGATGAAGGCTGATCTGAAGACGTCATGAGATGGAGCGCCGGTTGAAAAAGTGTGATCAAGGCTGGGGATACGATTGCTTGGATAAAGCAGCACTGCAGCCTACGAGCACCGATACAATGGAGATGATGGCGTGGCTGCTGTTCTTGGCGGCGGTGGAGACGAATATGGTGGTTGATTGCTGTTTTGGCAAGTAAGGATGGCCCTGCTGTTGCAAAAGATGAAGATGGTTGTTGGCGGCGGCGCTCGCTGGTGATGGTGGTGGCGGCGCTCGCTGGTGCTGCTGCCGGCGGCAGCGGTGCCGGCTGGTGCTTCTGCTGTCCACGGTGGCTGCTGGCTGCCAATTGCCAGCGGTGGTGGCTGGGTGATGGGGGCAGTGAGACTGATGGCGGCGGGAGATGGCCAACAGGTGGCTGTTGTGCGGGCGGCAGCAATTGCTGCTGGTGGAGAAGATCGGCGCCGGAAAACTGATGTTGTCAGCACACAATCAGGAGATAGGAGAGCGGCGTGGATCAATAAAGAATAAATGAATATGGAAGGAGATAAGAAGCCATGGAGGCCGGGATTTGCCTAGCAGGCAGCCGGCCAAGCCATGGCGACGGCGACGGCCGCCCGCAGGCGGGCGCTCCCCCTTGGTCGCTCTCTCTGAGAGGGGCGGCTGCTAGCTGCTAGGGTTGTTGTGGAGGCTAGGAGAAGGGCGAGGGAGGACGGCTGCTAGGGTTTCCTCAGGAGCAAAACCCGCTCTGATACCATGTTAAAATATAAAAGATTGATTGAATAGAATAGATTGGATACAAAGACTGACGACCTCTCCTTTATATAGGAGAGGAGAGACGCCCTATTACTTAGGACCCAAGTAATCTAAACTAGACGGGCCGGAATATAAAGGCCCATTAAACTAATTAGCCTATTTAACTAATAGACTAATATAGACACTTTAACAGTTGTCTTGAAGTTTTTATGGATGATTTTTCCGTTTATGGTGCTTCATTTGATGAATGCCTTTATAATTTGGATAAGGTTTTATAGAGATGTGAGGACACACATTTGGTCATCAACTGGGAGAAATTTCATATGATGGTGAGTGAAGGAATAATGCTAGGACATAAGGTGTCTAGCAAAGGTTTGGAGGTGGATCCGGTGAAAATTGAAGTAATTTCTAAATTGCCCCCACCAAATTCGGTAAAAGGGGTAAGAAGTTTCTTAGGACACGCCGGATTTTATCGTCGGTTCATAAAAGATTTTTCTAAAATCGCCAAACCGCTATCCGAGCTTCTCGAGAAAGATGTTGTTTTTGATGTCAATGAAAAATGCGTACACGTGTTCAACGTGCTAAAGGAGAAAATGATTTCCACCATAGTTGTTCAAACACCGGATTGGACTAAGCCGTTCGAACTCATGTGTGATGCATCGGATTTTGCGGTAGGAGTTGTGTTGGGACAGCAGGTGGACAATAAACCCGCCGTAATTTTTTATGCATCCAAGACTTTGAATGATGCTCAATTAAATTACACAACTACTGAAAAAGAATTGCTTGCCGTGGTTTTCGCTTTTGAAAAATTCCGGCAATATTTAGTTGGATCAAAAGTAGTTGTTTGGACTGATCATGCCGCTATTAAATATTTGATGGAGAAAAAAGAGGCCAAACCTAGATTGATTAGGGGGATCTTGCTCCTACAAGAATTTTATATCAAAATTAAAGATAAGGCGGGGATTGAAAATGTTGTGGCGGATCATTTGTCTAGGTTAGAGAGGGTGGATGAAAAAGATTTACACATACCCATAACTGAGACATTTCCGGATGAACAATTGTTGAAAGTGAATTCTAAAGATCCTTGGTTTTCATATATTGTGAATTATCTTGCTTGCAGGATCATCCCAGAAGATTGGACGTATCAAGAGAAGAAGAAGTTTTTCCATTCTCTAAGATACTATTTTTGGGATGACCCCATTCTTTTAAAACAATGCAGGGATGGTGTTCTACGCAGGTGTGTACCTGAGGAGGAATACGAGAGTGTTCTTCGTCACTTCCACACTCTACCTATGAGCGGACACCACGTGAGCTCTCGTACAACTGCCAAAGTGTTGGAAAGTGGCCTATATAGGCCTACCTTGTTCCGAGATGCCTATGATTTCGTGAGACAATTTGATTCCTGCCAAAGAGCAGGTAACATCTCAAAGAGACAAGAGATGCCCCTGAATGTCTTCCAAGAGGTGGAGGTATTTGATTTATGGGGTATAGATTTCATGGGACCCTTTGTGTCCTCAAATTAGAATTTATATATCCTATTAGTTGTTGATTATGTGTCGAAGTGGGTAGAAGCAATACCCACAAGGACTAATGATTCTTCTGTAGTGTGCAAATTTGTAAAAGAAAACATCTTCTGCAGGTTTGGAGTGCCCCGAATGATCATCAGTGATGGGGGTACGCACTTTAAGAATCACAAGTTCTCGACATTGTTGAAGAAATATGGGGTAAAACATAACATAGGTACCCCATATAACCCACAAACTCAAGGACAGGTGGAAGTCTCTAATCGAGAAATTAAGAATATTTTGGAGCGTACGGTAGCTTCCACGAGGAAAAATTGGAGTGCCTTACTGCCAGATGCATTGTGGGCATATAGGACGTCATATAAGACACCTATAGGCACCACGCCTTTTAGGTTGGCGTATGTCCGGGCTTGTCACTTACCGGTGGAGTTAGAGCATAAAGCACACTGGGCACTAAGAAAGCTCAATTTGAGCTATGATGAAGCGGGGAAGAAGAGATTGCTTGAATTAAATGAATTGGACGAGCTGCGCATGACTGCATATGAGAACTATCGAATATACAAGGAGTGCACTAAGTTGATCCACGAAAGTCACATTCAGATGCTCACCTTCAAGAAGGGAGATCGGGTGTTGCTTCTTAATTCAAGGCTGAAGTTGCATCCCGGGAAGCTCAAATCCCAGTGGAGTGGACCATTTATGGTGGAAGAAGTCAAGCCACATGGCGCAATCTTGGTGCGCGATGGTGAGACAACATTTTTGGTGAATGGACAGAGGTTGAAGCTATATTTTGGAGAAGATTACACAAGGAAGGTGAATGAGGTCAAACTCATTTCACTTTTGGATGCATGATGCGACTCAAGTCGTCTAGCCTAAGACGTTAAATAAGGGCGCTTGTTGGGAGGCAACCCAACCATTGGTACCTTAGATTAGTTCATTTACATTCGTAGTTTAATTTGTTTTTACTTAGTTTTTAGTGTAAAAAAGATACCGTGATTGTTTTCTACTTGTGTAGGGCTGAGACAGAGTCGATACCATCGACCCTTGTGTTGATGGTATCGACAATGGTACAGGTTGATGACTGCAGAAATCGGACTGCGTTGATACGATCGACGGCCTCGTCGATGGTATCGACATACCTACAAGTAGATCGCAAAGTCAAGGTCAATGGTATCGAGATGGATGTTGATACCATCGAGATCTCTGGAGATTTTTAGAAGAAATCGACTCAGTGAAGTCGATACCATCGACGGGCGTGTCGATGGTATCGACACGTTTAAGTGAAAAAGGGGCGGCCGGGCCTCACAAGGATTTTCCCTAATCAGAGAGTCAATACTATCGACTCGCGTCGATAGTATCGACACGCCACGTCAACGATCCACGAGAAAGATCAACGACATCGCAGCAAACAAAGAAGTCGATCTGGGGGATGGGTCGATACTATCGACCCACATCGATAGTATCGACGCATCAGCAATCCGGGCCCCGCGGATCCAGCCATCGACAATCGTCGATACTAGCGGAGGTATGTATCGTGCTACCCGAGTCGATACCATCGACTCGCGTCGATGGTATCGACGGGCAGACAGTAGTGCCGACCACGGCTATATATGGGGAGTAGTTGCGTCAGATGACATCACACCTTCAGTGCAATCTTCCTCCACTTGTGCCGAGCGAGTTCCAGAGATGTGCAAGCCCATCGACGAGCAACACCGAGCTAGTTCTTCATCGAGCGGAGATTCTATTCTCCAATCTTCACCGAGCTCCTTTCTAATCCTCTTTCTCTCGCAAACATGGGGCATGGAGCTGGTGCGTCGTCTTCACGTGCGAACTCGGCGGATATCCCAGAGTTCGTGCCACCTCCTCCCGTGTCAGTTTCACGCCTACGACTGATTCATCCATCCGCATTGGTGAAGAAGATCTACGAGGAGATCTTAATGAGGAAGATAGAGCCAACCCGTTATGTCGAACGGGACATGATCCACGACTTAGGGTTTGAGGCCAACTTGGCCTATGTTCTGAAAGGACATGCGTGCCACACAAACCGAAGACCTGACGAGATGGAATTTCATGCAGATGGCCAGCCATTCTTCGGCGACTGGCCCACGCACAAGGAATTGGTGGCAGAGTTCATGGTGTCACTGGACGTCTACGTCGTGCCGAACGACGTTATTGCAACCGACCGCGAGTGGATCAAAGGTCGGGTGTCGTTCCGGATATTCAACATCGACTACACCCTTACGCTCCAGCAATTCAACAAGATTTTCAACTGGCACCACTCGAAAAATGACTACCGGCGCCCGGACAACTGCACCGACTGTGACGTCATCTTCACCGAGCTGGTTACGGTGCCGCCGGGGAAGTCTGTTACCTACCATAATGTTGCGGTAGCTGACTTCGAGCACCATTTCGTCCGGATGTTGCATCAGATGCTAACTTCGACACTATTTGCTCAGGGTGACTTGGCCCTTAGTAAGTTTCAGGAGACGGACTTATTCTTTCTGTATAAGCTCCTGAAGCGTCAAGAGTGCAATTGGGGTGCCTTCTTTCTGCAGAGAGTATTGGTGGTGAAGAGGAGTACGAGGAAAGCGCCGATTCATTTCGGCGGGCTCATCACCAAGCTGGCTTCATTCCTCGGCTTGAATTTCCAGACCCTCACTCCTCTATCTACTAGGAGCAAGGTGAACTTGCAACATTTGCACCGGTCCAATCTCCTACTTCTTCGAGGTGGTTTGGCGTATGCGCATTGCCACATCAACCACGCCTATCAGGAGTACTCATTGCCTAATCTGGTCTTCAACATCGAAGGGGCGCAACACCTCCGGTGGGCAATCATAGCCATCGCCGAATTCGATGAAGAAGGTGGCAACGACGGAAATGACGATGAGGTTGAGGAGGAAGAGGAGGCATTCACACCTCTTCGAGCACGAGTGGCACCACAGAAGCGTCCTCAGATGCATCTGGGTGCATCTTCATCATCACAGCCTACGCCGCCACCACCACCACCCTCGCAGCTAAGTGAGGATGCCTATTCTATGCAGGGCATGTACACTATGCTGCAAGACATCCAGCAAACGCAGCATCATCACATGACAATGTATATCGGTATTCAAGACACTACGAACCAGATAATGGACAACCAAAGGGTGATGTTCGAGAACAAACGTCTTCTCCTTAACAACCAACAACAAATACATGATCGGTTGTATTGGATGGAAATGCAGCAGGAGCCCTTCTACGACCACTATTGGAGCCAAAATTATTTTGGAGGTTATCCACAACCTCCACCCAGGGCCCGGTTTGATCCAAGCTTCCAGGGGGAGTATCCTTCTTGGGACCCCACGGCTCCACAGTACCCGCCTCCACCACAAGAGTAAACCGGTATCACTGTTCCAACCTTTGAGTTTGTTTTTGACTATGAGGCCATAGTTGAATTCAAGCTTAGGGGGGGTAGTTGGAACAGTTCTATCTTTATTTTCTCTGTTTTAGTTTTATTGTTTTGTTGCTTGTCATTTGTTTCTTGCAAATTTACTTTGTTGTAGGATCCATATTCTATCTAGTGTAATCGTGGATTTCTTTAATCTTGTGTCATCTTAGTTGCATGTGCATGGGAATGAAGGGAAATTTGAAAAAAAAATTAGTTTCACAAGCTTGAATGTGTTTAACCTTGATCACTTAACTTAGAAAATGATTGGTTTTGTCAACTTTAAAACAAAAATTCACAACTGTGTATCCCTAATGATTCATGAAAGTGGACGGAAATTGGTTGTTGAGCCTTAATTGACCAAATGGTAATGAGACTCTAATTTGAAGTAAGAGAGAGAAACCTCTTAACTACTACACAGGTCAGTAAGGAGGGACACATAGTATTTTTCAAAGATTCAGTCTACTAATCTTGTGATCTTTCCACGCCATTGCTTTTCACAATCCACCAAGAATTGGAAGTAAAGTACGATTTTAACTCTTTTTGATTGCATGGCATGTAGATAGGACTTGCATTGTAATCACCTTCATATGTTTTGCATGAAAAATGAAGAAAAGATTAGAATAGTTATACATGCACATTACCCTTAGGTGCATGTCATTTAGTTGCATTCATAACTTCTATGCATGAAGTATGTCATGTACCTCATTTATTCTGTAATGGTGAATTCAAATGTTCCATACCTTCTAAATAATTCAAATGTTTGAGTTATGCAGAAAAAGTAAGCCTTATAAATTATTCATTGCCAATTATAGATATAAGGGCTTTGAAAAAAAAAGAGAAAAAAATCTGAAAAAAAAACTGAAAAAAAAGGAAAGTTATTTAGAAGCAAGTGGAATAAGAAGGAGAAAGGAACATAATCTCACCTACATTTTAAGATGAATGAGTACATGATGTAGCTTAATTAGGTATCCTTCTCATTTTGAGACGGATGGTTAGTGCATTCATCATTCCACCTAATCTTAGGCATTAGGGCATTTCTCATGTGCATTTGCATCATTTAGGGCATTTTTGTTTTATGCATGTTGCAATCGTATGCTACTTCCACTTCTTCCATGAGCCACCCATTTCATCCACCTATTGCTCGGATTGGTAGGCCACTGTGAATTTCTCCTCACTAATGAATATCAGGAGAACTGCTTCCATGTAGATGGTAGTTAGGGCGAGCAACGTAGTATAGAAGATCATAAGATGCACCAAGCCTGGACCGGCGAATTTTATTATGTTAACTACCTTATGTTATAGTGTTCATCAATTTTGAGGTCAACATATTTTATGGATGATTACTGTCGCCTTCAGGGTAATTATCATTATGTGGTTAGCGAGGGCCGGTATGTGAATGTCCGGTGGGAATCATATGGGATGTCTGTTGTGATGCTTTGTTCTTTAGTTGACTCTGGCAATTCTATTCTAAGAAATAGTTGCTTGAGGGCGAGAAATGTTCAAGCTTAGGGGACTTTGATGCGATGATTTTGAGTCGCATTTATAGACTTGTTTGATATGCGTTTTATTCATTTATTAGTCATTTTCATGGTTAATGTTGCATAATTCATTCATTTTGGTCTATGCTACTTCTTTATGTCAAATTCCCTTTATTTAAGCATTTTTAGTATTAATTATCGAAAAAATATATTTTGTGTGGATTTATGTGGTTCCGTGTGTTAATTTCAGGAAAAACAAGTACTTGTTGTCGTCGATACCATCGACGGTGGTCGATACCATCGACCGGACCACAGGCTGCCAGCTGCAAGGACAAGAACAAGGTCGATACTATCGACGGGGATGTCCATGGTATCGAGATACCATCAGGCTGCTGGTGAGGAAGGAGTCGATACTATCGACACGATGGTCGATACTATCGACGGGAGGAGCTACAGTGAACAAAATGACAAAACCGTCGCTACAGGTTAGTCGATACCATCGACTCGCGTCGATGGTATCGAGATGACATTAGTCGCAATTATGGAAGAAAAGAAGAACAATCGATGTCACGCTAGGTCGATACCATCGACCCGCATCGATGGTATCGACACCATCAGATATGAGTTGGATTCAGAATGATCTCAATCAGACGGCTGTGAGTAATTGGTGACTTAACTTGGGAATTAAACCTAAGGACGGCGCTCTTGACCAGGGGATCACGTCATTAGTCGCTGCACACATCCCAGAGAGCAAGGAGAGAAGAATGAAGCATGAGAGCACACCCCAGCCGATCCGGATGCCGAAGAAGACGAATTCCACCACTGAAAGGCGGCAGAACGCGGATTCCACGCCAAGGATCGATTGGACCTTCTCCATTCAGGGGTTTCACCACTCAATTTCGTTTTTCTCATGTTTCCCCTTTTCTTTACTACATTGCACTCTGAGATGAACATGCGGGGCTAATCCCCTTTATCTTTAGGACTGGGAGTAGCCCAGGGATTCATTGTATGACGATTTTATAATAGTAATTCATATCTTATCTCTTAAATCCGTGGTATAGTTTCTTGTTATCCAATATATTGTTATGCTTGATCACCATAATAATAACCTAATGCCCTTAATTGCTTCGAAAGAAGAATTAACGGTTGAAAAGAGACGGAATTTACATTAATTGACAAATCCCTTGAATAAGGCGGTGTAAGATTAATGGTGGATACCGAGAGGTCGTTTATAATGCTCCTTGTTTAGGGTATAGGTTACTACGACGGTGGAACCGACCTAGACATAGGTAGTGAATTGTACCACGACAGTGGGCAATTCTAATTTCAGGCTACTACCCACATAGAGAGATAAAATTGAGCAGCTATATAGAATTTAATACAATGAAAACCCGCGGTGAAACCGTAACCCTAAACATCTCCTTTTGAATTCATTAAAACAACATTTAATTGATTGCTTGTTTTGTTTTGTTTTTATTTTTCTTTTAATTTTAACAACAACTCTCAACTTGTTAATCGGCTTAGCTGATCACGAGTAGTTAGTAGGAGTCCCCGACGATTGCATGTATCCCTGAGTTCGACTCGGGCCTCACAAAGGCATGTACTACTCGACGCGTTCACTTGCGTTTCTACGCACGGTAAATTTGCATCATATATTGACTTAAAAGTCATTTGAATCCTCAAATTATGATCTCTCTTATTCAATTGGATATTTAGAACCCTAAAAGTTCACTTCATCACAGTCACCCATCTCTACTTTCCCCTCCAATCTAAATGTTGAGAGTACTAATGAAGCTGACGTCCATACCATTGATTTGAGTATGAATATATTACTCCACAATGTTCTTTTTTGTGAACTATACATACGTGATGATTACATGAAGAATGAAGGATCTTTGTAGAAGGCGTGGGTACAAAAACCTATTGTGAACTCTAGTAACACTGGTATAGTAGGTAGAAACATTCATGAAGGGAGTTTCACAAAGGAGACTTCTTTAGTGAAATCTATTGAGTGTGTGTTATTTGTTGGTTCCACATAACTCAACATATAGTTGTATTAGTGTTAACATTACACCTATTAGTTCACTCTTATTGTACAAGACACATAAGGGAACATTATCCAGGAACTAGAGCTCTAGAATGTGAAATAGAAAAAACAAGGACAACATCCAAGGGAGATTCCTAGAAAATATTTTTATATTAGGCTCTTACTAGTAAATTATGCAACAATTTAGATTATCATATGGAGGAGGAGGTTTTTTAGGAATCCAATGAAGAACTAGCTAAAACTAGTGGCCACAATGGATGAGGTTATTATATATTACCTTGTGAAGTGTAAGAGGGTCAAACAATAAAGATGTAAATACCATGAGGTTCAGGAGGTTTAAGTTTAAAATTAACATTTTTAATAAAATTAAAGTAAGACAAAATAAAATTCTAATGAATTTTAATAGATTATGTTGGTATAGTATGCCTAGAGAGCCAATCATGTGATGATTGTAATGAGGCACGTGATACTTGATTTGATAATAATAAAGGAAATTTTCATCTATATGTTTAACTAATTTGAGATAATAGTATAACATGTTAGATGTCTACAGAGTGACAATACTCAAGGACGTGACTTGACCAATGAGATCATATGGATGTTAAGCGTATGTACATTCTCACTATCATCTCTAGTCGGTTGTTCTGTGGAAATAACCGTAGACATCAATAACACAAAAGACTAGAGTGTGTGTTGGTTGATGGTAGAATCTCATCAGTCATGATATATGATATCAAACCAATCACATAGATACATTTTAGAGAACAGTGTATCTGACAAACCCTCCATAAGAGTGATGCATGGAAACCACACTTGGTTAATTAGCATCATCTCTTATAGTATTGGTGGTGATTGTGGTTCTTAGACCTAAAATAATTGCACTCATCGCATGTCATTGGAGACACTTTGACATCATCAAACGCAATCCTAAAGCATGGGTTGTTATAACGGTGATGATTGGGTGACTTTGACACATGGGGACTTGATTGTGAGTGATAGATATGAAATTTGTCCCTCCTAAGGGAGTATGATATCCTGTCCACTTGAGGAGTGAGACTGAGAAATGCATGGCAATGAACATGTAAGTCAATATATGATATTGAGCCTACGTATATCTCAGACAATCTACTTTGAGTCAAGAAACATGGATTGAATGTTTGTAGAGGATTACAAGTCCATGCCTCGAGTTCAATTTAGATATCAATGACAAAGGAACTCTACATTCACTATAACACCAATCATAAATTGTAGGTTGAAAGTTGTTCTCCAACTTTCCTTTTCACTTGGGTACCACTAATGTGTGACTAGGCACCACTCTTTGCTTGAGATGTCATGAGTTAGTTATGGACATTCACTGCCAATGTGAAATGGGACTTGTAGGGTCGCACACATAGGATTAACCTAGAAGATGGGTTTATTAATGAATGATGTTTAGATTGATTACTAAAGTATTTAGGAACTCAATTAAACATTCAATCAATAAACTTGACCCAGAATCATCAAGTTCAAGTGTTGAACTAATGGATTAGAGTGTCAGTTTGATTGAGAATTGCATTGACTGAATTCTGAACAACATGGACCACCAACCGACTGGTTCATTGGGTGAACTGATCGGCTCATGGTTAGTGAGATGACCAGCTCACTCTAGTGAACTGATCAGTTCACATGGACCAAATGAGCATGTGTCGTGTTTCCCAATTCGTGAGAAACGATCCTTGTTTCACTTGTTCAATTCGATTGGGACAAGAATTAATCTTTGCATTAATTTGAAACCAATAAGGAAAGTCAATTGTGGGCAAGTCTAGGACGTAAAATTATAGGCTCACTGGGTGAACCGATCAGCTCACCTGCCCAAATAACCGATTCAGTTATGAACCAATTGGCTCACCTGCCCAAACGACCAGTTCACCTACTATAGTACAACCAGTTCGTGGAAAATCCAGACCTTTCTATCCCCACACAGACTGGGAACCCTGACCCTACCCTATACCATAAATAGACGGTACAGGGGGCTTCTCAGAACACACAACTCATATCATTAGTTTCTCTACAAAGTGGTTGTCCTCTCTAGTTTTGGTATCCGAGAGAGCCCAAGCACTTTCTACCCATTCAAGGAGGAATAATTAGGGAAAGAAAATTGTAGAAAAGTGATTGGTGGTGGGTGAGTGTGTTGGTGAGAAGTATGCCAATAGTGGGGGGCAACTCCTTCTAGTTTGTCCATCAGGATGACTAGAGTTCCTGGTGGTCTGTGTGGACTATCTATAGAGGCAGGAGATTTTTGCCGCTTAGGAGGACGACCATCAACTGCAGTCCGAGTCAAGACAAGGAGCTGCATAGGCACTATCGAAGACTAGGTGGTTGAAGGCTATATTAGTTGCATGGTATTGTCACTAAGCAAGCCTAAGGACTAGGTATATCTCGCTAAACCATCTTTCCTATTGCATAGTTGTTGATGCGATCTACTGGTGATGGGTTTTTGGTTAGATAAATTTTTTTGTTTATGCTTCCCGTTCTATCCCACAAAACTCAACAGTGGTATCAGAGTCATGTCAACATACTATGTTTTAGAATTAATTGATATTATTGGATTTTTGTTTTTTTCCATTTATTTATTGCATATGATGTGAATACTTTAACTAGATAATTTGCATATCTGATTAAACACCACAATCCCTATATACATATATTATATGGTATATATATGCAATCGATACGCTTCACCCTAAAATAGTTTTGATGGTGGATGTGTAGCATTGTTATGGCCTATAAACCCCTATGTATGTGCTTGGTTGGTTGTGATTGTTTGCATCTCAATCTGCATACTGAGTCCTTTCTTCTATTTCAGATGTAACTCCAGATAACTCCAGCCTTTTTCTTTCTACCTTTGCTCCCCCCGAATGTTACTCAGGGTTTCCCAAAGAGATATGTAAAAGTATGATAGTTTTATTTCCTGTTATCTTGAATAATGGTGGGTGCCTAGATGAGAAATTAAAGGACCGAGATGACCAGATGGTTGTGCAAAATGAGTAGCTAGTGGCTTGACGAAGAGCATGACGATCAGACAATCTGACCATCTAGAGGAGCTAGATGATCGATTGGTGACAACCAACCGACCGACCAAGAGGTGAGATGATTAGTCATAGGATGAACTGATCAACCCAGAATGGCCCAAGAACAGATCTTCATCAACTATTGGTTGGTGCATGTGATGTAAACCTATATGACCATAATTCTTTGTGGCTCAAGGAATTACAATAGGATGGCCATAATCGTCGCTTTATCACATCACATGTTTTCTTGTGGGATATAGCATGTACATGATACATACTATATATGTGGTGATTGGATATGTATATGTATATAAATACCTAACCCCTAAATATAAATATTAAGTTTAAGATGCCTTCCAAAAACAGCATACATGAAAAACTTGATCGACTAAGTGTGAGCACACCCTAGCGTGGTGTACTGTCTATCTCATGAAAGTGTGACGGTGAATATGTGGGTCTGCCCTATAGGGTGCATATTCATTATGTTAATGTTTGGGTTGAACTTAACTAGGTGACCTTGATTGGATCAAGAACCTTGAGGCATGGATATGATCATGACAAGGATTTGTGCATGACATCTATCAAGATTTTCATAAGATGCAATCGACAAAAGCTGCCTCCCTAAAAGAATCTAGTTGCGGGTGACAACGCTAGCTGGTCCATGACTTAGAGAAAATTAGGATCTTTCTCACTAGAAGGTTGTATGCTGCAATCTTCCCAATTGATGGTGAGGGCTATCAATTTGATCAAAATAGTGGGAGCAATAGTTAATTAAAGACCTAATTAATATCGTCAACTTTATCAACTCAAACAAATAAAAAATGTTTTGAAATGTTGTAAAGTTCTTTTGTAGAATCCAAATGACAAACACAAATACATTATCATTGCGATCAGTTCATAGATAAACATTAAATCTAGTTTGTGACCTATGAGAAGTGTTCTCAATAGTGAGTGTAAACTCTAAAGTCCTTGAAGACCAGAGCCAATAGAACCACTCCAAATGCGCCTAATGCTAAGATTGCATGCTTAAGACATCGCGAACCTTATGCTGAGATATATGAACTATGAGTTGCATAAATAGCTTGAAGCATGGACATTCTTAAGATGTTTATACATCTTAAGAATCATGTAAAGTGTGAAAAGTATAATGTCTTCAAAGTGATATTTGAGTATATAAAGATAGATGGAGATCAAGTATAATCTAATATGCTTAATATGATTGTACATATAGATAAACTATGATTTCTTATAGGTTAAGAGTTGACAAAACATATGATTCTACAAATCATTGTGTGAATCATATAGCCAGTTCATCAAATGTTGAGAAACTTGGCCAAACCATTGTCTAAAGTACTTGGCATATTGATGTCAAAGCATAAATGAAGAAAGGACAAAACTTGTGATAATGATCAGTAGAGTGAAGTCCATAGACTAAAGAAAGGTCAAGATATGTTTTGAAGCCAAGATTAGTTCCAAGTCTTCATCACTCAAGGTATGGAGAGGAGTAAGATGGAATGGGAAATAACCTCTTTATAGAGGATCTTAGGAAGATGAAAGAGAGATAGAGATATCTACTTCAGGACCTAAGAAGAAGTAAGCTAGAAACTGTGTAGAACAAGAGTTGCTACCATTACAGTTACAATATGACATTCATGGGCATATAATAGAATTAG
This sequence comes from Alisma plantago-aquatica, assembly GCA_963693085.1. Taxonomy (NCBI): domain Eukaryota; kingdom Viridiplantae; phylum Streptophyta; class Magnoliopsida; order Alismatales; family Alismataceae; genus Alisma; species Alisma plantago-aquatica. The sequence goes on along the minus strand of OY856410.1, from coordinate 1,189,833,650 downwards.
TGAATTTCTATTATACATCTGCCATCAATAAAACCATCATACCTCTTGTATGGAAACAAGTGTAATGAACTGATGTTTCATTTCAAATAAATAATCTTTGATGGAAATGCCTATGTCTCATCAACTATACTTGATAGTTAAAGAGAAAAATTAATAACATCAGAGCGTTTCCGCGTGTGTGACACATGTAATGAATGACATGATAACTCAAACTTGAATAGCTATAGCAGTCATCTGTAGTGCATAAATGAGAATTGCATTTCTAGAAATTCATATGATGGTTATCTAGACTCATTTTGGTTATTGAACCAATAGAGACATGCTAATCTCATTCATTGTGCATTACGACAAAGGTTTTTCACTAGATGTAGTGGGAGAAATATTATTCTACTAAGCATTATACATATTTATGTATATAGACCTTCTTGAATAAATCCTAAAGGTAATCAATAATACTTCAAATATATTTACTGATGACCTCAATAGATATGGTAGTTAGCATTTAATAAAATACAAACATGAATCTTTTGAAGTGTTCAACAAGATCATAAATGAAGTACATAACAAACTTGGCATAAGTATAAAATTTTGATATGATCGATATAAAAATACTTTGAACCAAGAGTTTGAGAACCTTTTGAAAGATTATGACAATGTATCATGATGGTCTCCACTTGAAACACAATGATAGTGTATCATGAGAACTATATCGGAAACACCTTGATAAGTCAAAGTGTGAATACCAGCTAAACTTCCAATTTCCTTTCTGGGCGCATGCTTAACACTACCATTAGTTCAAAAGACACCATATGAGATATGGAATGGGAAATGTCTTGATATGTCTTTAAAATGATTAGGAAAAAAAGCCTAAACAAGAAAAAGGTTTTGTCCACAAATCGCATAAATGTTATTTTGTTGTATACTAATTTGATATTTGAATCCAACAACAAAGGTGTTTTGGATGGCTGCATTCCTAGAGGAGAACCTAGTTCTAAAGGAATCAGTGGGAGAGAAAAGTAGAACTTAAAATTTTTCAGACAAATAAGAAAAACATTGAACTTAAAGAGGTACAATGGGAATAAAGAGAATCACAAAATGTTGTGGAATCTCAAAGTTCCTTAAGTAATATACATAACTCATGGTTCTGGTAGAACACGCCTAAATCTTGAATGATATATGATATCTTATAGACAAGAACGTCGTGATTTGATCATATGATGAGTCAATAGTCTACCTAGAAGCTAATGAGAGCCAAAAACTGAGATATGGCTTGAGTCCATGAAATCCAATATGGACCCCATGTAATTCAACAAAGTATGACCTTGGTTGATCCACTTAAAGGGATAAAACCATAGGTTACTTTTGGGTCTTCGAGAAGAAGACTGACATGGAGGGTAATTTGGTTGCAAAGAGTTTCTAACAAGTTCAAGGTGTTGAACATGATGAAATCTTTTCAGCAGTTACCAAGGAAAAATCCATTAATATAATGCTTGCTAATGTAACTTAATAGAAATAATGTCCATGAAGATGCATAGATCAATCTTTGGATTGAAGCGGACACCTTAGAATTAGGATCTTCTATATAATAAGGTAGTCAAAGAGTTGGTCTTGAGTCAAAATAAAGAAGTAATGTGTGATTACATTAATTTAGTGGGAGCATATGTATATTCCACATATGGATGGGGAAACATCCTTATACTGCAAATGTTAAAACTTGGAAACAAAGTACATTCTATGTTTTTAAAGAAGCATCCAATTTTATAGAAAAATCTATAGAGATTGATCAAGAGGGTTGTGACATCCCCAGATTTTCTAAAACTTAATCTGATGTGTGACGTCCATATTGAAACCTCACCTTAGTGAACATCCCAATTTAAAAACCCCACACTAGTCTACAAAGAAGAAAATCAAGGGAGTCAGAAGGAAACAATCAGTAGCACATGTACATGAACAATAATAAAACCATACACACATGTTCACCATTCAACATATAATTACAAGATGAATTTTTACAACATTTGATTTACATGTTGAACAACAAACTTCTACATATACATGTACTACCACTAAACAACAACATCTTAAGACAACATATAATTACAAGATGAATTGTTACAATATTTGATTTACATGTTGAACAACAAACTTCTACATATACATGTACTACCACTAAAACAACAACATCTTGATGTACATATACATGTACATCAACTCGCCACACAACTCTCACTATCTTGGATCTTCAAGATCATAACCACAACCTAAACAAACGATTACTTGTGGTACACGTCAGCACAATATTCTAGAATATTGTACTGAGTACGCATGCATGTCTTTTATATACCTCTCATCATATCTTGGCAATAAGATAAAACTAATATACTTGGCAGTAATAGAAGAATGTAAGAAAAGCGTATACTTGCACAAAGATATTCATTAGCAAAAGAGAACATGTATTTTAAGCACACTTCCATCATATATCTCGTGCATCTGCCGCCAAGTCTTTGACATCTTCAGGCCTTATGATCTACCACCAAGTGGTTTGTGATCATTATACAAACATCATATGATCTACCACCGAGTGATTTTTGATCATTACGCATGTGCTCTACCGCCAAGTGGTTTATGAGATATTTTATGATGGAACATCTATATTATGTCTGTAGGTTTTCAAGGTATACATATAGCAATAAGTATGGAAAATAATGCAACATATCATACAAGAACAATCATTTCATCTAATATCATATGCCAAGTATTTTACTACACATATAACACAAGCATATTGTATAATAAGCCAAGTTCGAGGTAGTGGCATACCTTGATTCAGACAAACCTAATCATCACACATATTCTTGGTGTCAACTATGTCTTGGTTAGACCCTGGTTAAGATAAGATCATATATGCCATGCATTAGATTCCCATCATCTTAACCCTATTTATATCCATTTTAGGGTTTTCTTACTCATTATGATATTCTCCTTATTATTTCTTATCTATCTCTTCTTGTTATCTAGGATTGACATTATTGATGTTGTATTCCAAATTATGATCAATAATCTGATTATATGATTACATATGATTATGTGTACATATTAACTCTAGATCATATTAATTTAGCATATTATGGTTTTATATTAAATGAAGAGTCACTATCACATTTCTATTAATTCCATATATATAAAATGATCTCAGAGTTGCATGTTATCTTCTAATAACTGATCTGAGCTTACCATGTAAATTCCATCATTTATTGAGCATGTATGTATTTATTACATGTTCTTTTGGGTTATTAGCCCTAATTATCCATATGGAGTAAATTACATGATTTTGTGCATCAACATGACCATAACTGGAATCATATGCATTATAAACATGAATTATGATTTATTGGTATTTTCTCATAATTTTAGGTTTTTGTTTGATATTTATTATCTATAAATTAAGCATTTCACAACTAATAAGATATCACTGGTATTTGTGCATCAAAAGCCTGATATTATGATTTCATATTGTTGTACACATTTTTCTGAGAATTTTAGTACCTTGTTTGTAATTTTTTGGTAAAGAGCTATTTTCTACAAATGATGCAAGATTGGAGTATTTCAGATTAATTGCCTTCATTGGGCCTATCGTGAGTCGACATGTCAGCGTCGAGGGCTGGCACATCTCCTTTGTCTGACCTGCTGGGGTCTAGCTAGTTCAGGGTTGGTTCACTGCTATTGGACTGAGCCTGTCTAGCTCTATTTCTCTCGCCTCTTTCTTTCTCTTGTGTGAATGTGAGCCTGCCCTCCATGCTCTTTTTCTGCGTCGCTTGGCCGCCAACTCTTCTTTTGCGTCGCCTGGCCATTGGTGCATGACTCACCTCTCTTCCTCTGGGTTCACAATTCCTTCTGGATGGGTGCCACTGTGAGGCTACTCTCCAACCAGAGATAGGCTATGAGGTCATCCTCATCACCATGACCTTCCCTCTACAACTCCTCCTTGAACTGTTGTCGCTAGGGATTGACCTCCGGCGATCCATCAACAGATTCTCGATTCTCCTCGATGCCTCCACCCTCTAGTTCACTATTATTATGGCTCCTCCTCATAGAGCCTATCGTCATCAACTTCTCCTGCTATGCACCGACAATTTGGGGGATTTTGGCAGGTCCTCTTTGAAGCTTGAAAGAGCTCGCCACTATGTGATGGATCAACAACCAAGGGTCTCGCCAAGTGCTCATCTTTAACATATTCCGACGCCTACAAAAACCACAGTTGTTCTCCCTTGATAGTCATAATTTTTCTTAGACTCCTACCTCTACTCTCCTCTCCCATCTATTATATGTGGTTCTCACGACTAGCGTGGCTGACGGACGTCCTCATTGCATCAGAAAATTGAGAGGGGTTCTATGGTGCCTCCTTCAACACGTGGCGGAGAAGCCAACGAAGAGGAGAACCAGCTCTCCCTCAACACTCTTCTAGATAACTTGTATGAGGAGCCTGACAATCGGTTTGAAGGTCTTAGCACTACCAGGAAGAAACCACCCACTTCCTTTACGTTGTCGATCCACGACCAAGACGTGGGATTATGAGTTGGGTACACTAAGTACGAGGTGAATCCCATCCATGTGATCCAAATCTGAGGCTAGGATTAGCTCTCCTTAAGGCCAATATATGGCTTCTCAAAGGGGTGCCAATCCATACACATTAACAAGGGGGAGCGTGACTCTGCACATATCAACTGCCTGGTCTAAAATCATTAATAGACCTAAGTCTAAGGTTACCAACACATACATTATTTAACGAATTTCAAACCTCAATAACTTCATCTAGTAACTTCTATTCTTCATCAAATTTTAATCATAGTTTCATCACAACTCAGGGTACTTTCCATTAAAGTTTGGTGCCAAAACTCCATTGTTAGACCAGTCAATTAAATTCCTCAAATAGGCATAAACTTATGGATCCAAATCATTATATAACCTCAATCAATAATCAAACTTTACCAAAACACTTGAAGCCGTCAAACAACTCAACATGTATGACTTCACTTGTGTCTTTGGACATTTGAGGATTCCAAAATTCCACTCCATCACATACTACACACTTCAAAACAAATTTCGTCCTCAAAATTAAAGCAAAAACCACTTTGTCACGTCATATACATCTAAAAAGAAATTTTGTCCTCGAAATGAAGCCATTCTCTTACTTCAAGGAAAAATCAAAAGGTCTTCATCCATATTTAGGACAACACTCCAAGTGTAGCATATTAACAAACAATGGATTCATAACTATATCCATGTCTTTCTAGGGCATTTTAAAAGAATCTAGGACCAACTACCCCTTCATAACAATTGAAGTAAGGGTTTAGGAGCTCTAGTTATGTCATGCCATATTTCAAAGGTTAGGATTGCATCCTTATCTTTATCCATACATTAATATTCAACATCATACTATCATGTTCCAAAGATGTTAACTAAAGTTAACCGATTATGTCAAGGTGTCATCAACATTTATTGAGCTCATTGTTAGGACATGTTCAAGATTAACATATGTCTTTAAGGAGGGTTTTACTAAAGTTAACCCATTTTATCCATCTAGATCATATCAAGGTGTCATAATCATTATGTTGTGCTACCTGTGAAACTATATTTTTCATCTTTATTAAGCACTAAGATTAACACTTCATGTAACATGTTTCATTCATATGATTTTATTTCATTGCTCATAATAAATTGCAACATTTATTAGTGATTTCATCATAAGATTAGCCAACAATATCATATTATCATCATTATTCATGTATATGGTTAACCATTTATGCATTACCATCTATGAAACCATCTCTAGGTTTCCATCTTATCAGGTTTATATATCACGTCTCGAGATTAGATCATGTCTTACATATCGTATATCATGGTTGTGCTAACAAACTTATACAAGTGGCTCATGAAACATGTATCAAAACTTTATATAGTCCAAATGAGATTCCTCTAACCCATACCACGAGGGTAGTGTCATGCTCAGTCCCTCTGAGCTAACTCAACTCTATGAGTATCTCATATACTTTATATTTCCTCTCTGATCTAGGGTTATTAAGTCTACCTCGTTGTGAGAACTTCAGAAGATCTAGCCACATAAGCACAAACCAAAACATGCTATGACATCCTCTTCATAGGTCTCTACCCATGAAACATGCTTACCCAAAAATCTCTTATACATACACCACTAGAGTCCTACATGGAACCACCAACTTGAGCATGAGGTTGTCCAGAAGCTAACACAATTGCCTCCTCCAGGGTCTTGGGACTCTTCATCACCCATATGGTAGGTACTCACATCCATGTTCACATATACACATATAACCAGCCTCTCTCTATCTCTAGGGTTTGATCTGCTCAAGGATATCTAGGGTTCAAAAGGACTATAGGAATCATGCATTAGGCAACTCAACTCATTCAATCATGAGTATTCTAGTTTAGGACATAGCATATCACATATTTCTTGTATGTATCATATCTTGGAGTCTAGGTTCTCTAAACCTTCTCCTTGTGGGTCTCGCTCTCTCTTGAGCTAACCCCAAAACTGGTCCTAACACTAGAGGTCCTCCTTTATAAAAGAGCTTGAGGGTCATGCTGACTCACAACTTTGTGTCGGCTTAACATATTTTATCTCATAGAAGAATAGTTACTTGCATCATCAGAACTTATCTCAAATCCTCACAGTTGAACTTTAATCCTTAAAGACAAACATAGATCATTATGACCATCTTATATCATCTCTATCAACTTACATCATATCATCAAAACTTATTTCGTGTATTCATCTATCATATATTCCAACAAGGCTCTAGACATCTAATCTAGAACTACTCTCTCTTCATATTATAGAGGCCAAGCGTGATGCCCTTGGGGTTCGGGAGCCGGGGAGGCAGCCGCGGAGGCGGCCGGGGGCAAGGCCACGCCAGTATGAGCACCAGCACGACGGAGCCTGACAACATGACAACAACAGCGCACGATCCTACTGGAGCGGCGGATGCTGCACCTACAGCGGCGGCCCAATCCCCAGATACAACCATACAGGATGTTGCATCCACAGAAGTCGTCCCACGATGTTCCTACAAAGAGGCGTATGTAGGGAAAGATACTGGCCTTCTTTCCTACATCAATCCTACCTCACCGGACATCCTTAAGGAGGAGGATATTAGTGTCGACCTATCAGGCGCCCTACCTTCCTTTTCGGTCCAAAACTCGTCCCTCGAACCCCTCCTAGTGCCCAGGCAATTTGCAGTCATCGTCAAGGCCATCAGCATCATGATCAGATTTCAGGCTCTAGTCACTAAGATCAACCTCATGTGGTTGCCGACGGTGCAGTTTAGGGTCATCGATCTGGAAAACGGGTACTACATAGTGCAACTTGGCAACAAAGATGACTATGTTAAAGCCATGACTGGTGGCCCGTGGAAAATTTTTGGTAATTATCTGTCAGTCCAATCCTAGACACCTGCGTTCCGGTCATCCGAACATATCCCTCACAAACTGGTGTTGTGGATGCGGGTAGCTGAGCTCCCGGTCTTTCTATACCAGAACCAGCTTCTCACTCACATCGGAAACGTCGTGGGTAAGACCATCAAAGTTGATGAGAATACTCTCATGGGCAATCGTGGGAAATTCGCTTGAATCGTTGCGAAGATCGACACACAAAAACTGCTGCTGTCGGCCATCTTCATCAATGGCGAGCACTTTCAGTTGGAGTACAAGAACCTGCCGCAAATCTGTCTGAAATGTGGCCGTCTTGGCCATGTCGGCGATGAGTGCAAGCAATCGTCCGCCGCCGCCACGGATCTGGCGTCCACCTCGATCCCGATACCGGTCCCGGCAGTTAGCTATACTGCTGTGATCCATGCAAAGATGCCTGAACGACGTAAATGTGCATCTGCCAAACCTACGAGCAATACTCGCACCCCTACGGGCGATGGGGGGTAGACCAAGCCGACCCCAACCGCTGGTGGTTCCAGCCTGGGGGAGGAGGCTGGTGGCTTTCAACCTGTCCTGAGCAAGAAGGCGAAGCAACATCTACGGTAGAAGGAGGCCGCAACAAAGGCGCAGAAAGCCTGTGAGGATAAAGGTAAGGAGACACCCCCCCAAGAGAACACTTCCGTTCATCTGTCAGAGAATGAGGTCGTGAATGGCAGAGTGCACAGCAATGCTGATGACCCCGTCTTTCAGTTTCAGTCCGCCCAGCTTGAGGGTGCATCGGCCACCAGTAGGCACATTGCCCGCCTTGTCAGGAACGATAGTGGGTTTGTAATGCTGAGGAACCGTAAAATTGTCATTCAATCCACATAAAGCCCGAATTGAGTTCGTAAGAAGGGGCGCGTCCGAGAACCAGTGGTGAAAGGCCCAGCCAACCCCACCCCCCAGGAGAAGCGAGTTCTGGAATTCCAGAAACACCTCGAGGAGGCTACTGCAGCACGTGTCGAGGCCATGACAACTAAGGAAGAAGAACAGTCTGTGGGACTGTGTGCAGCTCTTCAATAGTTACTTAATGAACGTGTTCTGCTGGAATCTACAAGGTGCAGGCCTTGATAAGAAGATTTGTCTTATTAAAGAAATGAAAGTTAGTCATATGCTCAAAATAGTTGCCATCATTGAACCTCGATGTAGTGGCACTATTGCTGAAAACATAATCAAGAAGTTGGGCTTCAACTCCTCGAACAGAGTTGAGGCAACTGGGTTCTCAGGCGGCATATGGCTTGCTTGGGATCACCATATTTGCTCGATGGAGATTCTGGTGAATCATTGCCAATTCATCCATTGTAATGTCAACTCAAGTTGGTTCCTAACCATCGTCTACGCGAGCCCCAACCCTTCCAAAAGGAATTCCCTCTGGGAACGACTGGAGGAAATCTCCTGATCTGTCTTGTCAGCTTGGGCGGTAATGGGGGACTTTAACACCATGCTTAATGTGAATGAAAAGCGAGGGAGTGTCTTCTTCAACTCTCAGGTGAGTAGGTGTATCCATAAAGCTCTCCTTAACACTGGCCTCGCGAAGCTTAATTCCAACAGACCTTTCTTCAACTTCCAGCGCCAAGCGCTCATGGAGCGTTTGGATCGGGTCCTAGCTAACTCAGACTGGATAGACAAGTTCGAAATGCGTCCGTCATGGTGCTGCCCCGTCTGTACTCTGACCACCATCCTCTTTTGCTTTCCTGCGGTGATAGGTCACCTTGGAGGCCTTTCTTCCGCACCAAGGCTTGTTGGAATTCTGCCCCCCTTTCCGCGACGAGTTCCTCTGCCAATGGCCGGAAGAATCGACGTTCCAAGACGGCCTCGACCTATTTAAAGACAAGGCTATCAAGTGGGAGGCAAAGCGTGCTAACGCACAGCGCAAGGAGAAGCAGTGTCTCCTCACCCATATCACTAGGGCCCAGGTACAACAACAATCCCTACCCTATGATTCTTTTGTTGATAACTCTATCAGCTCCCAGGAACGCCTACATGAGATCCTCCTTAGGGAGGAGTTGGACTGGCAGCAGCGCGCACACATAGACTGGCTTAAGGCTGGCGACCTGAATACCAAGTTCTTCCAATCATTTGTGAAGACACGAAGGCATTACAACAAGATTAGCTGTCTAAAAAATGCTGATGACGATTGGTAATCGTCCCCCGACGCGATCATGATGCTTTTTCGTCATTTCTTCGAACACCTGATGACACAGACCCACCCTACAGATATGTGGCACATTCTTCACTTCCCTGGGGCCTTCCCCGGTATCATTGTCGATGACTACGCCATGCTGGAAGCCGAGCCTACCATGGTGGACATTAAAAGGGTGGTATTCTCCATGGCACCGCTGAAAGCACCTTGCCCTAACGGTGTGCATACTGGCTTCATCCAAGCAAACTGGGATCGTGTGGGCTCGTCTGTTGTCCGCACTATCCAGGACGTCTTCCGCACTGAGTACATTGATGAAGTTCTAGCAGACTCCCATATGGTCCTGATTCCTAAAGTAGCATCTCCAGAATGATGCGGAGACCTCATGCCTATCTCAATGAATAATAGTTGCTTCAAGATCATCTCCAAGGTCATTGTTGAGCGTTTGAAACCTTTTATGAATGACTGGATTGCACCTACACAATCCAACTTCATTCCAGGGCGACGCATTAGTGATAACATCCTGCTTGCTCAAGAGATTATTCACTCCATGAGATTCTGCTCCTTGAAGAAACCTTGTATGCGCATCAATCTTGATCTTGCTAAAGCCTTTGACAGGATGAACAGTAAATTCATCCGGGACACCCTTCAAAGGACTAGTATCCGAAACAAGCTCGTGAACATCACTATGCAAATCATCAGCAAGGGTTCGACTTCTATCCTTTGGGAAGGTGTCCCTCTCTCGCCCTTCAAGTCCACGCAGGGTGTCCGGCAGGGCGATCTGCTGAGTCCTTATGTTTTCATCTTATGTATGGAGCGACTCAACCAAGCTGTCTCCACTTCGGTTGCAGCTGGTGAATGGAAGGCCATCACTCTATCCCGAGGAGGAACTCAGCTTTCACACCTGTTCTTTGTGGACGACATCCTCCTCTTAGGGGAGGCTTCGGTCAACCAAACTGGCATCATCAACACCGTCCTGGAGGCCTTTTCTAAAGCATTTGGGCAACAAGTATCTAAACCAAAATCAAAATGCTACTTTAGTAAGAACATTCTGTGACCCTTGGCCCGATCGATTAGCAGGAGATTGGGCTTTGGGTGGACTAATGACCTTGGGCGCTACCTAGGCGTGTCGTTGCTGCACCATCGTGTCAACAAGGAAACCCATGGAGATATCCTGGCTGCCATTCAAAGGAGACTTAATAGTTGGACTCTCCGGCACCTATCCCTAGCTGGAAGGGTAACTCTCACCAAGTCTACCCTACAGGCGATTCCTACTTATACCATGCAAACCGTCAATCTTTCTCCTCGCCTTTGCGATGACATCAACTGTATGGTCCGTCGGTTCATTTGGTCTGGCACCGGTACTCAATAGAAATCCTCGTTGGTCGCATGGAGGAAGGTCTCCTCTTCCAAGGATGTTGGAGGGCTAGGAATCCGGGATGCCCGTGACCAGAACGACATGCTCATGATGAAGAATGTATGTATTTTTCTAATTGATACCTCCAAGATCTGGACCTGGGTGATGCGCGAGTAGTATGTCAGGGGGACTCGTTTCGCCTCTGTCCCCTTCTCTTCAGCCTGGAGCTTCATTAAGAAAAGCTTGGGCGGCATCACCAGCATCTGCCATAATGTGATTAATAACGGCCTCTCCACCAACGTCTGGACGGACAGATGGATGTCCGGGCTATCGGTGTTGGACCTCTGCCCTTCTTGGCCCGTCCCCACCGATCTCAGTGACCTTCAAGTCGGCTCTTTGTGTCTGACAGAGGGGGGTTGGGATTGGGAGTTTATCCACCACTATCTACCGGAGTCGTCCTGGCTCGCTATTACTTCTACTCCGGCGCCAGGATCTGAAGCGGGCGGCGATGGCTGGATTTGGCCGCTGGAAGCAAACGGAAGCTTCACTTCACGATCATGCTACTGATCGATTCAGGGCGGTAAGGAGGTGCACACCCCAGGGCTGTGGGGTAGGATCTGGGGTCTGCAACTCCCCGAGCGAGTTAAGCTCTTTCTCTGGCTTCTTCAACATGAGGCACTTATGAATAACATGGAGAAAGTCTGGCGGCACATGGATGTCTTAGAGCTTTGCCCTATATGTCAAAATCATCCAGATACTATTGTTCATGCTCTTCGGGACTGTGAGGCTAGTCGAGCTGTTTGGATGCTCATTGTCCCAGGAGCTACCCACTTCTCGCTAGGCGACCATGAATGGATCCATTGGTGCATTGGGGATGACGGAGGTTTGAGCAGCACCCGCGAACGTGCATTACGTGTGGTCACATGCTGGCACCTTTGGACTTGCCGAAATATGCAAATACACCAGCGGGTTGCTCTGCCTGCTAGAACTAAGGCCCCGTTCGTCCAGGCCCGGGTGGATACTATCCTCAGGAGCCAGGCTACTCGTGGGTGGCGCCCCAGCAACAACAGGGTAACCTCTTCTCAGATCCTGGCTATGGGGTTATATGTCTTCACTGATGCGGCCTTCAAGCATACGCACAATCATGCTGCCATTGGGATTCATGTGGTTAGCTAACAAGGCACCCATGTCCTTGGTTCCTGTCAGATTGTCTCCTCTTCCTCACCTCTGCACGCCGAGATTGCGGCCATTCTTCAAGCCTTGCATCTGTGCCACATCAAAAATTGGCGCGACTACTACATCTTCACAGACTCTGCCAAAGTTGTGAACATCTTAACAAAACCTAACCCCACTCTCGGGTATACTCCTTATGTCAGGGAGGCCATAAAGCTACATGGTGCATCATTGGAGAGTGCCGTCCACCATGTCCCAAGGGCCTACAATGGAGCGGTTGATAGCTTAGCAAAATTCTCGTTACATAGCTCAGATTCCTTTTCCTTTTCTACGGTTGTACCTCCTTGGTTTACCTTTGGAAACCAAGTTGACATTCGTACTGTTTTATCCATTGTTGGGCACGGAATGAATAATAATTAGCCCCACTTATCTCAAAAAAAAAACTACTCTCTCTTCTAGAATGATGTCATCCACTTTCTCTTAGGTTGCATGACCACCTCCTACTCGTACATGTGTGAGAACACATTTTTGTAATACATATACATAATAAAATATTATATAGTTTTTCTCTGATGAAACAAGCGTCAGAGAAAACAATCGAGGTTCGATCCATTTGGAATCAAAAACCAAATCCTAAAAATGAGTGTCCCACACATAGTAGAGAGTATAATGTCATGAAAACTAGTGCAAAGGGTGAGAACAAGGGGTATACTAGTGTAGCTACTCTAGACTGTAACATCCCTGACCTGGGTTATGAGTTAACCCTAGGTGTTTTGCCTAAATATGTAATTAAATCTTTGTGATTAACTCTGAGCATGTAATTAAGTTCTCAGAAACATATATCTCAATATTTGCTCCTTTTTATTTAAAGTAGTAGCATTGTTTTGATATACAGGGACCTATGTGCAATTTACCCAGTTAAAAAGGGTTAGCTTGCAATTTGCACATGTTGAGATGTTCCTCTGATATTGAGACATCATGAGAATCTTTTTGGTAAAGTTTGAGGGATTTCCCAAGCTAGGGCACCAAGGTGCAGCTGTGAAAGCAATCCCGGTGCTTGAAACCCTAATTTGGGGTAAAATGCAATTTACCCAAATTAAGGAATCCAAATTGTAAAATATGTCATCTAATGTATCTTTTTAGACTCTTGCCATCATTAAGAGAAGAAATGATGAGGGAGTCACCTCAATTGAGTTATCAAGTTATGAAATATGCCCTGTGATTGAACAATCAGGGTATATGTGCAATATCTCTTTATGTATGTACTTTTGTTTTAGATTGCTCTCCTTTACCTTCTTTTTCTAAGACCTTAAGAGAAGGTTTGTCCTTAGAATAAAGAGGAAGGGACGATCAAGTAAAGAAGGAGGGACCTAGTTGGAATTATGAACAACTTATAAACTAATGTTGAAAATCCTATCCCATGTATATAAGCTCTCCTTCCCTTAGTTGCAAGGGAACTTAACCTTCGTTCCCTTACTGTTTCATTTCACCAAAGACGACCAAGGACTGCCTTGGAGCTAAGGAGGACGACCAAGGGGTGCAAGGTAGGTTTAAACCCCTCTTCTTGCCTAATTCCATGGTTAGAACTCGAATTCAAAGTCAGCTTCATGGCTAACTCTCGAAACCCTATCTTTCTAGCCATCTCCTTTCATCTTTCCTTGGCGTTTTCACCTTGGCCAACCTGTGGGAACTCAAGGACGCCATTAGAGCCTGGATCTTGAAAGCTTGGAGCTCAAGGAGCAAGCTTTAGGCGGGTTTTATAACTCTAAACCCATGCTTCACTATGTGCATCTTTATATGCGGTTGGATGATAGCTCTTAGTGTTTCCCTACTTTTCCCTGCTATTTTGCAAGCAAATCCATGGGATATTCGTACTGTTCTTGAGCTAGGAGATGAAGGCGTGATTTACAAGAAAAGCCCACCACTTTTCACTTCCCTAAACGGTCTCAAAAGTTTTCTCTCTCGGTCTCAAGACCGCGAGGTGAGTAAACGGTCTCGAGACCGCGACAGGACAAACGGTCTTCAAGACCGTTTGGACCCATTGACCGAGCGTGGACCGTATACGAAAATTTGTTCCTAATTATATAGGCTAATTACCCTCCAAATATGGGAGGCTAACTCCAAGGGAATCGGGAGATATGACCTTTTTAAGTAACAATTTTATTTGAATTTATTCCTGATTTTCAAACGGTCTGAAATTGCCTTTTTTGGCAAACGGTCTCAAGACCGTGTAAGGTCGTTGACCAGGCATTGACCGTATGAGATTACTGTTCAAAATTATGTTAATTAACAACTCACCAAGTTTGATGGTCTAATTCCAAACGGGCTAAGAGTTGAAGGGTGAATACTAGGGCTAACCCTAGGTGAAATCAGTACTGAAATTATGGTGACCTAGTTAGGGTTTTTAGGGTTGATTGACTTAAACGGTCTCAAGACCGTTTGGGGGTCATCCAAACAGTCTCAAGACCGCGAGGGCAATCAACCATGACCGTTTGGAGGTCTGGGGTCAAGAATAGTTGACCAATTGAAGGTACAATTACACCAATTTATATTGCAATTAAATATTGATATGATCATCAACTCAATAGGTCAGACCTTGATGAATTTGCACTAGAATCCAAAATTGGATGGGAAAACGGTCTCAAGACCGTTTGGAACTCATCCAAACGGTCTCAAGACCGAGAGGACAATCACCCAAGACCGTTTGAAGGTCTAGGGTTAAGTATTTTGACCAATTGAGGACCTAATTGCAAATAAGTTATCAATTGATTAAAATACTGATTTGGTGACCCAATCATGGTTCAACCTCTATCAAATCACCTTATATTTTGATGAAATCTTGGGCAAACGGACTCAAGACCATGTGGGGTCCACCCAAATGACCTCAAGACCGTTTGGGCCAAGTTTGGGGCCAATTGGAGCTCAACTGAAGGGTTCAACCTTGTGTTGAGTCACATTGTTGAGTGTTGATGGGTGAACATTGATAGACCCTAATTGAATCGACTTCAACCCTAATTGGTCAACCATTGAGGGTCAATTGAATGACCAGGTGGTCAAGCATAATCTTTATTGACCCAATTCATAAGTGGTCATCATAGTTTTGACCTTTTGAGGCCTTCAACATGAGTTGACATTATCGGTAATATCATTGACTCTTGTTGATGGTCCAAGTGGTTGAGACCATGTGAGCTCGCGGTCTCAAGGTCGAGAGGAGGCTCGCGGTCTCAAGGTCGTGAGGAGGCTCACGGTCTCAAGGTCGTGAGAGGGCTCACGGTCTCAAGACCGTGAGGGGCCTCGCGGTCTTGGGGTCAAAGAAGGGCAAACGGTCTTCATGATCTTCGCGGTCTTAACCTCAATTGGAGTCTTCGTGGTCTTGAATCAATGGAGGGCTCGCGGTCTTGGAGGAAGAAGAGGCCTCGCGGTCCTGAGGTCAAAAGTGATCAAACGGTCTACACATCCTCACGGTCCTAATATCAATTGGTCAAAAGGTCAACTCAACCATTGGGTCTCAAATCGATTGAGGGTTGATGGTTGAGATCAATCTAGATAATTCAAGGTTGACTTCTTTCAATCAATTGATGATATAAATGGTTCAATGTTGCCCTAATCAAACCCTAATGACAACCTAGGATATTAAGGGTATTAATGGACTAAGGTTTTGACCATGATGATGATCAATGGGGTGAATTACCAAAATTACCCTGAAGGGTAAATTAAGTAATACCTTGATCAAATCAAACCCTAATCACATGATAGTGATGTTTTGGGCTATGTTAGCCTATGATGATTTAATCCGACCTGATCTAGAGTGATGTTGACATCACCTAACCTCATGAGGAGAGAGAAAGTATTTCTAGAGAGAGAAAGTACTTCTAGAGAGAGAAAGTACCCTTTTTAAGTGGGAACTCAATTAAAGCATCTCCAATGCATAGGAATGAACATATTTAGGGTATGATCCACCTGTGTGAGATCATAGAAACCCTAATTATGACAAATGATAAACCTTTAACTAATCTAAGAGCATCAATGAAGATGTTACTCATACCTGATGATGTTATGAGTTCAATTCACCTTGATATGAATAGTAAACCCTAATTCAAGGGTAATGGCATGCAATTGAGTATTAAACTCTAATTAATGAGAATTAGAGATGTAACTCTCATGACAAAGATGGGAAGTACATTCCTTATTTCTGTATTACCTTTATCAGTTGTATTAACCATGCAGGTTCTGATATGAAGGTAATCATATCCAGGTATGGATGTTGATGTTATATTCATTAAAGGCATGTTGTTAGCCTTATGAATAAGCAAAGTAATTTGATGCCTTGTCAGTGGCATCCTATACTGATAATGGGCTGTGAGAGCCATGAATACCATCAAGGTCATGCCTTAGAGATGACTTGTGATGAGGATAATGAGAAATGATGATTGATATGAGTTAGGCCTGTTACATTTAGTATTCTTCTTTTATAGCTGCTATGCTATTGTTATTGTTTGTAGAACAATGTATGTTGTTAAAGAATACTGAATGTACCTAACTAATCAAGTATAATGTAGAGCCCTGATCATAGATCCATCATTGTCAGAGATTAAATGATGGTGAAATAGGTTTTCCTCAGGGAACTCCTGGAGCACATACTTTTGAGTATGTGGGGTACATGGATGTGTAGAACCTTACATCCTAGTGTAGGAAAGTGATGTAGATGTGCAATCCATCCATCCTTCACTATATTTCCATACCGTATCAGTGGTAGGTAAACATGAAACCTCCTGATGACGAAGAAAGCACAGATATCCGTATCAGTGGTAGGTAAATATGAAACCTCCTGATGACGAAGAGAGTACAGAACGCCACTGTGACTCTAAAATAGCGAAGGACCAGTTTACCCTGGTGAGCTATAGTGGTAGAGACACGAGATGTCCTACAAGTGATCCTCTTACTGACTGAGGAAGGTGAAGGTCATGAGAATCTGGCTCTCTTAATGACCTATGTATGATACTGATGTGACTTCTCAGCGATCAATTGGAGTATGAGTGGTAAGCCTCATCTCCACAGGGCATAATGTTGTTTGTAAAACATAATCAACCATGTAGTATAACTTGTTAGAGATGACTCCAAGTTAGTTGATTAATGTTACATTGCTATAATGTTTATATTCTCCATATCTCCTAAATTGTAGAGATCTTGTTATACCTGCAACTGTTATAGAATACTTTGAAGGCTTTACTGCTTAAAATATTCTTTGATGTTATAATAAAGCTTCTGGCGAAGAGTTATAACTCTCGCTGGGACAATTATGTATAATTGTCTCACCTCGTAGGCTTCAACTTTTTAGGTGGACGTCGGAGACGAAGGAACCAGCCTACAGGTGATCAGTCTCAGCAGCAGCATCAGGGGCAGCAATAATCTCAGGTGGAGATTGTCCTCCCATATGGTGTAGTTAGAGTCAGTCCTATGTGTCCTATGTACTCTCAGGTCTTGGAGTCTTTTGTATAGTGATCTTGAGATTTTGTATCTTAATGTATATAATTACTCAAGAAGTAATTATCCTGAGAGGTAAACAGTTTATCTCACTTTATGAAAGAATCTTTTATGGATTCAAGCTCTTGTCACGAAAAGTTTTAATTTCCCATGATTTTTGTCTTCCGCTGATTACCGATTCTCCTTCGCTAAGTTTTAATCATGTTTATGTCATGGTTTGGAGATCAGAGCCCACAACTAGTGGTATCAGAGCCCCAGGTTCAATTGAGTCTACAGAGGTATAGGACTTAGGATGTCGAGTCTACCTTTAGTACTCCTTCCTCATATAATAGAATCTTCTGCTCCTCAGGAGAAGAAGATACATAAGAATGTCAGAACATCGTGATGAGCACGTGGCAGAGAGTAGTGCTAGTGCACCTCGAGGCGGTGCAAGAGTTCCGAGAATAGAACAACCTGCACCTGAGTCACCAAGAGAGCCACCCCAGTTCGACCCAGCTGACATGAGTGATCCAGTTGTACAGACGATGTTCGGGCAGTTCATGACTGCCATGACACATATAACCGATAGGATGCCTATTCCTGCACCTAGGGCACCTGTCCAGCCTGAAGCATAAGGTATCGGTAAGACATTTGAACGACTTCGTCGTGTCAGAGCTACCGAGTACTTCAGAACTGCCGACCCTACAGATGCTGACTTATGGTTGACAGAGTTGGAGAAGGCTTTCAGGATTCTTATGATTCCGGAAGCTGAGAAGGTTAGACATGCTGTCTATCTTCTCAAAGGCAGTGTTGGTCACTGGTGGAACATGGAAGAGCAGAAGAGACCTGGAGTAGAGTTCTCATGGGAAGAGTTTCGTCGGGAATTTATCAATAGATATTTTCCAAAAACCTTCCTAGATGAGAAGATCTCTCAGTTTGAGAAACTAAGGCAGGGTATGATGAACATTAGTGAGTATGAAGCTAAGTTCATGGAGTTGTTGCAGTTCTGTCCGCACATGGCTGCTACGGATGAGGAAAGAATCAGAAGATTCGAAAAGGGTTTGAATTCTGATATGTCAACCCCTGTGTCTGCCTTAGAAAATAGAGAGAGATTCTCTACCTTCGTTGAGTCAGTCCGAAGGATAGAGAGATCTGTGGTTGAGAAAAGACAAACCCATAAAAGATATCCACAGTTCCAGGGTTCTTCATCTAGGGATTCCAAGAAACCTAGATTCTCTGCACCTAACCCTCCACCACCCAGATCAAGTTTTCAAACTCAATGGACACCAAGCAGAGGTAGAGGACGGAGTCAACCGCTTCAAGGGACGCACAGTTCTGCATCTGAGTTAGTCACTGGACCACCCAGACCACAACAACAGGAGAGGAGTTGCTACAACTGTGGTAAGGTGGGACACTTGATGAAGGATTGCCGTTCTAGGCCTGTCGGTGTGACACAACAAACCCCGAGACAGAATCAACAGGGATCTCAGAATAGACAACATCAAGGAGCAGCTCGAGGACGTGGACAAGCGTCTCAAGCTGGATCATCAGCACCACCTCAACACCAGGCGACTGTGAGGTTCTATGCTATGAACCCACCTGAGGCAGTGGTCAATCCACGGGTAGTGGCAGGTCAGATGAGACTTTTATATTCTGATATGTCTATATCCTGTGATGTATCTGTTCTGATTGATCCGGGTGCTACGCACTCTTTCATCACTCGTGAAGTGATTCATAACTGCAATGTGACTGTTAGTCATAGAGCAGATAGTTTGTTGTTAGAGACTCCGTTGAGTGGGTCTGCCGTTTTGCAGGAGGTATGTTCTCCCTGCATCCTCTTCTTTTCTGACCATCGCATTCAAGTGGATCTTATACCACTTGATATGCAGGGATTTGATATAATCCTCGGGATGGATACCTTAGAAAGGTATAGAGTTGTCTTGGATTGTGAGTCCAAGTTGGTTGTGTTTGCTGATGAAAGCAACACATGGATCTTTCAAGGTGAAAGAAAGATTCTGCCCACCTGTCTTGTGTCAGCTATGGTTGCTGATAAGCTGTTGAGGCAAGGATGTCATGCATTCTTAGCCCATGTGGTAGATGTTACCAAGGAAAGGACCAATCCTGCTGAAGTTCCCATAGTCAGGGAATTCGAGGATGTGTTTACTGAAGAACTTCCTGGTATACCACCACCTCGGGAGATTGATTTTGAAATCAATCTGATCCCAGATACGAAACCCATAGCTCAAACTCCGTATAGGATGGCGCCTGCCAAGATGGCAGAACTCAAGAAACAACTTCAAGAGTTACTTGAGAGAGGTTTTATCCGACCAAGTACTTCACCTTGGGGTGCTCCGGTCTTGTTTGTTAAAAAGAAAGATGGGTCAATGCGGTTGTTCATTGACTACAGACAACTCAATAAAGTAACAATAAAGAATAAGTACCCTCTGCCAAGGATTGATGATCTCTTTGACCAGTTGTGTGGTGCAACAGTCTTTTCAAAGATAGACTTGAGGTCTGGATATCATCAACTCCGTATTAAGGATAGTGACATATCCAAGTCTGCCTTTAGGACAAGATATGGTCACTATGAGTTCACAGTTATGTCGTTTGGACTAACCAATGCACCAGCTGCATTTATGGAACTCATGAATAGAGTTTTTCGACCTTTCCTTGATCAGTGTGTTGTCGTCTTCATAGATGACATTCTGATTTATAGTAAGGATGCTCAACAGCATGAGCAGCATCTTCACCAAACTTTGACCTTGCTAAGAGAACATAAGTTGTACGCTAAGTTTAGCAAGTGTGAGTTCTGGCTGCCAGAAGTATCTTTTCTTGGACATGTAATATCCACCTCGGGAATTCGTGTTGACCCTACAAAGGTAGAATATGTTCTACAATGGGAACAACCAAAGACACCGACGGAGATTCAAAGTTTCTTGGTGTTAGCTGGCTATTATCGAAGGTTCATTAAGAACTTTAGTTCTATAGCTTTACCTTTGACCATGTTGACCTGGAAAGATGTTCCTTTTTCCTGGAGTGATAAGTGTCAACAGTCTTTCCAGTTGCTGAAGGAGAGGTTGACAAGTGCACCTGTGCTAGTGCTACCTGAACAAGGAAAAGGGTATATAGTTTTCTATGACGCTTCCAAAAATGGACTAGGATGTGTGTTGATGCAGGATAAACAAGTGATTTCTTTTGCTTCCCGACAGCTTAAGAAACACGAGGAGAATTATCCAACACACGATCTGGAGTTAGCTGTTGTGGTTCATGCTTTGAAGATCTGGAGGCATTATCTCTACGGAGAGACATTCCAAATTTTCACAGACCACAAAAACCTTAAGTATATCTTCTCTCAGCATGAGCTCAACATGAGGCAACGTCGCTGGATGGAGTTAATCAAGGACTACGACTGTATAATTGATTACCATCCAGGCAAGGCCAATGTTGTTGCAGATGCCTTGAGTAGGAAATCAGCAACATCAACCATGAATAGAGCACAACTAAACTCTTTAGTATGCTCTAGGAGAGATATGCTTATCTCTTTAAGGCAAGATAATGTACAGTTGAAGGTGTCATTGTTAGCCGGATTGTTGGCTGAGATGCATATTAAACCTACCCTAAGAGAGCAGATTAAAGAAGCACAACTAGGTGATGCTGCAGTTCAGCAGATTAGATCTGAGTATGGAAATGAGAAGCAAGATGGTTTTCATGACTCAGAAGATCAAGTAGCTTGTTATAATGAAAGGATGATAGTGCCAGATGTGGACAACTTGAGGAAGTTAGTCCTGGAAGAAGCCCATTCTTCCATGTATGCGATGCATCCAGGGAGCACCAAGATGTATCGGAAATTGAAAGATCTGTATTGGTGGCCTGGGATGAAAAAGGACGTTGCAGAGTTTGTTCTGAGGTGTCCTGTGTGTCAGCAAATTAAAGCCGAACACCAGAAGCCTGCAGGGACAATGCAACCTTTACCCATACCACAATGGAAGTGGGACCATGTGACCATGGACTTTGTTGTTGGCCTACCCAGGACAAGCAAAGGACATGATTCCATTTGGGTAATTGTTGATAGGTTGACGAAGACAGCACATTTCTTACCTGTCAAAACAACCTATTCTACTGAAAGGTTATCAGAGTTGTATGTTAAAGAGATAGTGCGCCTGCACGGAGTTCCTGTCACAATAGTTTCTGATAGAGGTCCTCAGTTTACAAGTCATTTTTGGGAACAGTTGCACAGAGCCTTAGGCACCAAGCTAAGGTTTAGTACGGCCTTTCATCCATAGACTGATGGACAGTCGGAAAGGACCATACAAACCTTAGAAGACCTGTTACGAGCATGTGTTCTCCAGTTCACCGGAAGTTGGGATCTACACCTAAGCTTGATAGAGTTTGCCTATAACAATAGCTATCAGCATAGTATTGATATGGCACCTTATGAAGCCTTATATGGTAGACGTTGTAGATCACCCTTGTGTTGGTTTGAGACTGGTGAGCACCAGTTGTTAGGTCCTGACCTGGTGCAGCAAACCACAGAAAAGATTAAAGTAATACAACATAAGATTAAGACTGCTCAGGATAGGCAGAAATCTTATGCTGACAAACGTCGTAGACCCTTAGAGTTCCAGGTAGGAGACAGAGTGTATCTCAAGGTCTCACCTTGGAAAGGGGTTCTTCGTTTTGGAAGGAAAGGAAAGTTAGCTCCTAGATTTATGGGACCTTATCCAATCATTGAACGGATTGGAAAGGTAGCATATAAACTAGAGCTGCCCCCAGAGTTACAGAGGTTACATCCTGTGTTTCACATTTCTATGTTGAAGAAATGTCACCCAGACACCGAGTCAGTTCTACAACCTATGGAGGTAGAACTGAATGATGACATATCCTATGAGGAGGGACCAATGTCAATCCTTGATAAACGAATTAAAAAGTTAAAGAAGAAAGATATAAGTCTTGTGAAAGTCCTCTGGAACCATCGT
The DNA here is from genome assembly GCA_963693085.1 of Alisma plantago-aquatica. Taxonomy (NCBI): domain Eukaryota; kingdom Viridiplantae; phylum Streptophyta; class Magnoliopsida; order Alismatales; family Alismataceae; genus Alisma; species Alisma plantago-aquatica. The sequence goes on along the minus strand of OY856410.1, from coordinate 1,189,811,041 downwards.
GGTGTTGAAGAAGCCACTTGGGAGTTAGAGGATGAGATGAGAAGGAAGTATCCTACCCTTTTCTCTTAGTATGTTTTATCGATTTCGGGGACGAAATCCTTGTAAGGGGTGGATAATTTGTAACATCCCTGACCTGGGTTATGAGTTAACCCTAGGTGTTTTGCCTAAATATGTAATTAAACCTTTGTGATTAGCTCTGAGCATGTAATTAAGTTCTCAGAAACATATATCTCAATATTTGCTCCTTTTTATTTAAAGTAGTAGCATTGTTTTGATATACAGGGACCTATGTGCAATTTACCCAGTTAAAAAGGGTTAGCTTGCAATTTGCACATGTTGAGATGTTCCTCTGATATTGAGACATCATGAGAATCTTTTTGGTAAAGTTTGAGGGATTTCCCAAGCTAGGGCACCAAGGTGCAGCTGTGGAAGCAATCCCGGTGCTTGAAACCCTAATTTGGGGTAAAATGCAATTTACCCAAATTAAGGAATCCAAATTGTAAAATATGTCATCTAATGTATCTTTTTAGACTCTTGCCATCATTAAGAGAAGAAATGATGAGGGAGTCACCTCAATTGAGTTATCAAGTTATGAAATATGCCCTATGATTGAACAATTAGGGTATATGTGCAATATCTCTTTATGTATGTACTTTTGTTTTAGATTGCTCTCCTTTACCTTCTTTTTATAAGACCTTAAGAGAAGGTTTGTCCTTAGAATAAAGAGGAAGGGACGATCAATTAAAGAAGGAGGGACCTAGTTGGAATTATGAACAACTTATAAACTAATGTTGAAAATCCTATCCCATGTATATAAGCTCTCCTTCCCTTAGTTGCAAGGGAACTTAACCTTCGTTCCCTTACTGTTTCATTTCACCAAAGACGACCAAGGACTGCCTTGGAGCTAAGGAGGACGACCAAGGGGTGCAAGGTAGGTTTAAACCCCTCTTCTTGCCTAATTCCATGGTTAGAACTCGAATTCAAAGTCAGCTTCATGGCTAACTCTCGAAACCCTATCTTTCTAGCCATCTCCTTTCGTCTTTCCTTGGAGTTTTCACCTTGGCCAACCTGTGGGAACTCAAGGACTCCATTAGAGCCTGGATCTTGAAAGCTTGGAGATCAAGGAGCAAGCTTTAGGCGGGTTTTATAACTCTAAACCCATGCTTTACTATGTGCATCTTTATATGCGGTTGGATGATAGCTCTTAGTGTTTCCCGACTTTTCCCTGCTATTTTGCAAGCAAATCCATGGGATATTCGTACTGTTCTTGAGCTAGGAGATGAAGGCGTGATTTTCAAGAAAAACCCACCGCTTTTCACTTCCTTAAATGGTCTCAAAAGTTTGCTCTCTCGGTCTCAAGACCGCGAGGTGAGCAAACGGTCTCGAGACCACGACAGGGAAAACGGTCTTCAAGACCGTTTGGCCCCGTTGACCGAGCGTGGACCGTATACGAAATTTGTTCCTAATTATATAGGCTAATTACCCTCCAATGTTGGGAGGCTAACTCCAAGGGAATCGGGAGATATGACCTTTTTAAGTAACAATTGTATTTGAATTTATTCCTGATTTTCAAACGGTCTGAAATTGCCTTTTTGGGCAAACGGTCTCAAGACCGTGTAAGGTCGTTTACCAGGCATTGACCGTATGATATTACTGTTCAAAATTATGTTAATTAACAAATCACCAAGTTTGATGGTCTAATTCCAAACGGGCTAAGAGTTGAAGGGTGAATACTAGGGCTAACCCTAGGTGAAATCAGTACTGAAATTATGGTGACCTAGTTAGGGTTTTTAGGGTTGATTGACCTAAACGGTCTCAAGACCGTTTGGGGGTCATCCAAACGGTCTCAAGACCGTGAGGGCAATCAACCATGACCGTTTGGAGGTCTGGGGTAAAGAATAGTTGACCAATTGAAGGTACAATTACACCAATTTATTGCAATTAAATATTGATATGATCATCAACTCAATAGGTCAGACCTTGATGAATTTGCACTAGAATCCAAAATTGGATGGGCAAACGGTCTCAAGACCGTTTGGAACTCATCCAAACGGTCTCAAGACCGAGAGGACAATCACCCAAGACCGTTTTAAGGTCTAGGGTTAAGTATTTTGACCAGTTGAGGACCTAATTGCAAATAAGTTATCAATTGATTAAAATACTGATTTGGTGACCCAATCATGGTTCAACCTCTATCAAATCACCTTAGATTTTGATGAAATCTTGGGAAAACGGACTCAAGACCATGTGGGGTCACCCACATGACCTCAAGACCGTTTGGGCCAAGTTTGGGGCCAATTGGAGCTCAATTGAAGGGTTCAACCTTGTGTTGAGTCACATTGTTGAGTGTTGATGGGTGAACATTGATAGACCCTAATTGAATCAACTTCAACCCTAATTGGTCAACCATTGAGGGTCAATTGAATGACCAGGTGGTCAAGCATAATCTTGATTGACCCAATTCATAAGTGGTCATCATAGTTTTGACCTTTTGAGGGCTTCAACATGAGTTGACATTATCGGTAGTATCATTGACTCTTGTTGATGGTCCAAGTGGTTGAGACCATGTGAGCTCGCGGTCTCAAGGTTGAGAGGAGGCTCGCGGTCTCAAGGTCGTGAGGAGGCTCGCGGTCTCAAGGTCGTGAGAGGGCTCACGGTCTGAAGACCGCGAGGGGCCTCGCGGTCTTGGGGTCAAAGAAGGGCAAACGGTCTTCATGATCTTCGCGGTCTTAACCTCAATTGGAGTCTTCGCGGTCTTGAATCAATGGAGGGCTCGCGGTCTTGGAGGAAGAAGAGGCCTCGCGGTCCTGAGGTCAAAAGTGACCAAACGGTCTACACATACTCACGGTCCTAATATCAATTGGTCAAAAGGTCAACTCAACCATTGGGTCTCAAATCGATTGAGGGTTGATGGTTGAGATCAATCCAGATAATTCAAGGTTGACTTCTTTCAATCAATTGATGATATAAATGGTTCAATGTTGCCCTAATCAAACCCTAATGACAACCTAGGATATTAAGGGTATTAATGGACTAAGGTTTTGACCATGATGATGATCAATGGGGTGAATTACCAAAATTACCCTGAACGGTAAATTAAGTAATACCTTGATCAAATCAAACCCTAATCACATGATAGTGATGTTTTGGGCTATGTTAGCCTATGATGATTTAATCCGACCTGATCTAGAGTGATGTTGACATCACCTAACCTCATGAGGAGAGAGAAAGTATTTCTAGAGAGAGAAAGTACTTCTAGAGAGAGAAAGTACCCTTTTTAACTGGGAACTCAATTAAAGCATCTCCAATGCATAGGAATGAACATATTTAGGGTATGATCCACCTGTGTGAGATCATAAAAACCCGAATTATGACAAATTATAAACCTTTAACTAATCTAAGAGCATCAATGAAGATGTTACTCATACCTGATGATGTTATGAGTTCAATTCACCTTGATATGAATAGTAAACCCTAATTCAAGGGTAATGGCATGCAATTGAGTATTAAACTCTAATTAATGAGAATTAGAGATGTAACTCTCATGACAAAGATGGGAAGTACATTCCTTATTTCTGTATTACCTTTATCAGTTGTATTAACCATGCAGGTTCTGATATGAAGGTAATCATATCCAGGTATGGATGTTGATGTTATATTCATTAAAGGCATGTTGTTAGCCTTATGAATAAGCAAAGTAATCTGATGCCTTGTCAGTGGCATCCTATATTGATAATGGGTTGTGAGAGCCATGAATACCATCAAGGTCATGCCTTAGAGATGACTTGTGATGAGGATAATGAGAAATGATGATTGATATGAGTTAGGCCTGTTACATTTAGTATTCTTCTTTTATAGCTGCTATACTATTGTTATTGTTTGCAGAACAATGTATGTTGTTAAAGAATACTGAATGTACCTAACTAATCAAGTATAATGTAGAGCCCTGATCATAGATCCATCATTGTCAGAGATTAAATGATGGTGAAACAGGTTTTCCTCAGGGAACTCCTGGAGCACATACTTTTGAGTATGTGGGGTACATGGATGTGTAGAACCTTACATCCTAGTGTAGGAAAGTGATGTAGATGTGCAATCCATCCATCCTTCACTATATTTCCATACCGTATCAGTGGTAGGTAAACATGAAACCTCCTGATGACGAAGAAAGCACAGATATCCGTATCAGTGGTAGGTAAATATGAAACCTCCTAATGACGAAGAGAGTACAGAACGCCACTGTGACTCTAAAATAGCGAAGGACCAGTTTACCCTGGTGAGCTATAGTGGTAGAGACACGAGATGTCCTACAAGTGATCCCCTTACTGACTGAGGAAGGTGAAGGTCATGAGAATCCAGCTCTCTTAATGACCTATGTATGATACTGATGTGACTTCTCAGCGATCAGTTGGAGTATGAGTGGTAAGCCTCATCTCCACAGGGCATAATGTTGTTTGTAAAACATAATCAACCATGTAGTATAACTTGTTAGAGATGACTCCAAGTTAGTTGATTAATGTTACATTGCTATAATGTTTATATTCTCCATATCTCCTAAATTGTAGAGATCTTGTTATACCTGCAACTGTTATAGAATACTTTGAAGGCTTTACTGCTTAAAATATTCTTTGATGTTATAATAAAGCTTCTGGCGAAGAGTTATAACTCTCGCTGGGACAATTATGTATAATTGTCTCACCCCGTAGGCTTCGACTTTTTAGGTGGACGTCAGATACGAAGGAACCAGCCTACAGGTGATCAGTCTCAGCAGCAGTAATCTCAGGTGGAGATTGTCCTGCCATATGGTGTAGTTAGAGTCAGTCCTATGTGTCCTCTGTACTCTCAGGTCTTGGAGTCTTTTGTATAGTGATCTTGAGATTTTGTATCTTGATGTATATAATTACTCAAGAAGTAATTATCCTGAGATGTAAACAGTTTATCTCACTTTATGAAAGAAGCTTTTATGGATTCAAGCTCTTGTCATGAAAAGTTTTAATTTCCCGTGATTTTTGTCTTCCGCTGATTACCGATTCGCCTCCACTAAGTTTTAATCGTGTTTATGTCATGGTTTGGAGATCAGAGCCCACATAGACAATGTGCACAATATGTGTAGGGTTTCTCTTCCCTTAATGCACATCATTTCCAAATAGTGCAACGTCCCATACCACTGCACTACAAGGAAAGAATGACATCTAAGAACTTTCTACTCAACAAGCACCAGTCTAGACCTAGTTCTCAGACATCTAGGTGCTAACCTAGAGGCTAGGTCAGATCCAGTCTCTAGCAGACAACTAATCTAACCCTAAACATTATTAAGTTCAAAGTTCTTTTGTTTTGAGTTGCATATGGGAAAATGTGAGGCTTTTCTATTATTCATGCTCTGATACCACCTATGATGTCCTCGGATTTTCTAAAACCTAATCTGATGTGTGATGTCCAACTTGAAACCTCACCTCAACGAGCATCCCAATTTAAACACCTCACACTAGGCTAAGAAGAAAAAAATCAAGGGAGTCAGAAGGAAACAATTAGTAGCACATGTACATGAACAATAATAAAACCATACACACATGTTCACCATTCAACATATAATTACAAAATGAAGTGTTACAACATATTGAACAGAAAACTTCTACATATACATGTACTACCACTAAACAACAGGATTTTAAGACAACAGGGCCACCTGTACATCAGGTCGTCGCACAACTCTCACTATCTTGGATCTTCAAGAGCATAACCACAACCTAAACAAAATATTACATGTGGTACACATCAGCATAATATTCAAGAATATTGTACTGAGTACGCCTATGTGTCTTTTATATACCTCTCATCATATCTTGGCAATAAGATAAAACTAATATACTTGGCAGTAATAGAAGAATATAAGAAAAGCGTATACTTGCACAAAGATATTCATTAGCAAAAGAGAACACATATTTTAAGCACATTTTGATCATATATCTCGTGCATCTTCCACCAAGGCTTTGACGTCTTTAGGCCTTATGATCTACCACCAAGGGGTTTGTGATCATTATAAAAACATCATATGATCTACCACCAAGTGGTTTGTGATCATTATGCATGTGCTCTACTACCAAGTCATTTATGAGCTATTTTATGATGGAACATCTATATTATGTTTGTAGGTGTTCAAGGTATACATATAGAAATAAGTATGGAAAATCATGCAACATATCATAGAGGAACAATCATTTCATCCAATATCATATGCCAAGTATTTTACTACACATATAACACAAGCATATTGTATAATAAGCCAAGTAAGAGGTAATGGTTTACCTTGATCAAGAACAAAACTAATCATCCCATATCACATTCTTGATGTCAACTATGTATCCAAGGTCAAACCCTGATAAGATAAGACCACATATCACCATTAGGTTATCATCATCTAAACCCTAGTTGATTCATTAGGGTTTGCTTAGTTCATTAGGATATGTGCATCATTACTTGCATTCTTGTCTTAGATTTATCTTATTGTTTTCATTTTTCAGATTATGGTTCATCATCTGGATATACTCATGTCTCACATTATTATGTCAACATACTTAACACTATGTCACGTGTATTAACCATAATAGGGTTACATCACATGTATTAAGGGTGTTCTTTGTATAACATGAATTCTATGCATATAACTAATATCAGAGTTCTAGATTAGCTTCCAGTTACTGATATAGGAGTGTTCTATAAATTTCATCATTTATTGAGCATGTATGCATTAATTGTATTATCTTTAGTGTTATTAGCCCTAATTAGCTATATTAATCAAATTATATGCTTTCGTGCATCAACATGACCATATATGACATCATATGCATTAAATACATGGTTATGGACTTATTGACATGTTATCATAATTTTAGAACATTGTTTGATATTTATTATCAATCAAATGAGCATTTCACATCTTACATGATATCACTATTATTAATGCATCAAAAGCCTGGTATTATCATTCTACTGTGTTCTACTCATTTTTCTGATAATTTTTGTACCTTGTTTATAATTTCTGATAATCAAGCTATTTAATACAAATTATGCAAGATCTGAATATTTCTGAAGTCTTTACCTTTTCTGGCCAATTGTTGGCCGCCATGTGGAACTTTGGGAGTGACGTGTGTTTCCTATTCCCACGCCGAGCTGGTCGGCTTCAAGGTCTAATCCCAGTTTATTTCCGTTGGTTCCAGTTCATGACTTTTTTTATTGGACCGATCTGCATCTCTCTTTCTTTCTCTGTTTCCACATGCACAACATAACGATTATGACACCTTGATATGATTTAGATAGATAAAGTGGGTTAATTATAGTTAACTCCCTACTAAAAGGCATATGTTAATGATGAACATGTTCTAACAATGAGCTAAATAAAATGTTGATGACACCTTGATACAATGGGTTAACTTTAGTTAACTCCTTTAGTACATGGTAATATGATATGAGAAGCCTAATGCATGGGTAAAGATAAGGATGCAACCCTAACATATGAAACATGTCATGAAGTTCCTTGGAGTAAGGAATGACTTAATTTTGGGGAAAAAATATCATTTAAGATGTATATGATGTGACAAAGTGGTTTTCTGCCTTAATTCTGAGGACAAAATTTCTTTTAAAGTGATATTGGATGACGATAGACTTATAAATAAAATATGGTGATGATAGAGTACTCATCCAAAGTGATATTGAGGTTTGAAAGTGATATCAGAATGTATATAATCATGTATGATTGGCAATGGTTCAATTACATTAGCTTAGGATTTGATCAATATCTTTGTCATGCTGCCTTGATAGTAGGTAGATCCCTTGCACGGCTCTATGCCATGAATCATCTTAAGTGAACAGGTTCCTAGACCCTCTGATGTAAGATTGGATGGCTTAGAAACTTGTTCCTACCCGAGTCTTAATGCATATCATGGGTGGATAGGCCACGCTAATCTAACACCCATCCACTATGCATATCGTGGGGTGAAGGTGGAACTAACTAAGGGTTTAGAAGTGGATACAACTTGTTGGTCCCTCGCACATAAAGAATAACTGATAGACAAGGGAGAACGGCCTCCCCCTCTAAGTCTTCTCCTTTGCAACCTATAGAGCACGCAAGCCATGGAAACAGAAGCCTGGAGCTTTCCTTGTTATTTAAGAAGGAGTAAACACAGCAGGGTAGATGGAGGCAGAGGTTCATCACGTAGGATCTGAAGCTCTGTGCAAATCACAAGCTGATGAGAAAGGATAGAGAGGCATGGCAGATTGTGGTTGAGCAACATCGACCTAGAGGACTTCCTTATGAAGGTAACGAGTTATTGGAGACAGTGAGGAGCCGCGAAGTGCTGGGTGCACAGATCAAATCGTGCTGATGGTGGAGATCACAACAAAGATGACGATGGTTGGTGGCAATGCTCTCAGCAGGTGAACCTCACGACGACGCTAACCAACAATGGGGTTATCACGACCACAATGATAACCCTTCTGTTGTGATTCACCTTAAAGTCTGGCGACGTGGAGCAGAGCCAGTGGAAGCTGCTTGTGGGAGGCACAACTGGCATTCCAAGTCATCCAAGGAGGCAGTTTGGAAGTCTGATGCAAAGCCGACGGCGCCCGGAAGGGCTGATGAGGTGCATCCTCATGCCGTCATTTGCTTGCCGAAGGGGAGATAGAGAAAGGAATTGGGCGCTCCAGGTCCAGTCCAAGCTAGGAACTGGTCATCCAACACAGTAGGACTCACATCCATGGTGAGGAGGAGAGACGTGGTGGCCAATCGCACACTGGAGAGGAGGCATAAGGACAACACTCGAGGAATTGGGCTGCGAGTGTCGAGCATCTTGGCGTTTCACGCGAGAGAGAGGAAAGGGAGTTCTGAACCGGTCCAAGTCTAGTTAAATCTGATGTGAACCAGACAACTGCACCCTAACTGGATCTGCTGAACTATGGCTTAGTGTGAGTGCAGGAGCCATGAGCCATGGCCTCCCCAGCCATGTGGCATCACACGATTGGACGGAGAAAGGTAAATACCCTAGAAATCACATATCTTCTATAATTTTTTAAAAATAGCCCTCTTATCAGAAAAATAAATATAATACATCAAAATTCTCAAAAAAATGCATAGAATAACATAAAATCATAATATCAGGCTTTTGATGCACTAATAATAGTAATATTATGCAAGATGTATTATGCTTATATCATGTGTTATAAATAACAAATGATGACAAAAAAAATTATGAGAATATGTCAGTAAATCTATATTCATGCTTATAATCCAGTGGATGTCAATAATTGTAATGTTAGTGTATGAAATTATGTAATTTGCTTAATATGGCTAATTAGGGCTCTTAACCCTAAATAAAATGCAATAAATACATACATTCTCAATAAATGATGGAATTTATAGAGTAAGCTCATATCAGTAATTAGAAGGTAATATGTAACTCTGAGATCAATTTATATATATATGGAATTAATGGAAACATGATAATGACACTTTATGTGATATAAAACACTAATATGCTAAATGAATATGATCTTGGGTTAATATGTACAGATAATCATATGTAATCAAATAATTAGATTATTGATTATAATATGGATACAACATCAGTAACGTCAATCCTAGATAACAAGAAGAGATAGACAAAAAATAATAATGAGAATATCCTACTGAGTAAGCCGACCCTAAAATGGACATAACTAGGGTTAAGATGATGTGATTCTAATGCATGACATTCATGGTCTTTTCTTTATCAGGGTTGACCAAGGATGTAGTTGTCTCATGGATATATGTGTGATGATTGGGATGTGTCTTTGGAAGGTAAGCCATTAGCTCTTGCTTGGCTTATTATACATTATGCTTGTATTATATGGTAGTAAACACTAGGCATACAGTATTGATTGAAATGATTGCCTTGTATGATACGTTGCTTGAATTTCCATACTTATTGACTTAAGATCCTGTAGTTTAGTGGTAGTATATGTATATGTGTCTGTTTGTTGTTCAATATGTAATATCAAATGTTGTAACAATTCATGTTGTAACTATATGTTGAATGGTGAACATGTGTTGCATGGTTTTATTATTGTTCATGTACATGTACTACTGGTCATTTCCTTCTGACTTCCTTTAATTTTCTTCTTCTTAGCCTAGTGTGGGATGTTTAAATTGGGATTCTCACTGAGGTGAGGCTTTCAATTTGGACGTCACACATAATATTAAGTTTTAGAAAATTTGGGGACATCAAGTTCATGCTCTGACATTTGCTCACTATACAACTCAAACTAAAGAAAACCTTGAACCTTAATAGTCCTTAGGGTTAGATTAGTTGTCTTTTAGAGACTAGATCTGACCTAGCCTCTAAGTTAGCACCTAGATGTCTGAGAATTAGGTCTAGACGGGTGCTTGTTGTATAGTAGGTCCTTAGATGTCATTCTTTCCTTATAGTGTAGCAGTATGGGACGTTGCACTATTTGGAAATGACGTGCATCAAGGGAAGAGAAACCCTAGACATATAGCACTCGTTGTCTAGGGTAGCTACACTAGTCTACACCATGTTCTCATTCTTTTCACTAATTTTCATGACACTATACTCTCTACTATGTGTTGGACACTCGTTTTGTGGATTTGGTTTTTGATTCCAATCGGATCGAACCATGATAGTTTTCTCTGATGATACATGCATCAGAGAAAACTATTAAGGTTCGATCCGATTGGAATCATAAACCAAATCCACAAAACGAGTGTCCCACACATAGTAGAGAGTATAGTGTCATGAATATTAGTGAAAAGGGTGAGAACATGGTGTAGACTAGTGTAGCTACTCTAGACAATGAGTGCTATATGTCAAACTATATTTTCATCTTTATTAAGAACTAAGATTAAAACATCATGTAATTTGATTCATTCATATGATCTTATTTGATTGCTCATAATAATTTGCAAAATTTACTAGTGATTTCATCACAAGATTAATCAACAATATCACATTTTTTTGGTCGGTCAAAAACTCGTGTTGCTTTTTTTGTATTTTTCTTTTAGTTTATATACAACGTTGTCCATCTTCAAAACTGAAGATGGAAAAAAGGAAATGAAGAACAAAAGGGTATAACTTTACATATTCTATACTCAAAATAGGAGAAGTAGTGGGGATAAAGAATCTGAGCATCAACAATGCGCCAACTCCTTCAGAGCTAAAAAAATCTTCAGAAAAACCAGAGAGAAATCCCCATGTCATGAAGAAAACCAAGAGGCAGCCAAAACAGAGCAATGAATCCAATCAGTCTTCAGCAAGTCTCAAAAGAAGAACTCCCTTGTCAAGAAGAGAACAAAACAACAATCCAAGCAACCTTCAGCAGAAAAAGAGAAAAGCTCCCATGCCGAGAAGAGCAGCCACCATAACAGCTTGGAAGAACCAGAAGATCGAAAACCCAAAATAGATCACCAGAGAAGCTCAACCATCATTGCCAAAGCAATGAGAGGGGAACATAAACCCATAATAACGAGCAGCAGGTCAACATTGCAGCAAAATTGTCACAGACCAGCAGAAGGAAGCTCGACCATCATTGCAGGAAGCAATGAGAGGGGAGAAAGACAGAACCAGAAAAAAAAAAGACAAGAGACACATCAACTAAGTGATTCACAACTAACCAGCCATCAACAACCAGCCACCAAAACTAGAAAACTAATAAAGAGGAACCAGCTGGAATGCCAGGAACACACGCCCACCAGCAGCAAATCATCAACCTCTAGGGCACCAAGCAGGCCCCAAACACAATCCAGAGGAACCCCAAACATAAAGGATTTGCTTGAGCATCATGCAGAACAAAGAACAACAACTCAAAAAATTCAAAGAATCACATAGCCGATCCAACATCTCTGAACAAAGAATAAAGGAAAGGATAACTTCCCTCTTTAGGGAACCATAAAAATCAGTGAATAATAAGGAGAATGTCATGCTCAATAATCCTCCAAAGCGTAATCACATCCTTGCAAATGTTATCATGGACCCTTCTATTTCGTTCAAACCAAGTATGATAAAGGATAGTAGGAATAGCAACACCAGCATTTGTGCTCTTCAAATTGATAATACTCTCCCAATTCATAAGAATAGAACTAATTAACTCTTTGTCCAGGGCTTTGATCCACAACTCCTTCATGAAGCTACAACCAAAACATATGTGAAAAGTGTCCTCATAATCATTCATACAAAGATAACATATTGAAGTAACAGAAATTCCCCTTCTTCTAGAATAATCAGTAGTAGGAAGCTTATTATGGATAGCTTTCCACATGTGGAACTTAGAATTCATATTGGCTTTAGTCTTCCAAAGCCATGAGAAAATGTATTTCTTCTCACCTTTAGTTCTAATATGGTCCCATATAACATTCAGCCTAACCTCTTTCTGCCCTTTGAAGTAGTAGCCGTCATCATGCTCCTTGTCAATATGCACATTTTCCAGAACATCCCACAACTTCTTAGAGCACCTCATATCCTTAATATTCCAGCAGTCATTTTTGATAATAGAGTTCAGTTTAGCACCATTTGGTAAACCAGCACGTACAGAAAAATTATGCTCAACAATGTCATGAAGGAATCTCCCATTAAGCCAAGGATCTTTCCAAATATCAACAATATCCCCTTTGACAATCTTTATCTCAAAGAATCTCAGCAACTCATCCTTGATACAAATGAGATTATTGAACACCCATGAGAAATTATTGGATACATTCACACTCCAATAAGTTTCCTTCCTTAAATATTTCTCATTCACCCATTTCACCCACAATGAATCCTTTTTCCATGCCACATCCCAAGCATTCAGAATGATACAAGCTTCGGCCACCTCTTTGCTCTTCCTTAAACCAAGCCCACCTTCAGCTTTAGGTAAAGTGATACTCTCCCACTTAAGAAGGTGAAGATTAGATTTTAACTCAGAACCCCCCCAAATGAAATTGCGACAAATTCTATCAATGTCATCCAAAACTGAGCTAGGCAGAGGAAAAGATAAAATCCAGTAAAGATGTAGAGTAGATAACGTAGATTTAACCAGCTCTACCCTACCAGCCAAGGACAAGGTCTTCGATTTCCAACCTTTCATTCTACTATTGATTCTATCAATGAGCCTACCACAGTAATTCTTATTGAGTTTGTTGGGAAAAATAGGAAGACCAAGATATTTAGCATCCTCTGACTTACCAATCTTTATACCCAAGATATTTGAAATATCATCCACATCTTTGGTAGGGTTCATAAGAATCATACTCTTGTTTTTATTGATACATAAACCAGACAAGTTGGCAAAGTTATCAAGCAAGGACCTCATATTCTCAGCCTTGTCTTTACCAATCTTGGAGAACATCATAAGGTCGTCTGCAAACATAAGGTGGGAGAAGCTCATATTCTTAGACACCTGGATAGGGGCATAGCTAGAATCATTCTTTATCATCTCAGACAGACCCTGCATAGCTATGGTGAAGAGATAGGGGGAATAGGATCGCCTTGTCTAACTCCATTCAGAGGAAAAATATTTATGGTTATCTCTCCATTAACAAGAATTTGATAAGAGGTGGTACTGAAGATAACTTCAATCCATCTAATCCACTTACACGAGAAACCCGTTCTTCTCATCACAGAAAAAAAGAACTTTCAATTCACATAATCATAAGCTTTCGAAATGTCAACTTGGACACACATATTCTTACCACTTTTTTTAATCACATCAGTCATGATCTCATTTGAGAGAAGAATCGCATCCTTGATGTTCCTCCCTTTAATGAAAGCACATTGATTTTTATCGATGATGGAAGAGATATAACTCTACAAGCTATTGGCTAGGATCTTAGATATGAGTTTATAGAAAACATTACACGGAGCAATGGGCCGCCAATTAGTGATCAACGATTTATCATCTCCTTTGGGTATAAGAGTAATGTAAGTTCTATTAGCTTCCTTCCGCAGATGACCATTCACAAAAAAACTCCTTAACAGCTTCAAAAACATCATCTCCAATAACTTTCCAAGCATTCTTATATAAACAACCATTAAAACCATCGGGGTTGGGACTTTTATCCTCGCTCAGATTAGAAACAACATCATCCAGCTCCTTCCTAGTAACAACTTTAGTAAGAAGATCATTCTGATTTGGATTTATCTTAGCACCTTTCCAATCCCCTTTCCACACTCCTCCAGCATTCAACTTGCAAAAAATATTCTAATAATGATTAGCAATAACATCCTTTATCATTTGGCTATCCCTAACCGTATCACCTTCAATATTGAGACTTTTGACATTATTCCTGCACCGTCTAGTTTTCATAGAAGAATAGAAGTACTTGGAGTTAAGATTTCCTTCCTTCAACCAAATCTCCCTAGACTTTTGTCTATACAGAGCTTCTTCTCTGATGGATGCATCATGAGCTTCTCTTCTCAGAACATTAGCTAGTAGCCTTAGGCTTTCATCTTCAGGATTCATATCGGATTTCTTCTGAGCCTCAAGGGCTTTAAACTTAGCTTCAGCAGCCTTATCAAACACATTCCCAAAATTCGTTACATTCCACTCTTTGAGCTTAACTTTCAAATGTTCCAGCTTTCTATAGAGTCTAAACATAGCATGACCATGAACTTCAATATTCCAACTCTCATCAAGAATCTTTTCAAAGTCTTTATGATTAACCCCGCTATTGATAAACCTAAAGGGGGACTTTCTTTTAATAGGTTCACCAATCTTCAAGGAGATCCTACAGTGATCACTGATAGTATTAGAAATGGTCTCACCATGAAATTCATCAAACCCGGCTTGAAAATCCTGGTTATACAAGAATCTGTCGATTTTTGTAGATATAAAATTATCACCATCGTGGTTGTTCTTCCGAGTATAGAGAGGACCAGCAAGGTTCATGTCTAACAGACCACTGATCATCATAAAATTGTTAAAGTCTTCCATAGACTTCTTAGTGGGGGGAAGAATACCAATTTTCTCCTCATTCCTCCGAACAGCGTTAAAGTCTCCAATAATTACCCAAGGACCAGAGATAGAGTTACTGCAATGCTCCAAATCATACCAAAGCCCTTCTCTATCATAATCCCCATTATGACCATAAACAGCAGAAATATTCAGGATATCATCATCTTTCTCAAGCAAGAAATGCAAAGTTTGATCGGATTCAGAAAACTTAGTAATTGTGCAATTTTCATTCTTCCACAACATAATAATACGACCAAGCGCATGAGACGCACTATTAGAAATCCAGTTATAATCAGTGAAATATTTTCTCATCGACTTTTCCAATCTATCCCTTCTTAGTTTTGTTTCTACCAGGACAAACACAATACAATTTGCCCTTCTCATCTCCTCTTGAACGCTAAGGATCTTGTTACTGATTCCTCTAATGTTCCAAGAGGAGATAGTACACTGAGGAGTCATTTGACCTCATCGGCTGTTCTACTGTCAGCCTCAGTTTCAGTAGAAATTAAATTTAGTTCTCTTGGAGTCGGGGCAGATTGAAGATTTCCCAATCTCACATTGACATTCAGTTTCCCTTGGCATTTGGGAGGCTCCTTCGCCTTACCTTTTCCTTTATCATAACTGATTAAATTCGAAGAAGCCTGCGAATTTCCTTGACTAACAGGAGAAATACTAGGAAAAACGATAACTGAGGATGGTGTGCCAGGAATAATTCCTTCACTAGCAGCATACGTGATATCATTATTACAGCTAACAACATCTCCTTCAAACTTTTCAACTCGGTCTCCTTCGGGATTCTCACCCATAAAGACTTTATTAACCTGTTCAGATAAGAACTCATCTTCGACTATAATTTCAATGGGATAACTACTGGAATTGCCTTTTCTTATCTCTTCCATATCTTCAATTTCCTCCAAAATAAAGTTATCAACAACACTAGTATCCTTCTCAGGCATTTTGTCGAACACAATATCTGTATTCTTCTTCTTGACTTCCCAGACCTGCTCGCTCTAACGACCTCTATATCCTCAGCCAAGAGATTTGTTCTAGATAGGGAATTCATCATTCCCTAGATATCCACACTTGCCACAGACATAAGGAATCCACTCATATTCAATCGCAATGCGATGCTCATTCCCGCATTCATCTTTCATAATGACCTCATCTGGAAACTTCGTGTTTCTATTCATTCGGACCTGAATTTGTGCCACATCAAGCCTCTGAAGGTTCAAAGTTGACTCATCCATCCTTATAGGTGTTCCCTGAATGGAGCCAATCCTGCTGAACATTTTCTAATCCCATAGATCAATAGGAACTTCCTTCAAATTAATCCAGGCCGGAACATCCAGCAGCGGCGTGTTCACTTGTTTCTCACTCGGCTGCCACTTCTTGAGAATGACATGCCTGTCCGTGACATACCAGTCTCTGTTAAGTACCCTATCCAGGTCCTCCGACAACTCAAACCTGATCAGAAAGAAACCCTCGCCTCTATTGAACACCTCAAAGTAGCCATTGGCACCCCAGATATTACTGAAGTGGTTCGTTAAGAAGGTAATATGAGGACGGAAATCAATCACATAGCCTAGGAGACAATTGCTCCATTTACTAGAATTCTCCACTGCCTCACTTCTCAGATAAACAACCTTCCCATCCAAAAGAATGACATCCACTTTCTCCAGATCCGTAGCATATCCACTTCTTCTCGGCTTGATACTTTCCCAGTTATGAGGCTTTTCCACTTGATCTAAAGAGTTTGCCACTCCGTTGATCAGATTAGCAATCAGTTCTCTCTCCCTCCTTCTTAGATTCGACCAAAGACACGGTCGGCGAGGATCCGCCGTGCCTCTGATCGCCTCTCCAGTTGCCCGTACGGGAGCACGGCAAGCGTCCATTCAACAATATCACATTATCATCATTATTCATGTATATGGTTAACCATTTATGCATTATAATATTAAACCATATCTAGGTTTCTATAATATCATGTCTATGTATCACATCTTAAGATTAGATCATATCCTTACATATATTATACCATGGTTGTGTTAAACAACTTACACAAGTGGCTTGTTGAACATATATCAAAACTTCATTTAGTCCAACTGAGGTTCTACTGACCCATACTTGAGGGTAGTATCATGCTCAACCTCTCTGAGCTAACTCAACTCTATGAGTGTCTCATATTCACATACTTTATCTTTCCTCTCTTAGTCTAGGGTTCTCAGATTACCTCATTGGCACCAGTTGATCAACTTCACAAAATCTAGCCACATAAGTGAAAACCAAAACATTCTATGACATTCTCTTTATAGGTTCTCTACCCATGAGACATACTTACCCAAAACTCTCTTATATACACCACTAGATTCTTACATGGGGAACCACCAACCCAATAATGAGTCTTTACAATAACTAACATAGTGACCTCCTCCAGGGTCTTGGGACTCTCTCTCCCTCACCCAGATGGTAGGTTCTCATATTCACATTCACATATGAAGATATAACCATCCTCTCACTGACTCTAGGATTTGGTCTTCCTAAGGACATCTAGGGTTCAAGACTATAGTAATCATGCACAAATTGACTCCACTCGTTCACTTAGGATTAGTCTATTTTACAACATATCATTACACACATATCTCATAATTCTCATATTTCTCATATCATGGAGTCTAGGTTCTCTGATCTTCTCCTATGGGTCTTACTCTCTCTAGAGTTAACCCTGAAATGGGTCCTAACACTAGAAGTCCTCCTTTGTAAAAGATCTTGCGGCTCATGTCGATCCACATCTTATCTTAACATAACAAGTCTTATCTCATAAAAGTCCTAGTTACTTGCATCATCAAAACTTATCTTGCATCCTCAAAACTGAACTTAAGTCCTCAAAGACAAACATATATCATCATAAACCGTCTTATATCATCTATATAAGACCTACATCATATCATCAAAAATGATTTCATCTATTCCATCTATCACATATTCTAACAAGGATCTAGACATCTAATCTAGAACTATTCTCTCTTCTAGATTGATGTCATTCACTTTCACTTAGGTTGCATGACCATCTCCTACTCATACATGTGTGGGGACACATTTTTGTAATACATATATCTAGTAAAATATTATATAGTTTTTTCGGATAAAATCAAGGGAGTCAGAAGGAAACAATCAGTAGCACATGTACATGAACAATAATAAAACCATACACACATGTTCACCATTCAACATATAATTACAACATGAATTGTTACAACATTTGATATTACATATTAAACAACAAACTTCTACATATACATGTACTACCACTAAACAACAAGATCTTAAGACAACATGTCCACTTGTACATCAGCTCGCCACACAACTCTCACTATCTTGGATCTTTAAGAGCATAACCACAACCTAAAAAAAATATTACATGTGGTACATGTCAGCACAATATTCAAGAATATTGTACTGAGTATGCCTACGTGTCTTTTATATACCTCTCATCATATCTTGACAATAAGATAAAACTAATATACTTGGAAGTAATTGAAGAATGTAAGAAAAGCATATACTTGCGCACATATATTCATTCGTAAAAGAGAACACATATTTTAAGAACATTTCCATCATATATCGAGTGCATCTTACACCAAGCATTTGAAGTCTTCAGGCCTTATGATCTTCCACGAAGTGGTTTGTGATCATTATACAAACATCATATGATCTACCACCAAGTGGTTTGTGATCATTATGCATGCGCTCTACCACCAAGTGGTTTATGAGCTATCTTATGATGGAACATCTATATTATGTTTGCAAGTTTTCAAGGTATAAATATAGCAATAAGTATGGAAAATCATGCAACATATCGTACAAGAACAATCATTTCATCCAATATCATATGCCAAGTATTTTACTACACATATAAAACAATCATATTATATAATAAGCCAAGTAAGAGGTAGTGGTGTACCTTGATCAAGACAAACCTAATCATCACACATATTCCTGGTGTCAACTACGTCTTGGTCAAACCCTAGTTAAGATAAGATCATATATGCCATGCATTAGATTCCCATCATCTTAACCCTATTTATATCCATTTTAGGGTTTCCTTACTCATTAGGATATTCTCATTAATATTTCTTATCTATCTCTTCTTGTTATCTAGGATTGACATTACTGATGGTGTATTCCAGATTATGATCAATAATCTGATTATTTGGTTACATATGATTATGTGTACATATTAACTCTAGATCATATTCATTTAGCATATTATGGTTTTATATCACATGAAGAGTCATTATCACATTTCTATTAATTCCATATATATAAACTAATCTCAGAATTGCATACTATCTTCTAATTACTGATATGAGCTTACTCTATAAATTCAATCATTTATTGAGCATGTATGTATTTATTACATGTTCTTTAGGGTTATTAGCCCTAATTAGCCATATGGAGTAAATTACATGATTTCTTACATCAACATGACCATAATTGGCATCATATGCATTATAAACATGAATTATGATTTACTGGTATTTTCTCATAATTTTAGGTTGTTGTTTGATATTTATTATCTATCAATTAAGCATTTCACAACTAACAGGATATCACTGAATTTCGTGCATTAAAATCCTAATATTATGATTTCATATTGTTGTACAATTTTTTATGAGAATTTTGGTACCTTGTTTGTAATTTTCTGATAAACAAGCTATTTTCTACGAATTATGCAAGATTGGAGTATTTCAGATGAATTACCTTCATTGGGCCAATCCTGAGTCAACATGATAGCGTCGAGGACTGCCAGAACTCCTTTGTTTGGCCTTCTAGGGTCTAGCTGGTTCAAGGTTGGTTCACTACTACTGGACCGAGCCTATCTAGCTCGCTTTCTCTCGCCTCTTTCTTTCTCTCGTGTGAACGCGAGCCTTCCCTCTGTTCTCTTCGTCTGTGTCTCTTGGTCGCTGGCTCTTCGTCTGCGTCGCCTGGCCACCAGTGCAAGACTCTCCTCTCTTCCTTTGGGTTCACGATTCCTTCTAGCTAGGCACCACTGTTAGGCTACTCTCCGGCCAGAGATAGGCTATGAGGTCGTCCTCCTCACCATGACCTTCCCTCTGCAACTCGTCCTTGAACTGTTGTCACTAGGGTTGGACCTCTGACAAGCCATCAGCAGATTCTTGATTCTCCTTGACGCCTCCACCCTCTAGTTCACTATTATTATGGCTCATCCTCATAGAGCATGTCATCATCAGCTTCTCCTGCTATGCGCTGACAGTTTGGGGGATTCCGGCGGGTCCTCTTTGAAGCTTGGAAGAGCTCACAACCATGTGATGGATCAGCGGCCATGGGTCCCATCAAGTGCTCATCTTTAACATATTTTGACGCTTCCAAAAGCCACAGTTGTTCTCCCTTGATGGTCATCATTTTTCTTGGACTCCTACCTCCGATCTCCTCTCCCATCTATTGTTTGTGGTTCTCACGGCCAACGTGGCTGACAGACGTCCTCATCACATCAGAAAATTGAGAGGGGTTCTATGGTTCCTCCTTCAACCTGTGGCGGAGAAGCTAACAAAGAGGAGAACTAGCTCTCCATAAACACTCATCTAGATAACTTGTATGAGGAGCCTGATGATCAATTTGTAGGTCTTAGCTCTACCAAGAAGAAACCACCCACTTCCTTTACGTTGTCGATGCACGACTAAGACGTGGGATTATGAGTTGGGTACACGAAGTAGGAGGTGAATCCCAGTCATGTGATCCAAATCTGAGGCCAGGATTAGCTCTCCTTAAGACCAATCTATGGCTTCTCAAAGGGGCTCCAATCCATAAACATTAACAAGGGGGAGCGTGACTCTGCACATATCAACTTCCTGGTCTAAAATCATTAATAGACCTAGTTCAAAGGTCACCAACACATACATTATTTCACGAATTTCAAACCTCAATAACTTCATCTATTAGCTTCTATTCTTCATCAAATTTTAATCATAGTTTCATCACAGATCAAGGTACTTTCCATTCAAGTTTGGTGCCAAAACTCCATTGTCAGACCAGTCAATTAAATTCCTCAAATAGGCATAAACTTATGGATCTAAATCATTATATAACCTCAATCAATAATTGAACTTTACCAAAACACTTGAAACCCTGAAACAACTCAACATGTATGACTTCACTTGTGTCATTGGACATTTGAGGATTCCAAAAGTCCACTCCATCACATCCTACACACCTTAAAACAAATTTCGTCCTCAAAATTAAAGCAAAAACCACTTTGTTACAAGGGCTTCTTGACCTAAGAAAGACAACATACATTGGGAAGATGATGAATGGGTTCAACATGATGAGAAGAAACCTATCCATGTTCCATGGAGTTAGTGTCTCAAGAGCCAAGTGTCCCAATTCTTATGAAGAATAAGGAACACATGGATAGATTCCATATGCATTCACAATTGGACCTATCACATATGAACTCATCTCGTTATCTTTTATGTATTAGACATGACAAGAAAATATGAACTAATTATCTTGTATGTATTGGACATGACAAGAATATATGAACCCATCATCTTGTATGTATTGGACATGACAAGAAGATATGAAATCCAATTTTTTTGTATGTATTGGACATGACGAATGGATATATGTCAAACACCAGTAAGAGTTACCATAAAATCATGAAAGACATCTTTATGTACTTGTGAAGTACTAAAAGGATTAGTTCTTTAATTATTGTAATAAGGAATAGTTGGGTGTGATGAGTTACATAGATGCAGGCTTCCAAAATGACAAAATTGTGTTTGACATTAGAATAAGAATAGTTAGTTGGAAATGTTCCACCATAAGACAATTCATCAAATATACAATAAGATGTCAAGTACCTTAGTGTGACAAACACTATAACCGATACTTTATGGATCTAGAAGTTCATATGCATGAACTCATGTGAGGTTCTGACCATTGGTGACTTAGTGGTAATATTGTGACAACTATGGAGCTACTAGTTAGGCAATGAAATTTCAAGATAGCATACTATGACACTTCCATCTCATACGAATTGTCATACATTGAGGGGGTGTGAAACATGAAATATACTGACTTGGAGAAAATGTTGTTTACCTGCTATAAAAGCACTTGTATAGAAAAAACATGATGGACATGTTAAGATCACCAGAAATATGATTAGTGGGTGATTGGCTCTAAGTGCAAGTGGGAGTATGTTGGTATAGTATGCCCAGAGATCCAATCATGTGATGACTGCAATGAGGCATGTGATGCTTGATTTGATAATAATAAATGCAATTTCCATCTATATATTTTAACTATTTTGAGATAATAGTATTACATGTTAGATGTCTAGAGAGTGATAATACCCAATGATCTATGTCTTCAAGTATGTGACTTGAACAATGAGATCATACAGATGTTAAGAGTATGTACATTCCCACTATCGTCCCTAGTCAGTTGTTATTGTGGAAATAACCATAGACATCAATAACACAAAAGACTAGAGTGTGTGTTTTTTGATGAAGAAGTCTCATCAGTCATGATGTATGATATCAAACCAAGCACAAAGATTCAAGTTAGAAGTTAGTGTATCAGGCAGACCCACCATAAGAGTGATGTATGGGAACCAAACTTGGTTAGTCAGGATCATATCTTCTAGTATTGGTGGTGATTGTGGTTCTTAGACCGAAAATCACTACATTTGTCACATGTCATTGGGTACACTTTGACATTATCAAATGTAGTCCTGAAACATGGGTTGTTATAACGGTGATGATTGGGTGACTTTGACACATGGGGACTTGACTGTGAGTGATAGATATGAAATTTGTCCATACTAAGGGAGTATGATATCATGTCCACTTGAGGAGTTTGACTAACAAATGCATGTCCATGCACATGTAAATGATATTGCGCTTACATATATCTCAGACAGTCTACCCTGAGTCAAGAAACATGGATTGAATCTTTTTAGAGGATGACAAGTCCATGCCTTGAGTTCAGTTTGGATATCAGTGACAAAGTGACTATACATTCACTCTAACACCAATCACAGATTGTAGGTTGAAAGTTGTTCTCCAACTTTCCTTTTCACTTGGGTAGCATTGATGTGTGACTAGGAACCACTCTTTGCTTGTGATTTCATAATTTAGTTATGGACATTCAGTGCCAACGTGAAATGGGATCTATAGGGTCACACACATAGGATTAACTTGGAAGAGAATTTTATCCGTGAATGATGTTTAGATTGATTAATAAAGTGTTTAGGTACTCAAGTAATCATTCAATCAATAGATTTGACTCAGAATCATCAAGTTTAAGCATTGAACCAACTGATTAGTGTGTTAGATTCATTGAGAACTACATTGACTAAATTCTGCACAACCTGGACCACCAACTGAATAGTTCATTCGGTGAACCAATCACCTCATGGTCAGTGTGATGACCAATTCACTCTAGTGAACCGATCGGTTCATATGGACCAAACAAGCATGTGTTGGTTTCCCAGTTCGTGAGAAAAGATCCTCGTTTCACTTGTTCAATTTGATTGGGACAAGAATTAATCTTTGCAATAATTAGAAATGAACAAGGAAAGTCAATTGTGGGCAAGTCAACAAAGTGAAGCTACTGGTTCACTGGGTGAACCGATCGCCTCACCTGCCCAAATGAACGGTTTAGTTATGAACTGATCGACTCACCTTCCAAAATGACCGATTCAGTTATGAAATGACTGGTTTGCATGCCACAATACAATCAATTTGTGGAAAATTTAGACCATTCTACTTTCGCATAGACTGGGAACCCTAACCCTGCCCTCTACTATAAATAGACGGGTACATGGGGCTTCTCAGAACACACAAATTAGAACATTAGTTGGTCTGCAAAGTTGTTGTCCTCTCTAGTTTTGGTAACCGAGAGAGCCCAAGCAAGTTCTACCTATCTAGGGAGGAACAGTGAGGGAAAGACAATTGTAGAAAAGTGACTGGTGGTGGAAGAGTGTTTCGGTGACAAGTACACTGACAGAGGGTGATGACTCCTTCTAGTATGTCCATCAAGACAACTAGAGTTCCCGGTGGTTCATGTGGACTATCTATAGAGGTGGGAGATTTCTGCCGCTTAGGAGGATGGCTGACAACTACAGTCTGGTCAAGACTAGGAGTTGCATAGACACCATCAAAGACTAGGTGTTTGAAGGCCACACTTGTTGTGTGGTATTGTCACTGAAAAATCCTAAGGACCAGATATATCTTACTAAACTATCTTCCTATTGCATAGCTGTTGATGCGATCTTTTGGTTATGGGTTTGTGGTTAGATATAAAATTTTGTTTCTACTATCTGTTCTATCCCACAAAACCCAACAAAATATTCATGGGTATCAATGGATATATAATCCATGATCCAAATTCATGTGGAGATTTATGGTTCTTTGGTTAAATTGTCTCATTACTAAACTAGTGAATCTAATCATTTCATTGATGTCAATTTTAAATGAGGAGATTACAATTTTTGTAATTGTTCTTTATGCGCATAACAATGATTTAGACATAGCTAGAGTTTGTGGATTGATTTTCAGATACTATGACTCTTTCTATGGACTTCCTTTTTGGAAATCAATGTTGTCAGGAAGGAGTGTGAACTTGTCAGCAAAGAACCTACATCTAAGAAATGTATGGAAGGTTTTAACTACTATATTTTTGATATGGTATTTTTGAATTTGATCTGTAAGGTGTCCAAGTAATCGATCAATGTGGGAAGGATAGTATCAGGACTAGAATCCATAAAGCCATCTATAATTATGATTTATGGCCAAACAATCTTATGGAATTTAGTTGTTGATGAAAGGTGATTATAACTCAAGGTCACTACAATCATATTAATGGTCGTCTTATTGATGACAATCTATGAACTAATTTTATATAAAAGAAGGGGTTGGTTTTATCTTATTTCAATAATATATTAAATAACAAGTTTTAGGACTCTATTGATATGATTGATGAGATTTTCTTTCCTATGTTATCTTCTTTTCAATGAGAAGAGTTAGGTAAATAGGTTTCTAGAAGTTAAATAGAGGAGGTCTTCAATGTATGAATACTGATAAGAGTCTTTGTCATGATTGTTTTAGTGCATATTTCTACAAAGTGACTTTGAACTTATTAAGGATGACATTGTGATGACTATGCTTGAGTTTTTCAATTTCGAAAGGTTGTTGAAAGAAGAAAATCGGGTGATAATTGTTGTGTGTATTGTAAAGGTATCAACTTGCATGAATGTCATGCCATATGCTCTACATCGCTAACCATGACTGTGCAACAGATCATTACAATGATAGTCTTTAAACTATATATCTAAAACGATGGTATACATTTTAATTGTAAGGGTGACAAAGTCACATAACTAGACATATGGGGTCACATGTCTCTCCTAATGTTTTCTAAAGATGTCAGTACTATAAGTAACAATTATTGCATATTTAGTAGGTCAGAGATTATCTAACAAATAAATTGTAGAGTTTCTCTTTGAAAATAAAGGAATATGCAAACATAAGCACTCCAGTTCAAATATAATATAATACATATACCTCTCAAAGGCTGCTAGTATTTAAACTAAAGTATATTTAGAGGAGGACGTCCTCTATAAGGACTAAAAAATATATTTCTTGTTAATAGTTTGAGAAAGACAGGTCCATAACTATCACACTACCATGATGCATGGTTCTTTAGTTATTGATATAATTCCCTCTTTTTTTATTCCCCATGGGGATTTAAAACCATTAACTATGCTACAACTAGAAATATTCTTTTTAACTATTGAATGATTTGTCTATGTGATCATTTGGACTTTTGAAATATTATAGCATGTCATACACCGTCACTTCCCTCATAAATAAGAAGTTACCTCTTGTATTTGAGTTATTTTGTTCATATGAAGATTGATTGATACTAACTAATTATAACCCCTTTAAAGAAAGAAACAATTAATTATGGGCTAAATTCATATGCATACCCTTAGATTGTTCAATTTCATCACAAGTTGAACTAATACTAGTTTAAGCATAGCCCAAAATTTAGTGGTGTCTTTTTCCCCCATTAATATATCCCTATGACTATGACCATTATAGTAGGAGAGAGTGAACCAATGAGTTGAGGTCCAATGATGGTGAAACTACAATCCTTGTGTAGGTCTTCACCTGGTATAGACTAAAAAATTGTTCGAAGTTGTGAAGTTTGATAACTAGATAATTTAAAAGAGGAATGTGAAGCAATAAAGAAGATGGTGGTTCATATTGGATGTTCTTAAGAAACTTGTAGGTGATGGGTTTTATAACCTTGGAACCAGCCATAGGTACAAAATATTTTTTTGTTTGAATTATTCTAACTACCAATAGCCATGATTGAATGGTCCCCTCTATAAACTCACACATAATAGCTCCTATTGTGCTAATAACCTTATAATTAAAAGAGAGAAGAATCAAATTGTAAAATTCAACTACCATATGCCACACTTTGGTATCTAAGTTGGAGAACACCAGTTCACATCATGTAACATACCAATCCTAAGTTTACCTTGACTCTAGAATAACCTTCTTGGAATATGTATTCATTCAAGTTAATAAGAAACCATAATTGCAATGTGAATGCATTCAATTAAAGAAAAAAACCTAGATTGGGTGAAGAACTAATGAATTTAAGTAATGATTAGTGAAACCCTTATTGTGAGTTAAATGCAATTGAGTATAATTCTTGTTAGAATTAAGATATATGTGAATGAAGTTGATTAAATATATATATCAAATGTGTGGTTGGTGTAAGTTTCATATAATGTTTTGTGTGGATATTTTTAACAAAATAATACATGAAATACATCTTAATCTTATTTATGGTGGAAAATATGCTAGGTTATTGTTATCATATCCAAGTATATACATAGTGAATAAAAAAAGGATTAGTATACTTTAATAGATATTTAATTCTTCATAACATTATGTAGGTTTTCTGCCTGAAGATTTCCAATCTTGGGACAAATTGAGCCAATGTTGAGGGACAAATATTGCTCCATCCACTAAAATGTATAAGAAAGGTATGAAGACTAGACAAATTGTGACAAGGAGGGCCCAATAGTTAGTAAAATTCATAGACAAGTTGGGCTAAGTTGTAAGAACCAACACCAATAACCAATTATCATGGTCGCGTGCAGTGGAGGTGGCTGATTTGATCAGATATCTCCATGACAGCTGGGAGGAAGGAAGCCACACTCATCCATTACTAATAAAGTGCGTATTGCTAAAGAACAAAAGTCTAGATTTCCCTTTGCAAATCCCCTATAGGAGACGTGAACACTGGATTGTCCCAACCAAAAACCATTGTCGAAGAAGATAGAATTATCATCCTGTAGGGTAAAGGGGATGCCAATGTTGTACTATGGAGAAATACCTTGGCCAGACACATCATTGAATTTCCCCCCATATCCATACTCTACAAGGCCACCTTCTCTAGATATGGAAATTGGTTGTGCATTTGTTAAGGGCCGACATATCTCATATGCTATCCTACTGGAAAATGAGCTTCTGCATGATTTTGGAAATCACAATGTAAGAAAAAAAAATTCTTAAAAGAAGATTTAAACAAGATGTATGATTCCATAAGTCGTGACTATATTCTTGAAGTCATGAAGGAGATGGGTTTCACAAAATGTTGGATGTAATGGATTAAAGAGTGCATGAACACATCACCTTTCTAAATCCTAGTCAATGGTGCACCCTCCCAATACATTTAAGATACAAGAGGCATCGAACATGGGGATACCCTTGCGCCCTATCTCTTTCTGATAGAAATGTCAGTCCTCACCTCAATCCTAAATAATGTTGTGGAAGATAGATCAGGTACCCATCTCAAATAAATAAAATTGAAGTCTCACACATTACAATTGCATATGACATGCTACTTTTTTGCATGCTACTACGAAGGATGTGGAAGGTATCAAGGGATGCATTAAACTATTCAATTCTTTATCTACATAGGAGCTAAATCCAGATAAAAGCCATGTCTTCACTAGCAAGTCTATGTCGTAGTATGTCATCACCTCTCTTGGAATTTGCAGAACTAAGTTCCCAATGAGACACATGGAAATGTATATGTTCATAGGTCATATCACCAAAAGATTATGTACACAAGGTTACTATCCATGGCAAGGAGGCTAGAGCTTAGAATTTCTACTCTATCTTTATATCACTTATTTTGGATAGTTATCTTTCCTCTTCCTAGAGCAACAAAGGAGGAGATAAAAAAAAATTGTTAGGCCATGCCTTTATGAGGGGTAGAGAAGAGAGAACACACATCCATACAATCCAATGGGAGAAAATGTGCACATCTAAACTAGAAGGGGGTTTTGATATCAGAAAATTTGAATATTGGTGCAAGGAAGGGATGATGTGCTTGTTGTAGGATATTGCCAACTACAAGGACAATTTGTGGATCAAATGGGTGCATAAAAGGTACATAAAATATGTATTAGTGTGGTCATGCCCAACCAAGAAACATCAAAGTTTGATGTGGCACACCATTTTGAGATTTGGAGATGATCTTCTCCCTCGAGTTATATTCAACATCAGCGTAGGTGAGTCCCATCTTTCTTTACGATGATCTCTAGGTCAATGGACGATTTCCCCAACATTGAATTAGAGAGTAGATGAGGATGTGCAATGGAATAAATGAAGCTCAAAGGTTAAAAACAATTATAGTGGAGAGGGCTTGGACCTTCCCATCAATATGGGGCATAGCGGCTTTGAGGCAAGTATGCTCCCAAATTTGGCTGACTGGAGAAATGGATACTTGTTATTTTGAAGAGCTCACACAGTTTACTTTGAAAGGAGACTGGGAAATAGCTCGAGCACCCAACACAAGAGAATCATGGGTGCAATGGCTCTAGTAAACAAAAGCACCATAGTGATTCTTGATTCATGGGTGGAAAATTTTATTGTGAAACTTGTAGTAGAGGAATTTCTCTAGAAAAAGGATTTCACCTAGCCTCTAAATGCAGCCCATTTAAGAAACGAGTTGAAGATATATCTCACATCTACTAAGTTGTAGCATAACATTGTACATTTGGTCACGAGGTTGCAAGTACTTGAATTTGATCCCTACTTTCCAAGAAGATATTTTGAATAAAGAATATAAACACAACCTCTTCTGATTGTTACTATTCCTAGTCACATATCGTATATCAGAAACCAAACCATTTTATGTAATTATAAGCAATCTACATGTGTACTATGACATAGATTTGTTGATGACTACAACAGTCTCATGCATAGATAGGTGCCATCCTTTATTCTAGAGTTTTTACTCCAATCACTTGTAAAGTTTGATAATTTTTATTAAATGAAGAGTAAAACACTTTTATATTAAAAAAACCAAAATTGATTGATCTTGTTTTCATCCTTGTATAAGTCTATTCATTACAGTCAAGACGGGAAGTTACCCTCTATCTCTTAAATCCTATCTCCTTGTTGTTTTGATAAAAAATAATATATATCTTCTAATATAATCCAAAATGGACTAAATTGAAAAGTGCTTCATTGTCTATTTGAAGCTAATATTCTCTAAAAATCTCATTTTAACGTTCAAAACTCTTCTTTGGAAATTTCTTGCAAGAAGGTAATTGGAGGATATGGACAAGCTTGTATTGAATAATTTGGAACAAGGATTCTTTAGTCTCTATTTTAAAAAATAGTCATACTTCATTTAATGTTCTTTTCTATTTTCATGTTTTTTATCATGTCCATATGCTCGACTTTGTTGTTTTCCCAAAACAAGGTTAATTAATGTTTCTTCGTTCCTTTTCCCTTATCTAATTTTTCATTATTGGAGAAGCAAAGCTGATATTTTTTATTGCGTAAATTTGTGCTCTGTGTATGTATTCTTACTAGAGTTTTGAAATTATAAAAGTTTCTATCTTTATTCTTACTAGATTTAGTGTGTAGATAAAGAGGTAAATATCTGCAATTTTGTTTTCTTTTCTTACAAATCCTAAGAACTTGGTTATAATAAAAAGGTTAAAATAAGGCTATATACATGGGAAACTAGATCTATAAAATGACTTCAATTACATCCATATGTTGTGGAATTGAATGCCTAACCTAGTGTCATATTGTTCTTTAGGGTTCAGGTTCTACTTGTTGGAGATTGCACTAAATATATTGAAAAGGGCATAATTTTTTTATTGAGGTGTCTATGTAAGTGATGATATTTTCATGTTGTAACTATGAATTAGAACCTTACTCAACATTTTTGTTCTTGCAACTAAATTTTATCTATGGAATCCCACTAGTTATGATAGTGAATTTTTAAACCCTAAAATTCATAGGAATAACGTCTCACAAGAATGATTAAATAATTTAAGGACAGTAAGTTAGGAAATTCAAAAGGGAACATCTAATTTAACATAGATGGAAGTCTTGAACACTGTGTACATTCCTGATATCCATTTTTAGAAGGTAAACATGCCTACACTTGGTGTGATTAGGTCAGGAGGACGAATATGTGGAGTGTTGGGAGTGATGATTAAGGAGGGACATGACTGAAATTCTCTTTCAAAGTGTAAAATGAAGATTATATGATATAAGAATTTATCCTTATTTTGATATGAAAATTATGTGGAATGAGAAATGTGACATGTGGCATGTGATATATTTTGAGACACACCCCAACCTTATACAAATGTGTGAGATACTCATTCTATAAGACTCATCAAACCATGTGCCAAACATGGGTGGTGCTAGTTTTATTATTGTTGTTGTCTAATCCCTAAGGCATGGATGGTTAATTGTGCATGTGGGTATACTATGGATCCTTTTACTTGGATAGGTACACTTCAAGTAGTTTCAATGAAAAAAATGGAAAAGCTAATTGTTTTTTTTACTACATGCTAAATGGTCTTATTCTTTTTTATATTTTACATCATTGACTAATAGATAAATGCTTGAATTACATTTTCTATATGTGTATGGAAAACATTAACTATACCTTTCCTAATTTACAAAAAGAGGAATAAATTGTATTTATCTATTGTTTTGCATATCAACTCACTTAGACATTGCCTAATAAACCAATGAATATTTTTAGGTCTTGAATTTGAGTTGTCATCCTCTCAGTTGATCAAAGAGTCGAGTGACTTTACATCTAGATAAAGTCAGGAGGTCTTGTAACTATTTGGTTGTTTGTATAGAAGAAATGTTCGGATGTACCTTGTGGGCATTTTATATGAGGGCTTGAATCTTTTATTTAGTAATATTAAGAATATATCTATTTACACATTTTTGAGTATATTATTATGTGAATTTCATGAATGATTTATATGGAATGTCTATGAACTTGAATTTTGAATGGATTTTGAAATTGAATATAAATTTTGATCATTAATAATGTTTCTTCTTTAATTGAGTTATAGATGCTTTACTTTTTCAAATTGTTTGTAGATATTACATATTTGTATTTTGGGATTTTTCTAATGGACATAAGAGTCGCATATCAATATTGTGTATCAACTTCTAAGTACTATCTTGCCCTATTAGAATTTCCAATTGATATAATTTACATTGAAATCCAGAAGATGTAAGTAAGTTGATATTTTATCCTTGGGTTTCCTCACTGATCCTTCTATTTTCTCCTTTTTAACTTCCTACATTAGCAGGAAACATTCTAGTTTTTCCATCAATTCCAGATGCCCTTGTTGTATTAAAATCTTAGCCCCTCACACTTGGCTAGTGCTTCTTCCCTAAAAGTTATTATGGTAGTGTTTTGTTTTCCTTGTTGTGTGGACTGAATACATCCCCTTTGATTTTTCAAACCATGCATATGCTCACTGGAGTCTAAACTTTCCATATGACGTCTACATTCATTTTTATTAGTCCTTTAGGTGGAGGGATCCATTGAGCTTCTTTACTCTTTTCATTTTCCTAGTTGAGGGTTGTCAACTCATGGTAGAGGTTGTTATAGTCAATCACCATGTATTGAAATCTATAAACTAGGATTATTTCATGTATTAGATTGTCTTCAAACAAACTTTTGTTCCTTGAAGTCTAAGATATCCAGATCATGGTGTTTCATTAGATTCTTGGTCTTGTGGATGATATATATTACACTAGATGTGGTTTGTTGTGCTAACCAGTCAAATTGATTGTAGGTCAGATAAATCATACTACATGTCCATATTCAATGTGGGTCCCTATACTTGAATATTGTTAGAATTTTAAATTCAACCTCTAGTTTACAATACAAGTATACAACATTTTTTATTACATACTTCATCTTCAAGTTGTTGTTGGTAGGAAATATATTTCTACCGAATCTCCACAAAAAATGAACTAATTTTGTCGGCCAATAGTTTCCCCAAAAGTTTGCTATTGTAAAATTCTATTATATCCACTATTTCCACTGAGATGAGTGTGATCGTCATTACTAGTTCTATTATGTTTTTTGGTAGGAGATCTTGCACATCCTGACATAAACATTTTCTTCATGATTGATTAGGTCACTAGTGAAGGTTGGGGCATCTTCACCCTAATTGGTATATTGATCCATGGTGTCACCCCATATGGAATTCCACCTATCTTCAAAGATCAAACTTTTGAATCACTTCCTACTCAGTTAAAATACCTTTTAAAAACATTTATATCACTTCCTAGGTGTTCCTTCACAAGTATCTCAGACTTTTGCCTACTGTCACATTAAGAAAACCATATTTTCTATAATATTTTTATCCCAACACGTTTCTCCCCATATGAAGTAAGTTTGTAGTGATTCTCCATCCATGTTTGATAAGGAGGGACTAATTAATCTATTTAGATATACCAAACCAAGGCAATCTATATTATTGGGTTGCACATGGAACGTAATTTTACCTAGTGAATCTTACTCCATCCTTCCTAGGACCCATAATAAAATCTAGCAAGCATAACATTGATGTCATCAATTAGATCTTATGGTACTTTCATGATGCTCATTACGTAAGTAGGGATGGCATAAAGCACTACTTTTAGCATCACTTGTGTTCTAGGTTTGGATAACATTTTCTCCTACAATGCTTTTAATTTTTTTATATGCTCTATTTGACCAAAATTAGGATCTACTTCTTGAACCTACCCATAGTTGTAGGAAGACCAAGGAACTTGGCATGTATCTCCACCTCATTAAATTTTAGTTGATGATTTATATCTATATTCTCTCTATGCAGACCTATTTTCCAAATACAACTTTTGACTGCTTGTTGATAATTTTTTAATCCAATGTTCTCACATACATGATGATGATATTATCCATGTGAGAACACTCACCAATAGTTTCATTTACAAAGAGTATGCTATCATCTACAAGATAAAATATGAGGAAATCATTGTTCATTCGGATAACTTTTTCCATGCTGTGATGCATTTGAAAGAGAAAAATATAGAGACTTAGCCTAAAAACAAAAGATAGGGAGAGATGAGTCACCTTAACATAGTCCTCTTTTTGTTTGCATACATCCCCTCCATTCCATATTGATCATAACTGAGTGATAAACAATGAATACACATTCATTTATTCTAGACTCCACAAATCTGGTATGCTCATCTCTATCATTGCTATGTCCCAAAAACTCCATTCTATCCTGACATATGCCTTTCTCATGTCTAATCTAATAGCTTTTATTTATTCATTAATTGAATTCTTGTGTCTTGTCATGTGAAAGAGTTTGTATTACAACAAAGAATTATCTCTAATCAACCTCCATTTTACAAAAGCAATAGTTGTTTTTATAACATCTCGTTCAAGATAGTTTGATTATGTAAGCAGTAGATTTTTTATTATCCAATGAGACATTGAATAATTAATAGGACAAAACTTATAAGTTATGTTTGGTTTTTGGGTCTTGGTAATTGACACAATATTATTGTATTAATTTCCCTTAGGATCTTGTTCCCTTTCCACCATTCTTTGATGAAGCCTACAACATCCACTTAAAAAATGTCTGAGATGTTTAAATAAAATGTAACCTTTAGACCATCTATTCTTGGGGGTTGATTTAGGTCTAGGGTTCCATGTATATGATAGAAACAACAAAGCAAAAACATAAACAAAATTCATATTCCCACAAGTAGATCTAATCAATCAACATACTGAGAATGAAGGTTGTGAGATATACCTTGTTATGGATTAGATACGGTAACATTTCTTACAAACTAAAGAAGATGCATGAATGTCGATGAAGTTCTCTGAACACTGTCACAAAAGCATATGCATCTCTATTCTGGAGAACTCCATGTTTTGCTCCAAGAGCTAGTTGGGAAGGAGCAACCTTCTTGTTAGATGCATGCTAGCACTGCACAGTCTCACATTCTCTATCTCTCATGAGTAATGGTAGATAGTTCAAAGGTGTAACAAAAACTTTGGACATGATGCTCCATTTTATATTAGAGACATGGAAGCAATGCTTATAAAAAACCCTTCGAAACAAGAAAAAAATAGTTGTCTTTTATCTTCCCTCTCATGAACAAATAGTCAGTCGTATGGCTTGGTATAGTATACTTACTGGGATGGGTCCATACTTACTTGATCTAATCCACCAATCCACTGATGTAGTCTAGTCAATCAACTAGACTAGCCAGTTGATCAACTGGATGATCTTGTGTAGTCAATCAACTAGTCTAGACAATCAAATGCTTGGGCAGATCTCCACATGGTTAATCAACTGGACCATCTAGTTGATCGAAATGTCTATGTAGTAAGATGATTGGACTTTCTAGTCATTGGATTTGGCTTCCTCTTAGTCCATCTGTGATCTGATTAATTACCTAAACCTTTTAGTGACTAATTAATCATGGGTCCATGATTATACTCTTCTCCCCTATGCAATCTGTTACATATAATCCTATAGGCTCCCAATTACATTATCAGTGATATATACAATCATATTATAATTTCATTGAAAATGATTTCTATCCAGAAAGACTTGATTTTCAGCCAAGTACTTGGAGAAGTTGAAGAAAAAGTTCAACCTAGTATTCTGATTAGTTCTACAATGATCGTATAATCCCTTTGTCTCTAATATCCAGACTAAAGCAGAGGCATGGAAATGTCATCCTTTAGTGTTCATTGATTGTTCCTTGATATATAGTAGACTAGTTGAGATATGCATTAGTTGAATATTATATATTGACTCACATGAGCATGGCCATGCATTTCATAGTCTCACTCCTTAAATGACTAGGATATCATTCAAATTGGCTGCAACACTCACAATAATCCACCTATCATAGTGCACCCAAGAAATACCAGTATAGAATCTGTTATTTGAGGTCTAGTTTGCTAGTGTTAAAGTACATCAAACAACATGTGAATATTGTAAATACTTCAAGTATAAGGACCAAAATCACTATTGTCATATAGAAATATTATTATTACTACCATGAATGGCTTCCAAGTATCATACTAAATTTGGGTATGGCCAATATAATAGTTCACAATAAGTAACTATGTTTTTCACTTGATATCCACCATCATTACTAGTGAGATGTAGCCACAATTTAAAATACATAATTGTCTTAGTGTATTAGTTTTCCTAATTTCCACAATAATATCCAAATAGGAACTTAGAAAAGAATAGATGCTCCCCAAATATTCATAAAAGAGATTTTGCGACATTTCCAAGTCCATATCTCATAGGGAGTCCATTGAAATGATACATAAGATATGTGCTTAACTGTAAATGTTGTATTTTCTAGAGCATATCACCAGATGGAAGTTGGAAGAACATTAAACTCATCATTGATATATGATGTCCAACATGGTGTTATTACTTCTTTCTAATACACCCTTATCTTGTGGTGTTCCACGTGGAGTCCATGATGATACAATACCACAATGTCTCAGAATGTCCTTTAGCTCTTGACATAGGTATTGACCATGTTGATGTGATCAAAGTTTTTAATACTCTTACCAAGTTGATTATATTATTGATTAATGAATTTTTAAACTTTTCAACAGATTCTGACATGTGTTTCATTAGATAGATATAGACCTATCTATCGATATTATTAGTAAAAGTGTTGTAATATACATAACCGCGTCTAGAAAATAAATCAATATGTATGAGTCCTAATAAGTCACTTTCCCTTTCATTGTTTCTAATAAAGGGTGGATTTGTCATCTTACTAAGATTCACATGTATTAGTTGAATCAAAATCAAAAGATACTAGATATCCATCTTTATGAAGTCTCTAAAATTCACTTGTCACTTATTTATCCTAGACGACAATGACATAAGTTTTTGTTAAGTGAGTCGAGTTAAGCTTCTTAGTATTTATGTTATAGATATTTGCCTCAAGACCTAACAAATAAAGACCATAAAAAATTGGGGAACTACCATAAAAGATATCATGTTTAGATATAGAACATCAACCATTCTTAATATGAAATTCAAAACCATTCTTATCCAAAATATGAATTCCTATTTAAGGTAGGTACATAATTGACGTTCTCTCACTATACTATGATCCCACTAGGCATAGATAAATAGTAGGTCCCTACAACAATGGAAGCAACTCTTGCACCATTTACTCAGCTCCACCCTCCTTTCATCAAAAGTATACTTCTTTTAAAACCCTAGATATTTGAACATATGTGAGATCCACATAATGTGCCTAATACCCATGTTGAAGAAGTAGATAACTTTATATATGTAACATATATAACTATCATGGTAACCCCTATCCCCTTCTTCCTATTCTTTAGTTCATCTTGGTAGACAGCATGATTTCTCTTCCCATGTCCATCTTGGTGATATTTATCACAATTGATTTTCTTTACAACTCTTATTTTTTCCTTAAGTTTATAAGAATTTGACTTTTATCCAGTATTAGAACCTTTTTGGATTTTCATGTTCCCTTATATTTTCCTTTTCCTCCATTGACCATCAATATGAATTGGGCTTGTCTTTCATTTTCCCCTCAACTGTTCTCAGCATGTGGTAACTCTATTAGTGGTTTAACAAAAAATCATTTTGTAGTTCATTAGATACTAATTATATGAATCTAATAATGATTGTTGGATTATATTTGTCCCCAACTCTAGGCCTAAAGGAAACCTCGATATAGCTAGACATTTTGCATACCCAATTAACTTGAGTATATGGGTTTAGTTGAATCACCACTCCACCATTTTGGACTTTTATAGTTCCATGGAAACATCATATTTATCTTTCATTGCATGTTATTGATATATGTTCCTCAAACGTTGTAGCATCTAAAAAACTCCCATGATCTCATATTGATCCTAAAGCACATGATTCATGGAGCATAGAATAAGCTAGTTGATGTCCATAGTATAACTAAAATTATTCTTGTATGTTTCTCTTGCTTCTCTAGGAACATTCTATGATATCCATTTGGAGTTTTTGCATCCAAGACATAAATCTTACACTCATATGTAAGAACAATTCACAACATCCTGAAAAATATGTGGAAGTTTTTTTCTCAAGGACCGATCTAAGTGAAAAGTTGGTGATGTTGGTCTCCATTTCTTATAACATTAACCTAAACGAATATGATTGATTTCAATGTCTCAACTAGTTCATTCAAGGTCATTATTAAACTATTGTATTTATAATATCCATAGATTTTGTAGATGTATATTCTATGATTTTGTATTCACTAATAATGCATTGAGATTCACATTATATCAATAAGAGCACCCTAATAATGATGAGATCAGTAGTGTGACTCTTATTATTATTGGGATGATGAATTTAATCTCTATACTTAGAGCAAGTCTTCAATTTAAAAAACTAAACAAAATATTGAGATAATATGCCTATATGATACTCCAATTAAGTTACTATGGAATCTCAAGCCTTAAATTTGTATTAAGAACATAATTGATTGTTTGGATCCTATAGAAGGACATGATCATGCCATGGACACAAGGATCCAATATAAACCCAACTAAATAACTTTTGTATTTACAAATAGGTCCTTGATATACAAATTGACGAATCAATGTTTCTTACCCCTAACATATATCAATGATCTTTTTTATTGAAAGACAAAGTAATTATGACATTGTGGAAGAAAACCCAGAAGGTTCAAAGATGCCATGTGACCTAAGTATTTAACTAATAAATTGTCTACATATTCATTGGAATCCAAGTTTTGCATAATGAACAAAGGATTTAATGAAAAATCCTCTTTCCAAAATGATATAATAGTAATGGAAGTTTAACCTAAATTTTGGGGTTAAGTGTATATATTGTTCCATATGGAATTATTTTAAGATAATGGGTGCTTATCGAAATAAGATATTTAAATCTTTTAGAGGAAGTCCTTTATCAAAACCAGATCCTGGCTCATGGACATGATTCATCACTGAAGTTATCCCTCTCAGCCATGCTCAACAAGAAACCTTACAATATAGTAGGAAATGATTATCTCTATACCTTTCTCTTCTGAGCCTCCCTTACATTCAAAAGCTCTCTAGATTCTCCTCCAATCTACTCTTCTCACCCAACTAGACTTAGTTATATATAGGTAGCTATCTTCATTGCTGAATTTTCTATTGATAATGGCGTTATCTTCCCAATGTGGTTCGGTAGTTCATAGAGCTAAAAACACCACTTCTGTGCTTATAGAAGGACTTGTCTACCTCATGTGTCTAGGTAACAACCCTCCACAAACTTAGTGAAACTAATGCTAGAACTATTCACCTTACAACACCATAACCCTCCTCCAAGTACCTTGATGTGTGTGGAGATAAGCAATGGGCTAGATTTTAGTGGTGATCTTGGACTATGATAGGGATCTCACATGATCTAGAGCGTGCTTCAAGTCTGGCTAGCTGATGTTTCCCTAGGTAATTATTTATTCATCCTATAATTTAGTGCATACCATGTTGTTACTTGAAGCTCCATCATCAATTCTAGTTCTCACCTCTCCCTTCACCGTAGCACCACCTTAAAGGCTCGCCATGCCCAATAAAGTATGGCGAAGAAGATTGTTCCCTTTCTTGGTCCATACAAGACCTATGGAAAAAACGTTGACATGGTATTTGACTGATATGATAGACTGAAGGAGGCCTTATGAGAAGAAACATGGGCGGGATGGGTTTGACTAATATTCTCCTTTCATGTGTCAAAATGCAAATCACAAGAAAAGGGAAGTAAGGACTCTACCCTTGGCTATAACCTGAAACTGCTGATAAATAAGAATAGGGACAGTTTCTAATGTGTCAACACAAAATTTGTCCAATAATGTTAGTATTATATTTAATGTAGAAAATAATTGGTAGGTTAGGATATATCAAAATTATATATATCAAATCAATCTTAAAAATGTTTATACTAAGAATAAATTCTTCTACAGTCTATTTATGCCTCTTGTTTAAAAGTATACTTTTGAGTACATGATTAGATGGTGTTTTCTACACATAAATTCTTGATCTGATAAAATGGAATGTAAGATATGTTAAATGTGCATGCATTGAGATATAGTCTGATAATAATTATACTACATGTTCTTAATCAGATTAACATGACAGCAATGAATGTAAGGGTTTTCTAACACTTAAAACACATAATATGATCAAATTAGGGTTTATTGACCTTGGGGCCTAGTTTTGATGAATATAATGTGGAAATATTATATTAGTTTATATATTTTTTATTTAAACTACTATTATTTATGATAATAATTTCCCAAGACAATGATGGTGAAAAGATATATAACTAGGATTATATTGTCAATAATCATATACATGTGGATTAGGGTTATTAAACCTATGTTTATAACTTGTGATGAACTAAACTCACATAATATAATATAGTTGTTCCTAATAAAATAACATGTTCATATATATGAAATAGGTTTAAATATAATATGTAATTAGCGTCTCTACCCTTTTAAGATAATGATGTAATGGAATTAGGTTTTGATAACCTTATTCCTAATATGAACCCCAACATGACCCTAAAGCCTAGTTAGGGCCTAAATCTCATGACAACAAGAATTATTTAGTTACTTTATTACTTCTTCTCATGTATAATTTAGTTTCCTTTAAAATATCAAGTAACTTATTATAAGAGCATAGTTTTAAAAAATTTATCCAATTCAAGTTTAATAAATGGACATCATTTGTTATAATTTGTTATTTGTTTAATCTTGATCCTAGAAATTTTAGTTATTGAATCTGGGCTTTATGGTATTTTTTCCTTGGAGAATACTCAAAAGTGGGGGTCATCACAACATTCACCGTGTATTTATCTAGTACCTATGGTGACACATCACAACTAAGATTAGGGTTCATGATTGGGGTTATAAAATCTTAAATGGAGAAATCATGGTAATTGAGAAAGAAAGTCAAGATAAGAATCAACATTATCATTTCATGTTATGTGTGTTTATTATGAAAAATAGTCATCCTTAGTGTATAAATGAGTTCATGTTCGACTTAGTGGCAATAGGATCAACAAAAGGTACCTTTATTATTACATCAAATTCCATGATTATGATTAGGGTGAGATTTGGTCAAGATTAGATCTCCACATACAACATGCACTTAGATCAAATTCCTATCAAGATTAGGTCATAAAGTTACTTTTGGGTACATGAATGTTTCACATAGAATTTTGGGGGTATAAAGATTATAAGTTACTAATTTAGAGGTTACATAGAGTAGAACTAAGTAAACATTTGAGAAATGTTCAATATTTAACATACAAAGTCCACATTGAACACCTTCCATAGTTCACATCACATCACAAAGTCAAATAAAGAAAAAGTCTGAATATGTTTGATTCTTGGTTCATCATACATCAAATCTTTCTAGATTAGAGTTCTAGGAAGGATTTAAGACATTAGAAAGTCAGTTTTAAAATAGGGTTTAAGGTCCATTATCATCATGTTCATAAAAATAAAAATTGGGTTACACATGCACCATTGTTTGTAATGGAAACAAAGCTTCTTGAGTCATTAATATGATATATGATATTGATTTTACCCTATCACAATGATTTGCAAAATAAGTGAGAACATTTGGGAATTATACATCACTTTTCTCCTTGAAAAATATTGAAAGCAAACATGTTTAGGGAATTAGGGGAACTGTAATCATAATAAGGTCATGAAAGTATTTTTCATGGTTAGATATAATTTTTCTGATCAAAATGGTATATATGAAGTCTATTTTTAGACAAATGTGTAATTTTCTATACATGTTGCAAGATCTAGATGTTTCTTGGAAATATGGGAGAGATATGAGAGACTTGCAAAAATTTGAGAAAAATATGATATCCTAGATCACTTGTACATGATCCACTACTACAGAACATGTCTTTGGCGTCGGTTGTTTAGGCCCTTTTAGCGACGGTT
This sequence comes from Alisma plantago-aquatica, assembly GCA_963693085.1. Lineage (NCBI taxonomy): Eukaryota > Viridiplantae > Streptophyta > Magnoliopsida > Alismatales > Alismataceae > Alisma > Alisma plantago-aquatica. Next base: position 1,189,769,663 of record OY856410.1, on the reverse strand, counting down.
CTCAAGCGACACCTATGTGGGCGCCGCTAAAGGTCGAACTCTTCAGCGTCGGTTTTAAAACCGACACCAAAAGGCTTCATGCCACCGAAAACGCGCCAGTAGGGCCCCGATAGGCGTCGGTTATGTATAGTAATCCGATGCCAAAAGAGTCCACGCCACAAAAGGGCATCATCTAGGACACCTTCTGCATTGGTTTGCAACTAAAAAACCGACGCCATATTTTCCAAACGCCACGGCCGTGCTTCCCTACACGGCCGTGTTTAGTACTATAGGCATCGGTTTTATACTAATAACCGATGTGTTTTCTGCCACGGTCGTTCTTTCCTGCACAGTCGGGTTGTTTGTCATATTAGGCGGTGGTTTTTATCCAATAATCGACGATGTAGGCCATTGATGACGGTGTTCTATAAATAACAGACGCCTATGTTTTATTTTTTTTTCTTATCAGTTTGCAGACCTGTTGTGGCTGGTCATCCAGATGAGAACCTGCAGTTCAGTTTTCTGAACTGCACATTTACGACATCCCTTGAAATCATCCTACAAACAGGCCACAAACCTACAAAATCAACAAATATACTTTTCACACAAGTAGATACATTCAGACATTAATGTAATTCTCACATTCACACATGTAGAAACATTCAAATACATGTAGAAACATTCAAACATATATAAACATTCAGACATATTCATTTACAAAATATCATTCAACATCATTATCAGCATCCCAATTATATCTTACAATCGCCACTGCTTGTATGGCTCTTGCCCATTCTTCTCTTACTTCATTTAATACTTCCATCGTATATGGAGTATGTACATCTTTTAAGTGTTTACCTATAGTGTGGTCAGTTTTAAACACCTACAAAGAGAATGATGTATGTATATAAGTAATAATATAAAAATAAGATTGATATATTTCATACTAACTAATGAGACTATATATAATATCTCATGTATGGTATTGATGTCCAATGCGGCATATTGTATAATCATCTGCATAAATTGCATCACATAGTATGCGCATGACCAACCATTGTCTTGTGTAGTGCACTATAAATTGAAACATACAAAATATTAAAAAATACAACTAAATACAGTTCACATAAATAATATACACATTGGAGTCGGGAACTTACTTTTACGTTCTCCCAAATTATTGGCTGGTTCTTTTTCCATGGGACCTTTCCTCCAGCATTTTTGAATGCATCTAAACCCCTATATGTTAATGTTACACAGTAAATTTCATAATTAAATAGTAATGTAATAACATATGTTAACGGATATAAAAATGAAATATTTCTCACCAGAATAACAGCATTCTCATTACGTGTCCAATTTTAGTATTCAATGTACTCCCCGCAGGATCTAGATAATAAACAGTGAACGTCTTGGGGAGAATAACTAGTAACTCCCAATGCCTACCGCTAGAGGTAAAAAAGTTAAAAATTAATAACTCAAAATCCACAATAAAAATGTAATTTTCTTAAGTCCAAATTATAAGTAAACTTACTTGACATTGAATGGAGCTATTATTATCATCTTCTTTTACTGATCGAAAATTGTAAAAGCATCTATACAGTATTGTTGAACACTATAAGGGTGTTTAGCTACCATACTAATCAATGATGGAATCAAAAATCCCACATGGTCAAATGCAAATTGTTTGCATTGATTTTCGACTAAGTAGTTGCAAAACATGTATTACGTATGCATTAATATATAAGAAACTAGATCACCAGATCTTACACAAGGTATATGGATGTATAAACAAGATCTCACCTTATCCATGTCTCTATCATTGATGTATGCATCCAATCATATATAAACAACTCAATAATATCTTGTATAAATAAAGAGCTTTCGTATGATTGACCTGCATAATTTGCTTCTAAAGAAACAATTATAGGGCAATGTATATTATGTGCCCGTAGCCAACATGCCATTCCCCTACAAGCAGGACCTAACGGGTATTTTAGGTCAGTTGGAACCCAACTTGGTAATGCAGGAAGTGGAGGTGGAGGCCTAGGTGCTCCGTGTGTCTTCATTTTAACATGTATATATAATTTCAGATCAATTGACCTCATATATACACATTAACAATCTAAAGTAATGTAAATTTATCTTAAAATTTCAGTAGTGTAGACCACATCTACTTTGGGCCACAATATCACCCCACCTTCTACCTCCACAAGTGTATCAATATCTGGGTGGGCATATGGCAATGTAGCTTCCCTCCAATTGGGTAATACACGTATCAGGCTCACATGAACATAGCCCTGTGGCATTGGAGTCCCGTGAAACGTTGCCCTAGGAAGGGACGGGAAGGCCTGCGCCTCTGCAACAACATAGTCTTGTATTCTTATGTGGCATGACTTCAACGCCTATAAATTTACGTAAAGAATATTATACATATATACATATCATCTTGAAAATATATCATCTTGAAAATACTAGCTACAATGTCATAAACAATACATACAACAGACGTGTTAGGCGGTGGGTCTACAAGATTACTCTCAGTCTGTGCATCAGGAGAAGAGTGGGTCGCCATAGGATGATTGGAAGCCTGAGATGCATGCCACCGCACTATTTCTTCCTTGACCTTCTCATCAACTATATCATTGACCTTCATAGCAACTATATCCTCATCTCTCTTATTCTCCTATACATGGATAAAAGAAAAATTATCTTCTTATTATTGAATTTACTTTTGCAGTAACATTCTTAAAAAAGAATAGGTTACCTCTTCTTCTAAAAGTCCCGCTCTGGGTTTGCGCTGGGATGGCCCAAAGAATGATTTGATGCCCACACCAGCGCTTGCACCCGTAACACATCCAGGATGCTCTGGGTTACCCAGAGCAACTGTCAATTCATTCCTTGTGCCCTGAGGGATGAACATGCCTTGTTTCCTCTGCTCATGCAGCTCCAGCCAATCACAATTAGCAGAAATTGGTAAGTTAACACCACAAATAACCAATATTCAAACGATTGCTCTAAGAGTTGTATTATACCATTTTCGCGTCTGCCTCAGCAGCTACAGGCTTCTTTATTTCACCCTTCTTGTTTTGCGTCCCAGCTATCCAGACATCATGGCGAGGCATGGGTGTGGCAAGGACTCCTGAGTAGAAGCAGACTCCGCCTGTAGTCTTTGGCGAATACTTGCATAGCCCTTTGGACCCATAGTGTGGTCATGCACATTCAGTGTACGCCTTGCTTTTTGTGCCTCATTGAGGGCCTAGTTAGTATGAAAATTAATGATTTGGTTAGTAGCACTAAATGTTAATCTTGAATAGGTAAATACAACGTATATTAATTAAATTGGGATTGACGCCTAATACCTTGAATTCTTCATATTTTCTTGAAGCAACAAACGTGTCCCAATCTTCTTTGTCCAAGAAGTTCCACTGTTCAAGGGCTGACTTCTTCTTCTTATCACCATATTTTATGTATTTTCTATTGAGATTTGTCGTATAGTTCCTTAGCATCTTTCCATTGTGTTGCATCATGCTTTTACGATGCTGCTTCTCATCCAATGCAAATAGATTCTATAAAATAGAATTGTTATTAACTAGTATCCAAAAATAGAATTGCAAATAATAGAATTTGTAATCCACAAAATAGAATTGCAAATAATAATAACTCACGCATAAATCCTTCCATATCATGTCTTTCTTCGTTTGAGGAACTTTATGCCAATTATCATACTTAACACCACAATGGCTTCGAGTGACAACCCCAAGATAGTTTACAAAATTATTGTGGTTCACTCCAATTGCATTTCCTCCATTATCAAACTCCATAACCAATCTGGATCCACTGCCACTTAGTGCTATTAACTTCTTCAACAGAGTGATGCCCCTTTTCTTGTTAAGTGTTTGGTGATGCGCATCAAGTTTCTCCATTGCTTCAATGGGTACATGTGCATCATCAACCTAAAATTTGACAAAAATAAACAAACTGATTTAGCCCAATATAGAAATATGGGATATCTGACATAAAAAGAAGATAATGAATTTTATAGAAATATAGGATATGTTTTAGAACTTACATTAGTATCCTCGCCATGCTCATCATGGATAGAATGCTCATCATGGACTTCATGCTCATCATGGACATCATGCTCATCATGGTCAGCCATTTGAAAATGTCATTAAAAAGGCAAACATTTAGCATTTGTTTTAACTACAAGATAGTGAAACATCAAATCTGAAAATGATATTGATATTAAAAAAGCAAACATTCTTATATATAATAAATGTGTACCACCTATCCCATCCTTGAACACCTAATCTCACTAGTAAGTGTATAATGTGTATTGGGTTTTCGAGAAAATTTCGGCAGCATTTCCCCACTGTTCTCTAAGTACATATGTACTTAGAGAACAAACGGGGAAATGCTGCCAAAATTTTCTCGAAAACCCAATACACATTATACAATTACATCCTAAGTGAGATTAGGTGTTCAAGAATAGTCCCAAACCGGGGACTATCCATGATTTACTCCTAATGAGTAAATCTTGGACGGGTTTCTAGGCCAAAAAACATTTTATTTCAATCTTATATATAATAAATGTGTACCACCTATCCCATCCCTGAACACCTAATCTCACTAGTAAGTGTATAATATGTATTGGATTTTCAAGAAAATTTCGGCAACATTTCCCCGTTGTTCTCTAAGTACATATGTACTTGGAGAACAAACGGGGAAATGTTACTGAAATTTTCTCAAAAACCCAATACACATTATACACTTACATCCTAAGTGAGATTAGGTGTTCAAGAACAGTCCCAAACCGGGGACTATCCATGATTTACTCCTAATGAGTAAATCTTGGATGGGTTTCTAGGCCAACAAACACAATAATAAATATCTACATGTTAGAGTATCATCATAATTAATGTTAGGGTTTTATCACAATTGATGTTAGGGTTTCGTCAATGTTAGGTTTAATTAAATCAAATTAGGATGCTAGAATGGACAAGTTTAAATATTATTTCAACATGCATCAAAATTTACTGAATTAGGTCAAACATTAGGATTACAAGCACAAATATATGCAAGAAAAAGATTTGTTCGTATCCAAGGATTTACATAAAGCATTACATAAAGATTTGTTCATATCCTTACCAACATCAAGCACGGCTGTGGCTGTGTTGGCCTACCACGGTCGTGATGTCCAGCACGACCGTGGTAGGCCAACACAGTCATGGTTGTTCTTGCTATTGGTAAGGAGCTAGGGAGAAGGAGCTAGGGCTACCTGGAGATAGCGTGGAGAAGAGCGACGGCAAGCGGCAGCAACAGTGGTGGCGAGCAGGCAAAAGGCAGAGAAGAGAGGCGCTCGCAGTGGCACCAGGAGAAGAGCAGAGAAGCAGTGGTGACGAGTGGCGGCAGCAGCAGAGGACGTGGTGGCGGCGAGTAGAGGTGTATCAGCAGCAGCGGTGGCGAGCAGCAGCGGGGGTCGTCAGACGATTTTAGGCGAGAGCGGCGAGTACAGGAGAAATATCGCAATGAAATAGGAAGAAAGGGGGAAGATTCGGTTGATCGACTCTATTAAGTTGGTCAACGACGTCGGTTATCTACAAAACTGACGCCTATATTCTTCAGCGTTGGTTGACAGTAAAAAACCGACGTCCATTTAGACAATATTTGCCCTAAATTATTTGGTGGGAAACATTATCAACATCGGTTATCAAAGGATAACCGACACCAAAAGTGTAAATTTTCGCACAAATTTTCATCCTAAATAGGCGTCGGTTAATAGTTACACAACCGTTGCTGTATGTGACACTTTGGGGCCAAATTTTTTTTCACTCAAAAATTGGATTTCGTGGGCGATTTTAGGCGTCGGTTTGTTATACCCAGCCGACGCTGAATACAAAGCGGTTCTATGTCTGGCTGGTCTTTGAATATAGACATCAGCTTTCCAAAATAACCACCGTTGAATTTTATAGGCGTCAGTTTTCCTAAATAACCGATGCCCAGAAAAGCGACATTGAATGTTGTTTCTGTAGTAGTGATCAACCTAAAATGATCTAGTGGCTCTTGTGTGCTACATCAACTGAAGCTCCCCCCAAAGGGGGTGAGTCTAGAAGTGAGGGAGCTAGAGACGATGTGGGATCAAGGTCTATGCTAGTCCACATCAACTAGACAACCAGGAGGGATCCCTCACAGCTTCTTGTTGTGACCAAGGATGGAGTAGTGGGGTGAGCAAGGAGGTTGGTTACATGCACAATAGAAGTATGCCAAAATTTCCATATAAAACAAGTCACTCATGCTTTGATTGGCCTTGCAAGAGGGTAGGAACCCATATCTACAACCATAGAGTAGTGAGGAAGAAATAAACAACATCGTCATGGTGAAGTAACCCATTAGTTGCAAAATAAAATGCAGATATGAAAGGAGGTTCTAGGATGCATGAGAATTGAAGAATAGATATAATAAAGGAAGGAGAAAAATAAATCATCAATGGTGTAGAGAGGATAGATTGGCCAAGACCTAAGGATGTTGTACCTTTTCCTACACAATGTAGAAGATAATCCCTCCATCATTGGATTGGCAATCTGCGGATGATAGTCTTTTTTGCCGATAGGGAGACGGGTGGATTCCTAACTTGGATAAGTTAAATTTTGAAATGTGTTTCTTTGAAAATATTATAAAAATCATCTCTCTCCAACTCTAACTTTGATCTGCAATAAATTTTCACCCTTGTGTGATAAAAATTATTTAATACTACTCTACCTCAATGCACCATTTCAAACATTATACAGAAGGTTTGTACAAAAAATAATTAGGATCCAATTTGATGATGTTGAAAGGAATTAGTATTTGGAATTTATGTTCAAATTCCTAATAATGCTTTCAACTTGAGTCAAATAAGCTCAATGTGACCTTCTATCACATCCAAAACATCAATTGAGCATATTGTGAGTTAAAGTCATTTGATTGATGGAACAGTAGGTTGTTTGATGAAGTTTAGTGTCATATGAGATAAGATTTACATAATTGAGTGAGAGAGAAAAGTCCAAAACTTTGCAAATCAAATGTTGTTTGATGTACTTTAACACTAGTGAATGTGGCCATGAATAAGGGTTTCCATACATGTGGTTATTGAGTGCACATGTGGATTATTATTAGTGATGTAGATGGAACTTGTCAAACCTATTGGAGTGATATATATGATGGTGAGAGTGTTGATAAAATGCATGGCTATACTCAATTCAGTCACCATATGATATTGGGCTCACATGTATCTCAAATTGTCTGTTCTAGATCAAGATACAAAGATTGAACATTCAAAGGATTACAAATAATTCCTTAGATTCAATCTAGATATATGTGACTAAGGGACTATACGATCACAATAACACTGGTCACAATACTATGTTGAAGTTTATCTCTGATTTCTTTAGTTACTCGGTTGGTAATGAAGTCTTACAAGATGTCAATCTTTGCATGTGAAGTCATAATATGAATATAGATCGCAATACCGATGTAATTTGGATACTATAGTGTCACATGAATTGGATTCACATGGAAGAGGGGTATAATCATGGATACACTATTAATTGGTTGCAAAAATATTTACATAATTAATTAGATCACTGATGGACTAATAAGAATTTCAATTGGTCTATTAGAAAGTCCAGTCCTCAAACTAGATACACCATTCAATCAAGTGATTTTCTAGTGGATCTACTTGGACTAGATCTACCCAATTGATTGAATGGCTTGCCTAGCCTCCAGATGGGGCTATATCAGCCAATTGGTCATTTAACTAGTCCAGTCTCATAACTACACTTGATCAATGGATTGGTCGATTGGATATAGCATGTCCAGACCCAGTCCCATCACTTGATTTGAAGTTCCGTATAGGTTTATGTAAAGCATCCTATCACATCCACTCACTCATTTGGACTAAGACAATCCCATGAATGGCTATCTTAGAGTGGATTACTAAATAGTAGTTGTTGTCTTTTCAATTCTCAGGGTTTATAAGAAAACATTTTTCCATGCCTCTCCTATATAAAGAGACATGACAACTACATGTTTAGTTACATCCTTTGGACATGTGAACCTTAGATATCATTAACTAGAGGAGACGATAAGTGAAATCTTTAGAGGGGGTGTGAATTGAGAAAATATGATTTTATATGCAACATAAAATACCAGGTTGGTTAATTGCAACTTTCTTAAAAAGATAATGGCGGAAAGAGTAAAATAAGTAATGTAGAAAGTAGGAAACCACAAAAAATACAAGATGTGGAGTGTCTGTCACGGATCCGTTCTTACCCTAATCCCAATCCCATAGTCCAAAAGGGCAGTGTTAAAGGGATGAGAGCGCCCGTCCCTGAGTGGCCCGAAAATCACACGCAAATAATATGCAAAAATGAAATAACATCCTTGTTTATCAAAATGAACCAAAAAAGTTTAGTACATAAGGCCCGTAGGCAACAGGAAAGAGAAAAAGATAAGAACTAGCCTACAACAACATCCCTTTTACAATTAGCTCCCGTGAAGAGTCCATAAGATGTAGCAGTTCTTTATTGTAGTAGATAAATTGAGTAGATGAATCTAGTTCCATGCATTACCTAAAATCGAGAAAATCATGACACAAAGTCAATGCAATTGCACGGTACGCTATATAAAAATAAGTAAAGCAGTTTATAAGAAAAAATAGTATGCTTGGCAGGACTTATGTTTCAAAACAATAACAAACGATTTTCCAAAAACCAAAATGTTATTCAACACAAATTTTATTACAAATTTCCTATTATGTTGTAATTCAAGAAGCATGCTTATATTAGTTTGGGTGACTCTACTACCCCAACATGATGGGGAGGTCACCAAGCTCCTTCTCATCATATGAGACAGGAGATCAATTGCAAAATCATGCCTTCCAAAAAGGGAGTTCTGCTTATATCCAATATCAACATTATCAACTTTTCCAACATCATTATCAACATCAATATACGGGCAGTCATAATGGGTCTAGTGATTTAGGGTTTCATGTTTCTCAACATATAATATAGAAGAAAAACGGAAAGTCTATTCATAGGGAACAATATTTCATCCAATTAACTAGCCAAGCATATTTCAAGAGATACCTAAAAAGTATCATCATACAACCAAGGAGAAGTAGTATAATATCATACCTTTCTAAAAGAGTATTTGGAGTATAGATCCCAGGAGAGAGTAGATCAACCCTTTGAGTCAGATCCTAGATCAAAATATTGGATCAAGGTTCAAGATCATACTTTGTTACTCAAGATTAGGGTTACATTTTCCTATTTCTACCCTAGGTTTAGGTCATCAAAAATAGTCCCCAAAAGTTCAACAAATATTCAAGTATCAAACATGTTTCATGAATGGATGACCTTCCTAGGTATATTTAGGAATACATGTCAACCCTAATTATCAATATCATTATTCAAATCTCTAGATCATTTCCAATATGAGATAGTACAGTTGGACTCAAAATTAGATTAGGGAGTCCTATGATTAAGAGGGCTTTCTAGATTAAGGTAGAGCATCATTATATTAAGAATAAACCTTATTTCAAAGTATATGATTCATATTTTTAGGGTAAAGAGTTAAGAGGATTATATCTAACCCTTATTTTGTCAAAAATGATTTGGTATCTCAGAATGATCATTGGAAACAGGAATAAGAGTTTCTCCAAGATTAATCATCATATAAGATAATTAAATAGCCAAAGGAACAAGATCATGGAATATCAGTGATAAATATAGAGAAATAAGCTTCACAAGTATTTTTAACTGGTCTTTTGGATTTTTGTGATCAAGATGGACTATAATTTCAATAGTTTTGGCTCTAGGGATCTCAAGATATCATTTTTGCAAGATTTAGGTTATTTTCTGGAATTTAGTGCAGAGGGGAAAAATTACCAAAATTAGGGGGCCGTTGATCATCGGTCCACCGTGTCTCACGAAGAGGATCGGAGGCAGGGAGGAGCCGTGCTTCCAAGCACGTGCCCGTGGAAAAGGAGCAAGAGAGGACTTGCGTGCGAGCTGATGATCGTCGATCGATGATGATGACCAGCGTGGACTCCAATCTAGCAGTTGTTGTAGGTCGTCCCTAGCAGCAGAATCCTTCCCGCGAGCAGGTTGCTCCATGGTGGTGCAGCGGCCAGAGAAAAAGGGGGCGCAAGAGGGGGAGCATGGCATAGGGAGAGGAGGTTCCGCTCGTGTTCGTGGGGGTGGACCGACCTCAAAGGGGGTCTTATATAGATGTTTGGGGGCTAGGGTTAGGGTTATTAGAGGGGGCGGCGCACCCCATGGGTCGGTCTGTTCCCTTGGCCTCCAAGCAGGGTTTTCACAGCACCAATCCGTGCGGAAGGTTCAAGAAAGAGGTGCGGATCCATTGGTCGAGTTATCGGGCGCAACAGGTGTGAATAGATCGATCGGGGTCGGGCGAGGTGTCGACTGGTCCACCGTGGACCTTGTCAAACCAGGTGCAAGCTAGGGGATGACCCTAGCACCGTTGGATTAAGATCCAAGGCTTCTGGGTCAATCCGCCTTGCCCAGCGGTGCCCCAAGCCACAGATGGGCCGGGCCCAACAAGAAAAAAAAGGAGAAAAAAGGTGGAAAAAGGCAAAGAAAACTATGAAAAGGTTAAAACCTTAGAAAAAATTGTATAAAATCATAGGAAGGTGCAAATGATCTCAAATTTGGATCATATCTTCAACATGAAGTTTAGAATAACATGTACAAGTTTGAAAACCAAAAGATAAGGCTAACTAGTCAAACTCAAGCATTTGATCAAAGAGGTGTATTAAGTTAATTAAGGTGCCCAAAAGTGCATGAAAATCATAGAATACAAAAGAATTTGATTTTGGGTATCTATATTGATCATGGAGTCAAAAGAGATCATGAATGGTCATTATAAAGGTGAAAGATAAATTAATTTAATAGAAAAGAGGGAAACACTCACATTGTCACATCCTCCCCTCCTTATAAAGAATTTTGTCCCCAAAATTCAGACTTCCTTGAAGAGGTTAGGAAAACGTTCCTCCATGTCTGACTTCAACTCCCAAGTAGCATCATAACTCCCATGGTGCTTCCACAACACCTTAACCATATCGATTTTCTTATTTCTGAGTTACTTGGTGCGAGCATCGAGTATCTTGACTAGAGTTTCTTGGTACACAAGGGTGTCCTTCAATTCAATTGGTTCATGATTGAGGACATGGCTAGGGTCTTTGACATACCGCTTTAGTTTTGACACATGAAAGATGTTGTGCATCATGCTATATTGAGGAGGTAGAGCCAACCTGTAAGCACATTCCCCAATACGATCTAGAATTTCAAAAGGACCCACATATCTAGGATTGAGTTTTCCTTTGTTCTTTGCAATGCCTCGAATTGGTCGAATCTTCAGGAAAACATGATCACCTACTAAGAACTGAGTGTCAGTCATGTGTGCATCAACATAAGACTTCTGATTATCTTGTGCCCTTTTTAACCTTTGCTTGATTAGGTTGACATTATCAGAATAGAGTTGTAGTTCCTCATACTTCAGAATTCGTCTTTCGCCTACTTCATCCCAGTAAAGTGGAGATCTACATGGTCTTCCATACAGAGCTTCATAGGGAGGCATGCCTATACTGGATTGGTAGATATTGTTGTAGGCAAACTCAAAGAGAGGAAGGTAGTGGTTCCAAGAACCACCCCAATCGAGGACGCATGATCTCAACAAGTCTTCTAGAACTTAGATTGTCCTCTCAGATTGTCCATTAGTTTGGGGGTGATAAGAAGTGCTGAAATTCAGTTGAGTTCCCACTTCTTCCTGTACTTGTCGCCACAAGTGAGAAGTGAACTTTGCATCACGATCAGATACTATAGATACAAGAATTCCATGCAGCCTGACTATCTCTCGAACGTAAAGTTATGCTAACTCAGGAACCTTGGTTGTTGTCTTGATTGGAATAAAATGGGCTGATTTAGTCAGATGATCAACTACAACCCAAATGGCGTCACTCCCTTTCCTGGTCCTGGGTAGTCCCACCACAAAATCCATGGTGATGTTTTCCCATTTCCACTCGGGGATAGGTAGGAGTTGTAGAAGACCTCATGGACGTTATATTTTGACCCGTGAGCTTCTCGTAACACCATATCTATCATGACTGAATCTTATAGTACCCATATGCGTTGTTTGTATCGGATTCCACCATCCATACCGACTGTCAGATGAGTTTGGGGCTTCTCTAATAGCTTAACCATATCATCAAGGCTCTTGCTATTCTTTTGAGCGGACAGGATTTCAGACAGGTGGCCCGGTTTTACATGGACACTGGCCAATCTAAGAACGTTGCCCATACGCCTTGGGGCCCAAGGTTACATGACTTCCATGTTCTTCCATTCCATAGTAAAGACAACATCACATTTAGCCTGCTTCCTGCTGAGTGCATCGGCCACCACATTTGCCTTACTGGGGTGGTAGGAAATGGTGAAGTCATACTCTTTAAGGTACTCGAGCCAACGCCTCTGTCTGAGATTGAGATCCTTCTGTGTCAAGATGTATTTCAGACTCTTGTGGTCAGTGAGGATGTCAAAGGTGGCACCATACAAGTAGTGTCGCCATATTTTCAAAGCATATATGATGGCGGCAAGCTCGAGGTCATGGGTTGGGTAGTTGACCTCATTTGGCTTCAATTGTTGAGAGGCAGAAGCAACTACTTTTCTCTCTTGCATGAGAACACAACCCAGACCAAACCTTGATGCGTCAGTGAAGATGATGAACCCATCATTTCCCGAGGGGAGAGTCAAGACAGGTGCAGTTGTTAGCTTTGTCTTTAGCTCTTGAAAACTGGACTCACACTCCTTTGACCAGATAAACTGTTCTCCTTTTCTAGTAATCTTAGTGAGAGGCAAGGCAGTCCTGCTGAAGTTCTGGATAAAACGTCGATAATAGCCAGCAAGACCTAGAAAACTATGAATCTCTGAAACATTCCTTGGGTCTTTCCACTCAAGAACAACCGAGACTTTGGTGGGGTCAACAACAATTTTCCCACCAGAAATTATGTGGCCCAAGAACATGACTTCACAAATCCTAAATTCACATTTTAACAGTTTTGCATAGAATTTCTGAGATTGGAGGATGTGAAGAACTTTGCGAAGGTGAATGCGGTGTGATTGAATATCAGTCGAATATATCAATATTTCATCAATGAAGACCACTACAAACTCATCGAGGAAAGGTTGGAAGACACTATTCATCAAGTTCATAAACACACCAGGGGCATTAGTCAACCCAAAAGGCATGACAAGGAATTCATAATTCCCATATCGGGTTCGAAAGGTTGTTTTAGGGATGTCTTCATCCTTAACGTTAAGTTGGTGGTAACTAGAACGAAGATCAATTTTTGAAAAGACATGGGCAGAACGGAGTTGATCGAAAAGGTCATCAATTCTGGGCAGCGGATACTTGTTTTTCACAGTAGCTTGATTGATCATACGATAGTCAATACACATGTGAAGGGAAGCTGCCTTTTTCTTGACAAATAAAACGGGGGCTCCCCAAGGAGAGGTACTAGGTCGGATGAAACCCTTGACAAGCAATTCCTGCAACTACTTTTTCAGCTCAGTCAATTCAGCAGGAGCCATCTGATAGGGTACCCGAGAAATAGGTGCGGTACCAGGAACTAAATCAATAGAAAACTCGACATCACGATCTGGTGGTAGCCCAGGGAGCTCCTCAGGAAAGACACTCGGGTACTCTCGCACTATATCAATGTTTTCTAGGGCACTCGTATTAGGATTGACTATGGTTATTGTTGCTAGGTATGCTTTGCACCCTTTAGTTATCAAGTTTTGGGCTTTAATCAGAGAAATGACAACGTTTTGATTTCGATCTTTCCTTCCAAGAATTACAAGAATAGGGAGATTGGGTTTGGAAATAATGACTTTCTTGGCACGACAGTCGATTAGAGCATGATGTTTATGGAGCCAATCCATCCCTAAAATAAGGTCAAAGTCTTCCATGTCTAAGATTATGAAATCTGACTCAAAACTACGTCCAGCATAAGATAGAGGGACTTTCTCGACAATATAGTACGAGAATTTCATCTTCCCACTTGGGGTAGTTACATCAAGTACGTACCCTAAGTCCCTTGTTTCAAGATTCAACATAAAGGCAAGATTCTTAGACATGAAAGTGTTTGTTAACCCAGAGTCAAAAAGAGTAACAACAAAATGGTCAGAGATTTGCATCATACCTACGTATACAAATATTTTGTGTAAGGACTATGTACAAGATAATCATGATATAAAGTTCTGGAAATAATCTTGAATTAAAAAGGTACCTTCCATGAGTTTGTTTTCATTAGCCTTCGCCTCATCTGCATTCACAGCAAAGACACGAGCATGTCTATGTTCTCCTTGCCTGGCCCAAGTTGGAGGAGGGTGGGGGCAGCTATCTCTGAAGTGACCCTACTGTTTGTAGTAATGGCAGACCGGGGACAGATACTTGCACTAGCCAGGGTGGAAGTTACCATAGTTACAGCAACGAGGAATATTGGCACTCCGGCCTGGACCCCTGTTTTGGCCATGATTCTGGTTTTGTGCAGGACCACGATTGTAAATCTGGTTCTGGCCTTGGGCAGGAGGATTCCTCTGGTTCTTCTGTCGGTTCCTTTTCTTATTGCCACCAATATGGGGTTTTCCCTTCTGTTCAGGTTTTGCAGGTACAGCTTCACTCAGGCCTAGATAGGAAAGGGTAGGTAAAGGTTTCCCGTGTCCCATCCCCAGGGTTCTCTCCATGGACAAGGCATGGTCATAGGCATCTTGAAAATTGGTGGGTTTGGATGAGGATACAAAATCTTTTAGGGTAAGGAAAAGCCCATTAATGTAGCGGTCAAGTTTTTGTTCTTCGGTGAGGTTGGTGACATGCCTCTCCAACAGGAGGAACTGTCGGCTGTATTCAACCACTGTGTTAGTTCCTTGGGTAAGGGTGAGGAATTGTTTTTGTTTTTCCTTTCTCTCAGTTGTGGGTTGGAAACAGTTGGTGAAAATGGGTTTGAACGCTTCCCAGTTGACAGGGATGACGTGCTGTGACCGGATATAATTCTCCCACCATAATTTGGCTGCTCCCTTCAACTGGTAGGTGGCAAAAGCAACCTTGTCTTGTTCAGGGCACAAAAAAACCCTAAAAGTGTTTTCCAAAGACACTAACCAGGCATCAGCCTTGTCTAGGACATCATCTTTGTCTTCCCCATAGAAGGTTTCAGGGCTGAGTTTCAGAAAATCTTGGATAGTGTTGGGTTTTGGGTTTTGGGTTGGTACAAGGGATGTTTTACGAACAGCTAGGTCATGGAGGGCATCCATAATGGCCTTTTGTTTTAGTTCCCATTCCCCTATATTGTTGGTCTTATTGGCAGAACCAACATCTTCATCATCATCCATGCGGGGCTTCTTCCCCTTGTCTTTAGTACCAGAGGTCCCTTCACCATCCCTGTTGTTCCTAGTTTTTGGGGCCATCTGGAAGAGTTCAACTAATATAAGTTTTCTTGTTTATAACCCTCAAAGCAAGAATATGATAGATCATTGCAACGAGTTTTCTCAATTTATTTTCGGATTTTAGTTGTTCCCGTCCTTAATTTACCCAAAATAGAGAGAGTATATAGATCAAGTCATGACACCTTAAGGAGAACGAGAAGATGAGGAGTCATCCTACTTCCTTCTAATAGGTGGCTTGGGTAATCCTTAAAGAAGAGATAAGATGTTAGAAGACTCTCTAGGGTTATAGGAAGTCCTTCCATCCATTTCTAGATCAACTAAGGCCAGGTGGAGCAGGAGGAACCTCAACCACCGTGAACACGGATAGGAGGAATTATGCCAGAACCCCCTTTGTTCTCTTTCTAGACACCTCAGTTTTCACCATAGTGAATTTTAGGGCTTCCTTAGTTCAGCGATTAAGAATATCATTTCACTAATGCATATGAAGTGTGTTATGGCTTTGATACCAACTGTCATGGATTTGCTCCCACTGTCCAAAAGGGCAGTGTTAAAGGGATGAGAGCGCCCGTCCCTGAGTGGCCCAAAAATCACACACAGATAATATGCAAAAATGAAATAATATCCTTCTTTATTAAAATGAACCAAAAAAGTTTAGTACATAAGGCCTGTAGGCAACAGGAAAGAGAAAAAGATAAGAACTAGCCTACAACTACATCCCTTTTACAATTAGCTCCCGTGAAGAGTCCATAAGATGTAGCAGTTCTTTATTGCAGTAGATAAATTGAGTAGATGAATCTAGTTCCTTGCATTACCTAAAATCGAGAAAATCAAGACACAAAGTCAATGCAATTGCACGGTACGCTATATAAAAACAAGTAAAGCAGTTTATAAGAAAAACTAGTATGCTTGGCATGACTTATGTTTCAAAACATTATCAAACGATTTTCTAAAAACCAAAATGTTATTCAACACAAATTTTATTATGAATTTCCCATTATGCTGTAATTCAAGAAGCATGCTTATATTAGTTTGGGTGAATCTACTACCCCAACGCGATGGGGAGGTCACCAAGCTCCTTCTCATCATATGAGACAGGAGATCAAGTGCAAAATCCCGCCTTCCAAAAAGGGAGTTCTGCTTATATGCAATATCAACTTTATCAACTTTTCCAACATCATTATCAACATCAATATACAGGCAGTGATAATGGGTCTAGTGATTTAGGGTTTCATGTTTCTCAACATATAATATAGAATAAAAATGGAAGACTATTCATAGGGAACAATATTTCATCCAATTAACTAGCCAAGAATATTTCAAGATATACCTAAAAAGTATCATCATACAACCAAGGAGAAGTAGTATAATATCGTACCTTTCTATAAGAGTATTTGGAGTATAGATCCCAGGAGAGAGTAGATCAACCCTTTGAGTCAGATCCTAGATCAAAATATTGGATCAAGGGTCAAGATCATAGTTTAAAAATATCATGCTTTGTTACTCGAGATTAGGGTTACATTTTCCTATTTCTACCTTAGGTTTAGGTCATCAACAATAGTCCCCAAAAGTCCAACAAATATTCAAGTATCAAACATGTTTCATGAATGGATGAGCTTCCTAGGTATATTTAGGAATACATGTCAACCCTAATTATCAATATCATTATTCAAATCTCTAGATCATTTCCAATATGAGATAGTACAGTTGGACTCAAAATTAGATTAGGGAGTCCTATGATTAAGAGGGCTTTCTAGATTAAGGTAGAGCATCATTATATTAAGAATAAACCTTATTTCAAAGTATATCATTCATATTTTTAGGGTAAAGAGTTAAGAGGATTATATCTAACCCTTATTTTGTCAAAAATGATTTGGTGTCTCAGAATGATCATTAGAAATAGGAATTAGAGTTTCTCCAAGATTAATCATCATATAAGATAATTAAATAGGAAAAGGAACAAGATCCTGGCATATCAGTGATAAATATCGAGAATTAAGCTTCAAAAGTATTTTTAACAGGTCTTTTGGATTTTTCTGATCAAAATGGACTATAATTTCAATATTTTTGGCTCTAGGGATCTCAAGATATCGTTTTTGCAAGATTTAGGTTATTTTCTGGAATTTAGTATAGAGGGGCAGAATTACCAAAATTAGGGGGCCGTTGATCGTTGGTCCACCGTGTCTCACAAAGAGGATCGGCAGCATGTAGGAGTCGTGCTTCCAGGGATGTGCCCATGGAAAAGAAGCAAGAGAGGACTTGCACGCGAGCTGATGACCGTCGATCGATGATGAGGACCAGTGTGGACTCCAATCTAGCGGTTGCTATAGGCCGTCCCTAGCAGCAGAATCCCTCCCGCGAGCAGGTTGCTCCGCGGCGGTGCAACGGTCGGAGAAAAAGAGGGTGCGAGAGGGGGAGCACGACATGGGGAGAGGAGGTGCCGCTCGTGTTCGTGGGGGCGGACCGACCTCAAAGGGGGTCTTATATAGATGTTTGGGGGCTAGGGTTAGGGTTATTAGAGGGGGCGGCACACCCCATGGGTCGGTCTGTTCCCTTGGCCTCCAAGTAGGGCTTTCACAGCACCAATCCGTGCGGAAGGTTCGAGAGAGAGGTGTTGATCCATTGGTCGAGTTATCGAGCACTACAAGTGTGAATAGATCGATCGGGGTCGGGCGAGGTGTCGGGTGGTCCACCGTGGACCTTGCCAAACCAGGTGCAAGGTAGGGGATGACCCCAGCGCCGTTGGATTAAGATCCAAGTCTGATGGGTCAATCCTCCTTGCCCAGCGGCGCCCCAAGCCACAGATGGGCCAGGCCCAACAAGAAAAAAAAGGAGAAAAAAGGTGGAAAAAGGCAAAGAAAACTAGGAAAAGGTTAAAACCTTAGAAAAATCGTATAAAATCATAGGAAGGTCAAAATGATCTCAAATTTGGAATATATCTTCAACATGAAGTGTAGAATAATGTGTACAAGTTTGGAAACCAAAATATAAGGTTAACTAGTCAAACTCAATCATTTAATCAAAGAGGTGTATTAAGTTAATTAAGGTGCCCAAAAGTGCATGAAAATCATAGAATACAAAAGAATTTGATTTTGGGTATCTATATTGATCAAGGTGTCAAAAGAGATTATGAATGATCATTATAAAGGTGAAATATAAATTAATTTAATAGAAAAGAGGGAAAAACTCACATTGTCACAGTGTCTCTGTGATAAATGACACTAGTATACTACCTAGTAATTTTTAAATACTAGTTTGAAATGGTAATTCATACTTTTATATATACCAATACAAAAGACATAAATTACCAATGTCTTTGTGTCTCAAGACTAAACTCCTTTTTAGATCAAGGATAACTATCAACTTCTTTGGGATGTTGGAAGACCACCCTCCTTGAAGAAGATTGAAATATTCCTCCACACCTTTGAATGCAACTGTCTTAGAAGAAGTAGCACCAAAGAAATTTCATTGCAGCATTAGGAAAATAAGTAGCACAAGTCAATAAATCAAAGAGGGAAGAAGAAGAAAGAAGGGAACTACAAATCCTCTCAAAAAGATTACACACCATAAGAACTACTTAAACAAGGGATGTTCAACTCCACAAACATTTAGGCCAGGCTCTATTTGGTGCAATAGGACACCAAGTTTGAGCTAAAGCTTAGACTAGCTTTGTGGCAGTTTAAGATAGCAATGACATATTCTATGTTTGGAAGGATATGACATAGTCCACTTGATAAAGTGTTCTCTAAGTGGTCATAAGGAACTCCTATATATATTAAGTACTTAGGACCAGATAAGATAGATGTTGGGAGTTCATAAGACAAGTTTAATGGGAAACTAGTTGTTATAGGATGACATGGTGGGATTGAAATGGAAAATTGTACACTAACTTAAAAGTGTACAAAACTGTCTCAGATAAAAAAACTTGACTGAGATGCATCTTGCCCAATAATAAGTTTGACAAAAACACTAGTGATACCTCCTTTGGTCTAATGGTAATGTCTTGATAAATCTAAATCTTGACCAAGACACATTTTGATCAAAAAGAAGTTCTACCGAAAAAGATTTTTTTGCAATAGTCCTAACTTTTGGAAAATAGCTCCAAAGAATATGGAAAAAAATGATACTTATCCTAAAGGTTGTATACAAGTATAAAACATGGTTTATTATATTTTTGAGTCATCCACCACTTGTTATTTCATCGTCCATATCAAGTTGTACAATTTGTACCTATACAAAGAATCATCTTGGTACAACTTGATGTAAAAGAATCCAAACACACATTTGAAAACATATTCTTCATCATTTGATCTTGTATAAGTTCCTTGTTTACATTAAACATCTACATCACAAATTTTTAACACAAATGAAAAATATTTGTATCATCAAAATTACAATATGTCATATCAAAAAAGTCAAATGTAAACCTAGTTCTTATAATGGAAAAAAACGTCCATAAGATAAAAATTATAGATATACAAAGTAGGAGCATTACACCTTTGATTTTTATGTAAAAAAATATCTCATGGAATTTTCTCCTCCTTTGAAATTTTTAAGGTGGGCATACTTACCAAACTCCCCCTCAAGGGGTTATTCCCCTTAAAAAATATAGTTATATGGGGGGTCATATGCAATTAATAAGAGTTTACCAATTGTAAGTAATAATCTAAATAAAAGGGTACACTAGTATAGATGCCATATACAGTGCTAGTTATTTTAGGTGGGTAGGACTAGAATGAATGACCTTCAACATCAGTTTCTAGGATAAGAGACAACTGACAACTCAGATGGAATGTCAGTTTCTAAGAAAGGAGAAATCGACGTAACAATAGTAATGTGTTGCCAGTTTGTAATTAAGAGACTGAAGATGTTAGGATTATAGTCAGTGGTTTTACAAGGAGAAACCAATGATGTAAGTTTGCATTGCTAGTTAGTTGGAACAAACTAATAGTTTAGATCAATCTATGTCCTCTATCATTTAAAATTTAACTTATAAGGATATATGTGTCATAATTTTTTTGGAAAAACTAACGAATCTGATTTATTTTAGTTGGTTTTTTAAGACAACTGACATCACATGATTTTTTATGGTGGGTCTACAAAGCTGTTGTTTGGCTATTTAGCAAGATGGAGGCTGTACAAGTATTCAACTTAACAACATGCTAGATTTACCTACAAAACCTGCAATAACAAACACATTCAAGAGTAAAATTCCATACAATTCATTCACACACATGCAATTCCATTCTTGTCCACACTTCATTTCATTTTTACACACATATGCACACATAAAATTCATTCAGAAACATGCTATTCAATTCTCATCCACATATACAAATGTGATTATCATAATATTCATTTCTCTTCACATTCATTCACATGCATATGCATACATCATTCACATATGCATCGACATGACACTTGCATCAAATTTGAAGTTGAAAAAAGTAATACAACCACTTGTATATAGAAACAATGTGTAACGACCCTGCCTCTTGGTAACCCCCAATTAAAGGAGACCCGAAGGTCAGAGTCGTTATCCCAATTAATAGGATCAAAGGTTTGACAAATAATCAGTAATAATTATAAAATTCTACCTTGATATACTAAAAGCTGGAATAAAATAAAACTTTGCATACTTTTTTCAAAAACTTGGATATCTAGCTTCTATCCACATCTAGACCCTATTCTAACTAATCCTCCTTGCACTTTATTTCTTAATTTCACAATACGCCACTTTACTATTTGTCCTTTTCAATATGTACCTTAAATGCCGACAAACAAAACGTCGTTCAGCATATAGAAATATGTCGGTATGTGGGGACAACCAAAATTTCACAGATAAGGCTAACAATCTAAATATCACAATCAAGTTAATTAACAAGCCAAATTACTCTTTCAGTGTGACATTCTCCACCGCTTTTGCCCTAACCCTGGCATACCCCCTTTTGGGTTTCTCTTTTGCTAATGACTTGAGGCCACCTTCTCAATCATGAGCTTGGTGCCTAGGGTCACCTCTCATAGTGCCCATTAGTCATTCTATAAAGACCACATTCTCAATCCCAAGCTTGGTGCCTAGGGTCACCACTCATTGTGCCCATTGGTCTTCCCTTCTGGGCTTGACCTTTAGCATCATCCACCAGGGTCGCATGTAGGTGCGAGAATACACACTTCTATTATTATTGTGATAATCATAGTGACTTTAGGATTTGCAAGTATGAGCATCCAAACTTATAAGTTGCATTCAATGTGATGAATCATGTAAGAAACTCTTTGGGAAACTAATGTGATTAACCATAATTAACCACATACCTATTAGGCTGATTCGAGTCAAAATTAATCTAAAATCAATACAAGAAATCCAATAGGCAAGCAAGCACACAAAGAGATCTTGAAATATGCATACAATTTCCTATCATGGATCATGCCATCAAGATCTATTAAACATAGCTCGCTTCCTAAGGTTTCTAGTCAACTTTTAGGGTTTCCATTGCAATTAGGGTTTCTCTTCATTTATACTATTTTAAACCCCAATTTTATACAATTACACACAAACCCTAATTATCTCATCTATTCTTCACGAAAGATATTAAGATTACCTTTTAACAAGATATAACCTTAATTTTAGAGTAAAGGCACAACTAAACATCAATTAAGTCCATTATGCCTCTTTTACATTAAAACTACCATCTTTATCCTTTTGATTCATGACACGATCATTAGGCCCAATTATCATCTTTGGTTCCTTCTGGATTAACAACTCATAGTTCATTATGGTCTACTTCACATATGATCTCTTTTTATCATTAATACCACCTATATCCATTAGAAAACCCTAATTACCATATTAAGGGTATTTATCCACAATTAGGACCTTTTATACTCGAAATAGCTTAGAACCATCATATCTCAGCTTATTCATGAATTTGAACAATTAAAGCCATTAAGAGTCACAATTACTAGTCATTAGGGTTTTAAGTCCCATTAAAGATCATTCATGTACATGGAATTCTAAAGTAAACCCATTATGTGAAAATTTCATCCTTTTCGATCTTAATGTGTCTTTTTATGATTAACAGGTTAATATCAACTTTAGTCATCAATAAAACCCTTCTTAATACATTAATCATCTCAACTTAGGGTTTTTTAAACATTAAAACATTAAAGTTGATAACTTCCACTATTTTTCGAATTTCAAGAGGAATTAGCTTCTAAATATATTTTTAATGAATTCCTCTCATTTTTCTGAGCATTTTTCACATTTTATACACATCCATCCAAGCTACCAATAAAAAGACACGCTTTTTGCAAAATAAACTTACTTGAGCCAATGGGAGGCTGACACATCATTCCCCTCATGCACGTAGCCATGGCTGATTCAAACATAACCAAAAGACTATTTTGTCCCTTCTTAAGTTGTTGATCCTTCATAGAGCTGATGGGTAAAACCGTCCAATGCAACCCTCAGTCTTCAACCTCAGAAAAGCCTAGACCTGCTACTCTGGCCGCGATTGGCGCGACTTCTCCATGCCTTCCCCGACCCTGATGGTCACCAGGGAAGGTTCTCCTCCCTCCGTTGTACCTCCATGCAACGGGTGGTGCCCTTTGCTCGCAGCTAGGGTGGCTGGTCCATGCTGGCTGGGCCTGCAACCCGCGGCCGACCTGGCAGTAGCGTTGCAAGTGCTGCGCAATGTTGGTGGGTAGGGAAAGGTGGGCAACTACCCTAGATCCTCATGGTTGCTTCATGCCTCCACTGAGATCCCACCACAGCCGCTAGTTGCCCCCAAGATAGCCCTACGCTTTCTTGGTTACGGTTTGTACGGAAAGAAGAAGGAGAAGAGAGAGGGTTGCATGGGATCTCTCTTGAACTAAAACTAGAGGTTCTACCCCTTATATAGGGGAGGGTATCAACACCCTAAGATGCTTGCAAACAAAGAAACAAAGCCCTTTTTCCAATAGGAATATGATTCCTTCATTAAGAAGAAAGTTCCTCTCTCTCTCTTAAATATTTTTTTGATATTCTTTATTCTCTGGATATTTAGGAATTCAAAAATTCTCACTCTTATTCTCTTTATGTTTGCCTTCGAATCCATTGTCACGAATTTATAATTTCTTTTAGTAGAAAATACCTCCTTTTTAACAATGTCACAAAATTCATTAGTTATACGTCACATTATCATCTTATTTTGTATTAATGGTACTTTCTCTTTCTTTTCCTCCATTGGGGCTCCTTAGACCCCAAGAAACTCTAATATTTCGAAATCCTTTTTAGTGGATATTCATTATCCTTCTAGATGCATCTATATCCATTATTTCTCATTATCCTTCTTATTTCTTTATTAAAATATCTCTTTTAAAGGATTTCTCTTTATCTCTCTTTTTATTTTCCTTATTGGAATTCCTTCTAATATTAGAAACCTCATGCATATGAAAATCTACCAAGGATAACTCAATTATACCTCTTTCCACTTATTTTCCACATTTTATCATTATTTTCAATTTCTTTCTTAATAAAGAAAAATTTAATTGATCTTTTCTTTTCTTGTTGCATTATCTTTGCAACTTTGGACTCCTTAGAACCCAAGGAACACAAGAGTACGAAATCCACTTTTTGATTATATTCTTTTGCCTTCTAGAGGTTTCTACATCTTTCCTATTCTCCATCTCTTATTAATAATGGAGTTTCTTTTGTCTTATCCTTGTTATTGGGCCCAATAGCCAATAAAGCCCACAAAATAGCCAACAAGGCTTTTTTTAACGAAATATTTTATTCAAAATTAATCATTATTTGTTCAAATATCTTTAATAGGAGAAATTACATTTCTCACCCAAAGAACCTAAAATTTGGGGTTGTAACATCCTTCCCCTCTTATAGAAATTTTGCCATCAAAATTCCACCAAGCACACAAGAAACAGGATAAGCCTTTCTTCTGTCCATCATGGCTCCCATGTGGCCTCACCCTTTCCATGGTGATTCCCAAGAACCTTCATCATCTCATATTCTTCCATCTGAGTTCTTTCTTACCTTGGCATATCGTACCCTCATAGGTGACTCAAGACATTTTAGCCTCTCATAAAGCTGAATAGGTTCATGGCTCAGCACATGTCTTGGGTACCTCACATAGTGCTCTAGATCAGACTCATGGAACACATTATTCATCATGTTATCATGAGGGGTAAGGCCAAACACAACCATCTCCACTAATCCATCTCAGTTGGACCATGCAGCCAGAACTCATCTCTCTTAGATATAACTTAGAGGGGTCGGATTTTCACATCACATACTCTCCCACAGTGAATTGCATGTCAGTCTACTTTACATCAGCTCATGACTCATGTCTCCCCTGGGCCCTCTCTCAGCCATTGCACGATCAAAGCAGTTTCATCTGCACACACTGTGGTTCTTTCTTGACCTTTGAAGGTCCCTTCACCAACATCATCTTAATGAATTGGTGACTGACACAACCTCCCTTACAGAGCTTCTTTACATCTTGACACTGGCTACGGTGGTTATCATCTCAACTTACATAGGACAAGAACTGTCTCCATGTATCTCCCTAAACAAGCACAAATGCTCTCATCAGACCCTCTAGTCTGGATCATACTAACCATTAGTTTGGAGTGATAAAATGTGCTAACATTGAGTTCATCTACTTCCACCTCATGGAAGTGAATCTTTAGGTTATACTCAAGAACTTTGAACTCACATCATGGTGTAGTTGAACCATCTTTCGCATATGTGGTTCAATCGGATCCATCCCTTGACATCATACTTTCTTTCTCTTATTATTTAGGTAAGGCGATCCACCATAACCCATATTGCATCTCGACCTTTCTTGGTCTAGGGGAAACTTACCACAACATCTATGGTGATGAACTCTCATTCCCTCTCGGGAACTCTTCATCTACTATACGAACACACTGGGTTATTGGTGTTCGTACTTCACCTTCTAGCCTGCATGGCAAAAAGTCACATGCAACTCCATCTTAAGCATCTGAAGTACTACTGTCCCTTACTATCTTCGTAGTACCACAGTGTATGATGAACTTAAAATCATGATCTCATGTATGTCATGATTCCTCAAGATTGATTCTTCGGAAACCCTAAACCACTCTAGTTGGGGTTTCATCACCTTCTTTTCTAGAGAAGTGCATCTGAGGTTCTACAACCATTCTTTCATTACATCAAGGCCTAAGCTGGCTAACCAAACAACTACTAACTTGTTCAATAGATTTCGTTACACTTGAGTGTTAGCCCAAACATATCTCCTTTTTCAAACTTAGGGTTAACCTAACAACCTCTTCTAGCCTCTAGCTAAACTTGGAACCTATATCTCAACCAAAACATCCATTACTACCTCACATCCTTAGGTGTTAGGTAATGTCAAAGACACACAACTCCATGTATTCCACTTATCATCTCATCTTAGACTCTAATTCTATCTCCATCAAGAAACTCTGAGCTCATCCTCTTGGTTTTCAAACTCAACCTTATATAACTCATAGCTCATGATAAAAACATCCTCATAAGAAGACTACCTTATTTCTCTTACTATTTGTAAACCATCCACTTATCATTCACTCCACAAGGGTATGTTATCATCTCTGTCCTCATACCTCATAGCAACATTCCAACTCACATCATCTTTATCTTTGGTGTATGACATGCGCATTGTCCTGTCTCTCACTCCCATAACAAGAAGAAATAAGCATTTGGCTGCAGTCCAAATACAAAGTTCTTCCTGTTCCAATAGTAGAGATGGTACATCCCACCTTGCCAGTACACCTTAAAATGTAAGTTGAAATGTGCAACTTATGTCTCAACATCACAATCATCTCGATATCAAAGTTACTTCCATGGAAAACTGGTCTCGAACCTACTTGGGTCACCACACAATCCTTGGTCATCTCCTCTAGGTCTGTAATGCCGACATTTTTGGGGTCATCCCTCTTCCATTATGCATCCAGAGAGTGCCCTCCTCATCTTCCCTTTGGGTCCCATGAGTTCATGAAGGTGATCAATCTCCTAACCCATGGCCCTCAGACAATAAAAGATGTTACCTCCCAACCCTACGGCCATGTGCAATTAGGGAATTAGACAACTCCTACTTCCATCAGTCTTATCCCTACTGACCCTCAGATAGACTTAGTATTCTAATATAGTACATCTCCAACTTAGAACCTTACCCAAGTCTTCATCATCTCTCTCTGCATTAACGGGATGACTTTCATCCTTTCATAGGGGTCATGGTGACCTTCCTACCTTGGTTAGGCCCCATACTGGTTACCTCCATGGTATCACACCCACATGCACTTAGAGATGGTTATCTATGGGTCTATAGGTTCATTCTCATACCATTTACTTTTCACTTAGCTTCTCAAGATCCTATGAGACCTCTTTAGGTTACCTTAAAACCAACAATGTTGGTATACACCCTACAAAAGGGTCCCTCTCCCAGGATGGGAGGAAACTATCTCTTGATAGGAAAAAAGGTCACAAACGTGCTTATGTCTAGGGTGTACATTCACATGAGCATGCTTAACCCTAGCAAGCTACTAAGGCACAAGCAGACCACCTACTAAACCATGCTAGGTCATACTTGTTCTCATTCCTCAACATTCGACCAAGAACAAACCTTCCCATGTCTCCAACTTAGTTGTGAGGGGTTCATCAAACCTATCTTAAACTTAAGGGGTTTCCCTTTCCTCTAAATATGAGGATTACCATGCTCGAATATATAAAAAGTAAAATCTCATCTTGAGCATCAGATACACCACTTCCCCTCTTAGGCCTAGGAACCATAGGTTCACTTTTTTGATGACCAACTACCTGCTCAACTTTTAATCATGATCCAATCATGTACAGGGTATGGCATGCACTTTCTATTATCGTTCCACTTGTACAATACTTCAGAGTGGAGTCCTCCTCAAGGACAAACAACTAGGTATAAGGCCTCTCAACCTATCACTAACCCTCTTCAGGGTCTAAGGAACTCTTCGTCCTATCCCTAGAAGGTAAACACCCATATCATCTGCACATAGGTACTAGCAACCTCATCCTCTCTCTAGGGTTTGGTTCCTCTAAAGACAACCAAGATACCATCATCCTCTAGGGTCAAGCATGAGGCAACCACTATCATCCACTTAGGTCGCATCATCCTCAACTCCCATTGTTCCTCATATCTCAGAGTCTAATCTTCCAACCTTCTTGCTTGGGTCCTACTCCCTCTCTCTAGAGCTATCAAATAGCCGCACTACCAGAGGTCCTCTCTTCATGAAGGTGGATCAAGCTGACAAGCATACCCCAACATGGGTGAAGCCTGTGTTTAAACTTATGTTCACTCAAGATTATCCAGAGCTCCTCATGCTTATCTCATAAGCCATCCAACATACTCTCCTGGCCATAGTTTCAACCTACTACATGCACTACTAACGTACTCTGGGTGCATACTATGCCATGCCCATATAAGCCCATCGGGTTTCTATAGGTTCTTCACTACCCTCATCAAGGAAGGAGCTATCCTTCACTCTAACATGCATGACCCTTCCTAGGGTTGGTTTGCCAAAGGCACTAGGTCATTCAACGTCACATGGCTCATAACTTCATGTGCATCCAAAAGCATGTCCACACACCTGGTCTATCATGACATCTAACTCATCATGTCATCTCTCTCTAACCACCACTTAGGGTTAGGGTTAGCATCATCCTCAAAGGATGTGCTAGGTATCTACTTATAATGGAGGTCTCTACCTCCAAGACTAACTCTCTCTACTCATCCTCCTGACAAGGAGGTCTAGTCTCAAGTCTCTCCTGAGGGCATGACAACATATGTCATACGACCTAAGCATGTATCTATTCTTTAGTTTATGCTTAAGCTATTAAGCTTACGTCCATAACATCTTATTTACATGATTTTATTAATTTTAGTGGAGGATTCCTTAAACCTTACCAACTTTACCCATACCTCAATAGGGTGAGGAAAAGAGAGAAAACTCTAATCCTTATAATCCTTAACAACATCTGAGTTGAGAACGGATGAACAAGATGAGAGAGTCCTAAAGGTATATTATTTCGAGTGAAATCCAGAGACATTGGCCAGGCAGTCACACAAATTCGGGAGTCCTCATATTCCGACTAGAGGTGCAGAGGAAAATATTGCCAGCCCCCAGACGTGATCCTTTTCTAGACACCTCTATCTTTCAGAAAATCCTCTTATAACTCCCTTGATTCTATGGAATTTTTAAAATTTAATAATTATTAAATATTACATGAGGAACATATGCTTTGATACCAAATGTAACGACCCCACCTCCCGGTAACCCCCAATTAAGGTAGACCTAAAGGTCAGAGTCGTTATTCCAATTAATAGGATCAAAGGTTCAACAAATAA
The DNA here is from genome assembly GCA_963693085.1 of Alisma plantago-aquatica. NCBI lineage: Eukaryota > Viridiplantae > Streptophyta > Magnoliopsida > Alismatales > Alismataceae > Alisma > Alisma plantago-aquatica. The sequence goes on along the minus strand of OY856410.1, from coordinate 1,189,740,799 downwards.
TCAATACTAATTATAAAATTCTACCTTGTTATACTGCAAGCTGAAATAAAATAAAACTTTGCATACCTTTTTCAAAAACTTTAATATCTAGCATCTATCCACATTTGGACTCAATTCTAACTAATCCTCCTTGCATTTTATTTCTTAATTTCACAGTACGCCACTTTATTGTTTTTCCTTTTCAATATGTACTTAAAACGCCAACAAGCAAAATGTCGGTCAACATATAGGAATATGTCGGTATGTGGGGACAACCAAAATTTTGCAAATATGGCTAACAATCTAAATATCACAATCAAGTTAATTAACAAGCCAAATTACTCTTTCAGTGTGAAATTCTCCACTACTTTTTCCCTAACCCTGGTATACCCCCTTTTAGGTTTCTCTTTTGCCAATGACTTAAGGCCACCTTCTCAATCTTGAGCTTGGTGCCTAGGGTCACCTCCCATAGTTCCCATTAGTCATTCTATAAAGCCCATCATCTCAATCCCAAGATTGGTGCCTGGGGTAACCACTCATGGTGCCCATTGGTCTTCCCTCCTGGGCTTGACCTTTGGCATCATCCATCAGGGTGGCATGTAGGTGTGAGAATACACACTTCTATTATTATTGTGATAATCATAGTGACTTTAATATTTGCAAGTATGAGCATCCAAACTGATAAGTTGCATTCAATGTGATGAATCATCCAGGAAACTCTTTGGGAAACTAATGTGATTAACCATAATCAACCACATACATGTAAGGATGATTCGAGATAGAATTAATCCAATCAATGCAATAAATCCAATAGGCAAGCAAGCACACAAAGGTATCTTGAAATATGCATACAATTTCCTATCATTGACCATGCCATCAAGATCAATTAATCCTAGCACGCTTCCTAGGGTTTCTAGTCCACTTTTAGGGTTTCGATTTCAATTAGGGTTTCTCTTCATTTCTACAATTTTAAACCCTAATTTTATACAATTACTCACAAACTCTAATTATCTCATCTATTCTTCACGAAAGATATTAAGGTTACCTTTTAACAACATATAACCTTAATTTCGGATTAAAGGCACAATTAAACATCAATTAAGTCAATTATGCCTCTTTTACATTAAAACTACCATTTTTATCCTTTTCATTCATGACACAATCATTAGGCCCAATTATCATCTTTGGTTCCTTCCAGATTAACAACTCATATTTCATTATGGTCTAAATCACATATGAACTCTTTTTATCATTAATACCACCTTTATCCGATAGAAAACCCTAATTACCATATTAAGGGTATTTATCCACAATTTGGAACATTTATACTCTAAATAGCTTAGAACCATCATATCTCAGCTTATTCATGAATTTGAATGATTAAAGCCATTAAGAGTCACAATTACTTATCATTAGGGTTTCAAGGCCCATTAAAGCTCATTCATGTACATGGAACTCTAAAGTAAACCGATTACGTGCAAATTTCACCCTTTTCGATCTTAATGTATATGTTTATGATGAACATGTTAATATCAACTTTAATCATCCATAAAACCCTTCTTAATACATTAATCATCTCAACTTAGGGTTTCTTAAACATTCAAGCATTAAAGTTGATAACTACCACTACTTTTAGAATTTCAAGAGGAATTAGCTTCCAAATATATTTTTATTGAATTCCTCTTGTTTTTCTGAGCATTTTGCATATTTTATACGCATTCATCCCAGCTACAAATAAAAAGATATGATTTTTGCAAAATAAGCTTACTTTAGCCGATGGGAGGCTGCCACGTCATTCCCCTCATGCATGTAGTCGTGGGCAATTCAAACATAACCAAAAGACTGTTTTGCCCCTGCTTAAGTTGTCGATCCTTCACAGAGTTGACGGGTAAAACTATCCAATGTGCCCCTCCATCTTCAACCTCACAAAAGCCTAGCGCTGCTTCTCTGGCTGCGATTGTCGTGACTTCTCCACCCCTTCCCAGACCCTGACAGTCACCATGGAAAGTTATCCTCCCTCCTTTGTACCTCCACACAACTGGTGGTTCCCTTTTCTTGTAGATAGGGTTGCTGGTCCACGCTGGTCGGGCTTGCAACCCATGGTCGTCCTGGCAGCAGCGTTGCAGGTGTTGTGTGATGGTGGTGGGTAGGGAAAGGTGGCCGACCACCGTAGATCCTTGTGGTTGCTCCGTGCCTCCACCGAGATCCCACCACAGCCAGTAGTTGCCCCCAAGATAGCCCTACGCTTTCTTGGTTAGGGTTTGTACTAAAAGAAGAAGGAGAAGAGAGAGGGTTGCATGGGATCTCTCTTGAACTCGAACCAGAGGTTCGAACCCTTACAGGGGAGGGTATCAACGCCCTAAGATGCTTGCCCACGAAGAAACAAAGCCCTTTTTCCAATAGGAATATGATTCCTTCATTAAGAAGCAAGTTCCTCTCTCTCTTAAATATCTTTTTGATATTTTTTATTCTTTGAATATTTAGGAATTGAAAGATTCTCACTCTTATTTTCTTTATGTTTGCCTTTCAATCCATTGTCACGAATTTATATTTTCTTTTAGTCAAAAATACCTCTATTTTAACAATGTCACAAAATTCATTAGTTATACATCACATTATCCTCTTATTTTGTATTAATGGTATTTTCTCTTTCTTCTTCTCCATTCGGGCTCATTGGACCCCAAAAAACTCTAACATTTAGAAATCCTTTTTAGTGGATATTCATTATCCTTCTAGATGCATCTATATCCATTATTTCTCATTATCCTTCTTATTTCTTTATTAAAATATCTCTTTTTGAGGATTTCTCTTTATCTCTCTTTTTATTTTCCTTATTGGAATTCCTTCTAATATTATAAACCTCATGGATACGAAAATCCACCAAGGATAACTCAATTATACCCCTTTTCCACTTATTTTCCACATTTTATCATTGTTTTCAATTTCTTTCTTCATAAAGAAATATTTAATTAATCTTTTCTTTTCTTGTTGCATTATCTTTGCAACTTTGGACTCCTTGGAACCCAAGGAATCCAAGAGGCATGAAATCCACTTTTTGATTATATTCTTTTACCTTCTAAAGGTTTCTACATCTTTCCTTTTCTCCATGTCTTATTAATAATGGAGTTTCTTTTGTCTTATCCTTGTTATTGGGCCCAATAGCCAATAAAGCCCACAAAACAACCAACAAGGCTATTTTAAACGAAATCTTTTATTCAAAATTTATCATTATTTGTTCAAATATCTTTAATAGGAGAAATTACATTTCTCACCCAAAGAACCCAAAATTTGGGGTTGTAACAAAATGACATCAAAGTTTAAAAGGCATAATATTTTATCACAATCAATTATAAATTCAACTTCCTTAGTGAAGGATTATTTCGGATATTCTCTTATCCCTATACAATTCTTCTTCTTTATAGGACTTTATTGTATTAGATAGAAACAAAGAGAATGAAAGAAGTTGATTTTCTTATATTATTAAATGAGATTATTTACATACAATTCAAGACTATACATATTACCTTTTGTATAGAATGAATGTCTTGCCACCCATGTTTGACAATATGATGCATATATCACATCACATAGTATCCACATGCCCAATTGTTATCTTTTATGGGGATCTATAACTTTATATTTATGTGAAACATTAATAAATGAAATAAACATAGTTGACATATATATGCATTGGAGTCATAAAAATACTTTAATATTCTTCCTAGATATTGATTTCTTTATCTACATCTCCTCAGGCTTGTTTGAATACTTTAATACCTGTACAAGTTAAAGTAATATATTTAGTTGCATTAGTAAACAACCAGATAATGATGTAAAGTTTATTATGATAGTGGATAGAAAAATTAGTTGTTCTATAATTGGGACTTTGAGTGCTTGTTCTACAATCTATGGTTTGCTACTGAAGGATCAAGATAATACACAGTCAGTGTCTTAGAAACAATTACCAGTAACTTGCAACACCTATTACAAAATGAAAACAAGGAAAAAAAATAGAAGTCAAATTTCACAACATATATATTTCAAAAGTTGCAGTCATAAGCAAATCTTAAAACTTAACCAACATTAAAAGGAGCTAAAACCACAATCTTTCCAATAGTATAGACATACTTAATGTGAATTGGTAGAACTAAAAATTCCATTGGAGACCTCATATGGAGGGACAATTCCCATTAACCAATGTGGAATTTTTTACTATAATACAATAGTATCATGATCTTTTACTGCAACATGCTCCTAAATACAGACCGTCATAGTAAACACTTTTGGCATTTCTGACATACAATGAGTGCACAATTCACATTAGCCATCTTGCATCTACATACATACGATGAATGAATAATTTACATTAATAAATTAGAATTTCTAAGAAGAATATATTAGTGTCATGATATTTCCCTACAACGCCCTCCTAAATACAAATTACCATTGTCGACCCTTTTTCTACAATGTAACAATAGTGGCAACCCCATGAAATTAGGAACTAGTGAGTTGCATAGGTCTTGTGTAATATAAGAAGGTACCAGAGGATTTGGAGGAGGTACTATAGGAGGCTTCTTAGGTACTACATTATAAATTTATTCTCCTACTAGTTGTAGATTATATATATAAATAGAATAGAACAATAAATACAAATATTTTTTTTTGAAATCACCATGCTTCGTTTACTATTCAGAACAAAATTGTCTTACAAAGAAATTAGGAATGTTGTCCCAACCAGAACCAGTGCTCAACTCTCCATGCAGGGCTAGCTGAGCTGCATTATGGGCCAAGACATTGAGATCCCTCTTAACATGCGAAAAAGAAATATGCGTAAACGAAGAAGATAAATCTAAAATATCAACAATGAACAGACTAAGGTGGTCCCTTCTTTTTCCGCCTTTGTTAATTGCGTTGATAACTTCCAGTGAGTCAGACTTGATATGGATAACGTCGACCTTCCAGTGAAAAGAAAAACTCATGGCCCTCCTTATTGCTTCTGCTTCTGCCAATGTTGCTGGCCAGTCCGCAGCCATTTGTTCTCCTATCACCGCAACCAGATTCCCCTAAACATCCAGTAATACACCTCCCAGACCCAGCCATTCGTTGCCGCCAACTGCTGCATCGCAGTGTAGTATCATCGTGCCATGTTCTTGCTCACGGCAGGGTGTCGTCCCATGTACATAAGTTGCTTGCATGGCTTGTTGCGTATTGTGTATTTGATAGTCAATAAGAAGGCCTTCATGCATGATGATAGCTTGTCGAAGTGATTTGCCGGTGTTGCCAAAAGTTCTGTCATTTCTATGGGTCCATATCCCCCACAACACCACCATTACTTTACTAAGATCAGCGTCTTCTAACCTGTCCTTCAGCTCCAATAAAGCTTCTGCTCCCATCAAGTCCTTTAACCTGTTGAGATCCACTCGTATCGGCACCTGGTCCCATGCTTCCCTAGCTATGGAACAGCTGAACAACATGTGGTTTATAGTCTCCTTTCCTGTACCGCAAATAGTGCAACCTCCATCGTCAATATAGTGCCTATCCCACAAGCGTCCCCTCGTCGCCAGTCCTCCTGTGCACAGTCGCTACAAGAAGTGTGCCAACTTCGGGGGCCAATGCTTCCTCCATACAAGTGACCATGCCTGTCTAATCTCCGTTGTTCGGCTTGATCTATATTCGGTTGTGCCCAGCAACGCCAGCCAATATGCCGATCGAGTAGTGAAATCTCCTTTGCGGTCAGGCCACCAAACCAGCTCGTCCTCATGCCTGCGAGCGCTAATAGGAGTGCTGATAATTTTCCTGCAAGTATAATGTAGATTTATCATACATTATCATAGTAAACTCTAGCTTTCGGTTACACAACCACTCCACCTCTGCTTCTCCTATGGTGTTATTCTCAAAGTGACCAAATTGTAGTGGTATGTTTATCCATTGTGGATAGGGAAGTTGGATGGACACACAAAATGTGTTATCTAGTATTAGAGCACAATGTATAATGTCACTCTCATGGTATGGGAAAACCTTGCCCAATTCCACAAAATAGAAGGTTGTCTAGTACTACAAGGTGGAATTTTTCAACACCTACAATTTTATATATAGTGTTATGTACTCTCAAACATAATATATTATAAATTTACTTGGAAGAATATTATATCACAAAATAACTTACACTGATCATGTCTGGAGGGTCAATGGGATTTCTCCCAATCACCTCATTATCTATATAGAGGATCCCTAGGAGTACTTTTATCCACCTCATAAAAAGAGAAGTGTGGCTAAAGATACTGTTTGAGGAGGCTGACACTAAAAAACATGAAATTATCTCATTGCTTCATCTATTATCTTTTCTACTATGCCCTCCACCTCATCATGTGAGAAATTTCCTTACATATCTACATTTTCCCATATTGTGCCAAAAAAGGATCTTATCCCAACACCATCATCAAAACTCCTAACACATCCATGATGCTCGTGAGTACCCTGAGCAACTATCAATTTATCCCTTTGTCCCGTAGGGATGATCTTCCCTTTTTTTCTTTCTTCATATAGCTCCTTCTAATCATCAACAACATAATTGGTTACTAAAACATTAAGGTAAAAAATAAACATGTACTGCAAAAGTTATATTTTAACATCTTTGCAACCACCTGAACAGTTGCAGGGTTGGATATTTCTGCAGAGTAACTTGTCCTCACACATATATACTCCTCATGGTGAGTTAGAGGTGTAGGAGTAGTAAAAGTTTAATTAGAGCCAGGAGTAGACTGATTAGAAGAAAAGGCTCCCTCTTTCTATTTGTGATGTTAGATGTAACCACTTAGAGTCGATATATGATCGTGCATGTTCTTTGCATGCCTTTATTTTTTAACATTGTGCATATCCTAGTCAATCTATAACATATGTTAATTATGTCTTGTTTTGAACTCATTTTGTTAATCATAAGCATGTATTTTAAATGAGCCTTAATACCTTAAATTCAATGTTGAGCCTTGAAGAAAGAAATGTGTCCCGCACACTCTTATAAAGATATGGACATTACTCATTGGTGGGATTCTTCCCCTTGTCACTCATTATGTAATATCTTGTCATATTTGTCCTAAAATTTCTAAATATCCTCCCTCATCGTTGCAACATATTTTTATGATGCAATATTTCTCAAGGTAAATATGCCCTACAAAAGTTTAGATACTTAGTCGCAAGATCTTTACAAAAATAATTGTACATATCTTTAAAATTCAAATATCTCACAGTTGTGAACTTCAAGTTGAGGTCTTTAATGTCAAACAATTTTATTCTAAATTTTTTAATATTATTGTCACTTTTCTATCACAAAAAACCTCTATAAAGTATTATGATTGTTTCCAATAGGATTTCCTACTACATCAAAGTCAATAGTAAATTGTTAACCTTTTCCCCTTTCTGTTGATAACTTGTTAATCAAAGTGAGGTTGCATTATGTGACTGATGATGTTTCTCCTTAGTTCACCCTACAAGATCCTTAGGGTGCACATACTCATAATTCTTATCTTGAATGTTCTCATCCTAAAATAGCGAAGAGACACATATAAGTGATAAATAATGTAAAATATACATCCAACATATGAAATATATATAACTATGCAGACAATGTAAAATGCAAATAACTTACACAAGAGTCATCCTCATGATGCACTCCGTCTCGGTGCTAGTCCTCAAGGTTAAACACCATCTACAAATATCATACTAAAAATAATCAACATCACATATAAGTGATAAAAAGTGTAAAATGTACATTTGTCTTATGATACATATATAAATGTGATAGACAATGTAAAAAGCACAACAACATATAATTCATTTAAGTGATAAATAATTTGAAATGCATGCCTATAGTATTGGATGGATCACTTACAATTAATATTTACTTTGTAATCTCAATGTGTATATTCATCAGTGTTAGGTTCGAAAGTTACACTTCATAATCCAACTAAGTATGGACTAGAGTCATCATACTTTTCATAATACTCTTATCCATCTATAGGATCAGCAATGAACTAAATTTTCCCATGAAGAATGAGATACAAATTTTCATTTACAGGATCATTGATAAAGAATACTTGCTTCACCTAAGATTTCATGGTGAATGGCTCATCACTCTCACCAATCCTTTTAATATTCACTAATGTGAAACACATTTTACACTATACAACTCCTTTTTGGTTATCAATGCAATTAAACCTAAAGACAAGAACAATGAAATTGGTGTAGTCAAATTCCCGTATGACATCAATGACACCGTAATAACACCAAAAAAATTAGATGAAGATGATTGAAGGGTGACCCCACAATTTTGGACACTATCATCTTAATGTTTTATGTAGTATGAAAATTCATTTATATCAAACCCTTTGTACTTGACATTGTTTTCAATATAGCATTCATTTTTTAATTAAAGGCAAGCCATTTCATGTTTCAAAAACATTATTTCATGTTTGAGATAGTTGATGGAACACTTTATCATTAAAGCACCTAATAATTGTTAGATTGTGTTGTCTGGTAACTCATATTAATCAAGATAAAAAATAATTTGTCTTTATAAAATTGGTGAATTAGGTGATATATGTATCCACTTTATTGATGTTGTGTAAAATATACAAGGTTGGCCATTCTTGCAGCTTGTGACTTTTTACTTTCCCTCATTCTCATAAAGACCCTTTTAAAAATAAGTGTAAATATTATTTACATTGGTAGGAGCTTCATTATAACATAAAAATTCATTCAAAAAGTCCATAACCACCCTAGACATGTAACTCTGAGCAATACTCCCTTGAGGCTAATAGCAGTTTTGAACACCTCCTTTAAAAAATTCAAGATTCGTTCAAAAGGATACATCCCATGCAAGAAATCTAGACCCAACATGTTCACTTCCCTAGTCAAATGAACAACATGATGTACAATAATATGAAAAAATGAAGGTGGGAAATGTTTTTTTAAAT
>OY856410.1:1187911848-1187914348 GCA_963693085.1 Alisma plantago-aquatica | reverse complement strand
TGAATTGAGAAAAACCAATGAGTTTAATGTATTAATGTATTTACATTCTTATGATTGATTAGTCATGTGAATTTAATATATTTAGTAACTAGTATTCTGATTGAATTATCTAGGATATACATAATTCTCAAAAAAAAGCATGCAAAGAATGTGCACAACTACCAATTGAGTTGAAGTGGTTATGAGAAATTCCACCAACTGAGAGAGAAAGGGAAAGGGCCTTCTTTTTTTTAGCAACCTACTCCAGACTCATCTTAGTATTCTACTACTCACAGATGGACACCTCACTACGAGGCTCGGATAGATGCAGGGACAAATATAATTGTATAAATCCCCAACCCTACAACCACTGAACTAGATACAAAAATGGTATAATTCTTGGTCTCACAATTCTTGTCCATGTATATTTTTACCTTGGTTATTATGTTTTACAAAGTAATTAGCATTGATGATGATTAGTGGAAGATCCATGTTCAACGAAGGAAAGGTAAGCTCAACCTGAGAGGAGAACATATGAATTGACAGTTGCTTTAGGTACTTAAGAGAATCTTAGACGTGTTTTGGGGGTGTTAGAGCTAGGGTTAGGATAAGATCTTATTTCAGCCCATCACAAGAAAGGTGCAAATTTGTCCAAAAAGGGTGATTTCCAGAGGAGGAGGTGCAAACCATGATAGTTGTATCCTTACATGAGTTTAAGGCTTATGAGGTGTGACGTCCTCCAGATGTCATAGAGTGTGTGCATCACACGTCTAAAGATTGCTTGGGAATACTTCATGGGACTCACAAGGAACACCTACATGAAGTTTACTTAATTTGTGATATGATTGTCTTCTAAGTTAATTTCCATGTTATGTTTCAAAATATTGAGGTATATATAGACACTATGTAAAATTATTGGTTTTGAAAAAAATGTCATTTTGACATCAACGAACCATCATTCTATGTTGTGGTAGATGGTGAGGTTTTTGCACATTTTGATGTGACCCTTCATGGTGCTCCCAAGCCTGATGGTGCGCTATATGTGTCTGTTATACATGTCTATCCAATATGGAGGCACATATCCCTTCCATAGGAGAACCCATGTTGTAGCTTAATAGGAGAGGTAGAAGGGGTCATAGTTGGGTGGCCTAAATCCCTCGTTATATTGGCTAAGGTATGACAAATGTATATTGTATTTGCATATAATTGGAAGAATCCATATGGAAACTATTATGAGAATACACATAGACCGTAAAAACTAAGTAACCCCATACGTCTCTTCCAAAGACTCCACCCCCATATTCCACATGACCTATTCAACTCCATAGGTTATATGTACAAATGGTTGACACTAATGCTAGATAATAAAGAAGCATCAGATGCCATGGTGATCATCCTTAAGGACCACACCTTAGGGATAGTTCAAAACACTACTATAATCTTGACAAATATTGTGTAGCCATTTCATTATACTTGTATGAACACATCCATGATAGAACTTTGGATGTGGTGAGACCTTCATAACTCATTCTATTTGAAAATACATGTTGAATTATTATATATATTAGTTTATTATTATATATGTTTTACAGACATTTCTTCATTGGATTACTTTAGTACCATGCTAAAGAATTTTTCTACTACTTCCAAAAATGTTTGTAATCCCAATCCCACAACCCAAAGCTCTAGTAGAATTTCAAGAACGACCATTGGCCCTAAAGATCACCACTGACCTTAATCGCATGTTTTTTCCTCACTCACACACAAGCCAAGATAAACTTCCCAACTGGTCACCCCTCCTAGTACTACTCTAGGGTGACCATGCTTAACCATAAAGTTCTTTAGAAATAAGATCTCAGAAAAGAAGTTGCACCTTGGTGATATAGATAGACTAGTCATTCCTTTTAAGTTAATTTTATCTAAGGCCTTAAATTATGGGACGTTACAATCTATCCCACTTAGACTATTGACGTCCTAATCAAGGCTCAACGATATGGCCTCATAATATATCTCCATTTCAGTGTAGACCTAGAATGGCCCATGGACACCCAACTCTCAATCACATAATACCAACTCAAGGGTGGCTACATCATCATGGAAAACCCTTTCCAACATGCCTGGACCACACGACTCAAGATTGATATGCCCCATGCCCATGTCACCTACTGGAAAGGTTATGGCTTTGATACCAGTTGTAAAGTCGGGTCCACTACCTAAGGCTCTAGTAGATTTTTAGGAATTAGAAATGGCCCCACTGATCGTCACTAGCCTTAATTTCATGCTTCATCTTCACTAACGTGCAATCCATGATAAACTTCCCGAATGGTCACTCATCCTAATACTACTCCGGGCTGAGCATGCTTAATCACAAAGTTCTTTAGAGATGAGTTCCCAGAAAAGGAGGTGTGCCTTGGTGATATAAGTAGTCTAATCATTCTTATTAAGATTATTTTATCTGAGGCCTCAAATTTTGGGATGTTACAATGTGATCGTATCTCTCTTCATTATTAAGTACGTTTTA
>OY856410.1:1186656848-1186666848 GCA_963693085.1 Alisma plantago-aquatica | reverse complement strand
GATCATACTCTAATCATGCACATTCATGTGTATAGAAGGTACTTTACTTGAGTTTTCACCATAAAAGGGTACTTTCTCTCTCTTATGATACTTTCTCTCTCCTCTTACTAGTAGATGGTGATAACACCACTCTAGAATAGGTTAGGTTAAGTCCTCATTGACTAGGATAAGCCAAAACATCACTATCATGTGATTAGGGTTTGATTAGAACAAGGTATTACTAAATAAAACCCCTCAAGGGTATTTTGGTAATTTACCTCATGATCACCATCATGGGTCAATTCATCAATCACTTAGTCCCTTTTTGTCCTAAGATACCATTAGGGTTTAGTTTAGATCACCATTGAACCAAATACAACTTCAAGTGATTAAGTATTAATAACCTTGAAAACCTCCAAACGGTTTCAACCTTCAATCACCAAATGGTTTTGAAACCGTTTGGGTGCGTTGCCCGTTTGCTAGATTTGACTCCAAGACCGCATGACCTCAAGGTCGTTTGCCCAAACCGTTTGGGTGCGTTGACCGTTTGGAAAGGTTGACTTTCCAAACCGTTTGAGCTTATGCGGTTTTGAAACCGTTTGATCAATGTGTTTTGAGATTGATTGGTCCAAACGACCTTGAGATTGTTTGAGCCCAAACGGTCTTGAGACCGTTTGGTCCAAATGGGCTCAAACCGTTTGGACCTCCAACATGGTTCAAAACTTACAATTGATTATGATTAAGTATGTTGAAGCCCTCAATTAGCCAAAGCCATGTTAATCACTTATAAATTGAGTCAATTAGGATGAGCCACAATCAATTGGACACCAAATTATCCCTCAATTGAAAGCCAATTAGGGTTAAATCCATCTCAATTAGGGTTTCAAATCGGATGGTCATCAATATTCAACAATGTGAATCAATTCAAGGTTGAACCTATCAATTGACCTCCAATTGGGCCCAAACTTGGCCCAAACGGTCTTGAGATCGTTTGGACATCATCCAAACGGTCTTGAGACCGTTTTCCCAAAGTTTGACTAAAAACCAAGTCGGTTGGATTAGGGTTGAACTCCAATTAGGTTTAAAATCAGCAATTTCAACCCGATTAGGGTTAGGATGTTGAAGTGCCTTCAACTCTCAATTGGTTAAGAATTAAACTTTGATTCTTTGCAGGAATGAAATTCAATATATTACCAACAGACTCTCAAACGGTCGTCCCTTGGTCAACCCTATCAAACGGTCTTGAGACTGTTTCAATCCAAACGGTCTTGCAAGGTCGTTTCAGAGCAAACGGTTTGAAACCTTTGACCTTAAACAGTTTGCAACCGTGTGGACCAAAAGGGTCCAAGGTCGTTTGATAAAGTAACCTAGGAATCCACGCCCATCATCTTCAACCTCTGTCAAGGTCGGTTATGTCACCGTTTTTCTTGCAAAAGTGCAAGGAAGAAGGGAGGTAGAAGAAGAACCAAATGCTAAATTGCAAGAACAAGATATGCATATAAAGCAAAGAGTTTAGAATTATAAAACCCGCCTTAGGACGTTGTTCGTAGAGCTCCAAGATTCCAAGATTCAAGACTCTAATGGCATCTTGAGCTCCACAACTCGGCCGAGGGTGATTCCTCCAAGGAAAGGTAGGATTGGTCGGCTAGAACAAGAAGACTAAGAGAATTATCCACAAAAACCAATCTTAAAAGATGAATTCCTCCATGAATTCAAGCTAGAAGATGGTTCCTACTTACCTTGGAACTACTTGGTCGTTTCCCTGAGCACCAGAGCTTTGCCTTAGCCGTTTGAGAAAGAATAGAAGAAGTGAAGGAAAAGAAATATCCGTTCACTTTTTGCAAGAGAAAAGACTTATATACCTTTAGGCCATTTTACACCATAAGGACCTCTAAAGCATGGAATTTTCATTTAAGTCCCTCCTTGCTCAAGGGCACGTCCAAACTCATCTAAACTTATGCAAATCTCATGAAATCTCAAGATCTAAGGGTGAATAAAGCCAACTTCCAACTAGGGTTCATACATGAATCCTCATATTAGGTGATTTTTACCACAAGGATCATTCTTGAATCTAATTACTTCATTGATGTGTCTCTTTCACCATTTCTACTCTAAATGATGTCAAGAGTCATAAAAGATGTTCTAGAGGGTGAATTTTACAATTTTCACCCCTCAATTTGGGTAAATTGCACTTTACTCCAAATTAGGGTTTTTAAGCACAAGGATCATTCCACAAGCTGCATCTTGATGCCCAAGCTTGGGAAATCCATCTTACCTCATCATAATCACTCATATGATGTATTATTATCATAAGAACATCTTAATCATGTGAACATTGCAAGTTAACCCCTTTAACTGGGTAATTTTCACATAGGTCCATTCATTACAAAACAATGCTACAACTTTGTTTATAAAGGAGCAAAATGAAAGTATATGTTCCTGAGGAACTTAATTACATGCCAGGGAGTATTCACAAGTATATAATTACATATTTAGGCAAAACTTCCAGGGTTAGGTTATAACCCAGGTCAGGGATGTTACAAATTATCCACCCCTTCACAAGGATTTCGTCCCCGAAATCGATAAAGCGTATTAGGAGAAAAGAGCAGGGTATTTCCTTCTCATCTCATCCTCTAGTTCCCAAGTGGCTTCTTCGACACCACGATGGTTCCAGAGGACTTTCACAAGGCTTATATCTTTCTTCTTTAACTTTTTAGTTCTGTTATCAAGGATTGACACTGGTCCCTCCTCATATGTTATATCTTCATTCAATTCTACTTCCATAGGTTGTAGAACTGACTCGGTGTCTGGGTGACGTTTCCTCAGCATGGAAATGTGAGAAACAAGATGTAACTTCTGCAACTCCTGAGGTAACTCTAGTCTATAGGCTACCTTTCCAACTCGCTCAACGATTGGATAAGGTCCCATAAATCTAGGAGCTAACTTCCCTTTCCTTCCAAAACGTAGGACTACTTTCCAAGGTGAGACCTTGAGATACACTCTATCTCCAACCTAGAACTCTAAAGGTCTACGACGTTTATCAGCGTACGACTTCTGTCTATCCTGTGCAGTCTTAAGTTGTTGCTGTATAACTTTAATCTTCTCTGTAGTTTGCTGCACAAGATCAGGACCTAACAACTGATGCTCACCAGTCTCATACCAACACAAAGGTGATCTACAACGTCTACCATACAAAGCTTCATAGGGTGCCATATCAATACTATGTTGATAGCTATTGTTATAGGCAAACTCTATCAAACTTAGGTGTAGATCCCAACTTCTGGTAAACTGGAGAACACATGCCCTCAACATGTCTTCCAAGGTCTGTATAGTCCTTTCAGACTGTCCATCAGTCTGTGGGTGAAAGGCTGTACTAAACCTTAGCTTGGTGCCTAAAGCTTGGTGTAACTGCTCCCAAAAACAACTTGTAAACTGAGGACCTCTGTCAGAAACTATTGTGACAGGAACTCCTTGCAAACGCACTATCTCTTGAATATACAACTGTGATAACCTTTCAGCAGAATAGGTTATTTTGACAGGTTAGAAATGTGCTGTCTTTGTCAACCTATCAACAACTACCCAAATGGAATCATGTCCTTTGCTTGTCCTGGGTAGGCCAACAACAAAGTCCATGGTCACATGGTCCCACTTCCACTGTGGTATGGGTAAGGGTTGCATTGTTCCTGCAGGTTTCTGGTGCTAAGCTTTAACCTGCTGACACACAGGACACCTCAGAACAAACTCAGCTACATCCTTCTTCATCCCGGGCCACCAATACATGTCTTTCAAGTTTCGATACATCTTGGTGCTCCCTGGATGCATAGCATACATCGAAGAATGAGCTTCCTCCAGAACTAGCTTCCTCAGGTTATCCACATCTGGCACTATCATCCTCCCATGATAGCATGCCACTTGATCATCTGAATCATGAAAACCTTCTCGCTTCTCATCACCAAACTCAGATATAATATGCTGAACTGTAGCATCTACTTACTGTGCCTCCTTTATCTTCTTTCTTAGAGTAGGTTTAATATGCATCTCAGCTAACAAACCGGCTAACAATGACACCTTCAACTGCACATTGTCTTGCCTTAAAGAGATAAGCATATCTCTCCTAGAGCATACTAAGGAACTTAGTTGTACTCTATCCAAGGTTGATGTTGCTGATTTCCTACTCAAGGTATCTGCAACCACATTGGCCTTGCCCGGATGGTAATCAATTGTACAGTCATAGTTCTTGATTAACTCCATCCAGCGACGTTGCCTCATGTTAAGTTCATGCTGAGAGAAGATATACTTAAGGTTCTTGTGGTATGTGAAAATCTGGAAGGTTTCTCCGTAGAGATAATGTCTCCAGATTTTCAAGGCATGGACCACAACAGCTAACTCCAGATCGTGTGTCGGATAATTCTCCTCATATTTCTTAAGCTGTCAAGAAGCGAAAGAAATCACTTGTTTATCCTGCATCAACACACATCCAAGTCCATTTTTGGAGGCATCACAGAAGACTACATATCCTTTTCCTTGCTCAGGTAGCACAAGCACAGGTGCACTTGTCAACCTCTCCTTCAACAGCTGAAAAGACTGTTGACACTTATCATTCCAAGCAAAAGGAACATCTTTCCGGGTTAACTTGGTCAAGGATAAGGCTATAGAACTGAAATTCTTAATAAACCTTCGATAATAACCAGCTAATCCCAAGAAACTTATAATCTCCGTCGGTGTTTTCGGTTGTTCCCATTGTAGAACAGATTCTACCTTTTTAGGGTCAACACGAATACCCGAGGCAGAAACCACATGTCCAAGAAAAGACACTTCAGGTAACCAGAACTTGCACTTGCTAAACTTAGCGTATAGCTTATGTTCTCTTAGCAAAGTCAAAGTTTGGCGAAGATGCTGCTCATGCTGCTGGGCATCCTTACTATAAATCAGTATGTCATCTATGAAGACGACAACACACTGATCAAGGAAGGGTCGAAAGACTCTATTCATGAGTTCCATGAATGCAGCTGGTGCATTGGTTAGTCCAAACGACATAACCGTGAACTCATAGTGACCATATCTTGTCCGAAAGGCAGACTTGGATATGTCACTGTCCTTAATGCGGAGTTGATGATATCCAGACCTCAAATCTATCTTTGAGAAGACTGTTGCACCACGCAATTGGTCAAAAAGATCATCAATCCTCGGCAAAGGGTACTTGTTCTTTATTGTTACTTTATTTAGTTGTCTGTAGTCAATGGACAACCGCATTGACCCATCTTTCTTTTTAACAAACAAAACCGGAGCACCCCAAGGTGAGGTACTCGGTCAGATGAAACCTTTCTCAAGTAACTCTTGAAGCTGTTTCTTGAGTTCTACCATTTCGGCAGGCGCCATTCTATACGGAGTCTGGGCTACGGGTTTCGTATCTGGGACCAAATTGATCTCAAATCAATCTCCCGAGGTGGTGGTATACCAGGAAGTTCTTCAGGAAACACATCCTCGAATTCCCTAACTATAGGAACTTCAGCAGGGTTGGGACTCTCCTTGGTAACATCTACCACATGGGCCAAGAACGCATAACATCCTTGCCTCATCAGCTTATCAGCAACCATAGCTGATACAAGACAGGTGGGCAGAATCTTTCTTTCTCCTTGAAAGATCCATGTGTTGTTTTCATCAGCAAACACTGCCAACTTGGACTCACAATCCAAAACAACTCGATACCTTTCCAAGGTATCCATCCCGAGGATCACATCAAATCCTTGCATATCAAGCGGTATAAGGTCCACTTGAATGCGATGATCATAAAAGAAGAGGATGCAGGGAGAGCATACCTCCCGCAGAACGGCAAACCCACTCAACAGAGTCTCCAACAACAAACTATCTGCCCTATGACTAACTGTCATATTGCAGTTGCGAATCACTCTTCGAGTGATGAAAGAGTGGGTAGCACCCGGGTCAATCAGAACAGATACTACACAGGATTTAGACATATCAGAATATAAAAGTTCCATCTGATCTGCCACTACCCGTGGACCGACCACTACTTCTGGTGGGTTCATAGCATAGAACCTCGTTGTAGCCTGGTGTTGAGGTGGTGCTGATGATCCAGCTTGAGATGCTTGCCCGCGTCCTCGATCTGCTCCTTGAGATAGCCTTCTCTGTGATCCCTGTTGACCTTGTCTCGGAGGCTGTGTCACACTGACAGGCTTAGATCGGAAGTCCTTCATCAAATGTCCCACCTTACCACAGTTGTAGCAGCTTCTCTCCAGTTGTTGTGATCTTGGTGGTCCAGTAACTGACATTGATGCAGAACTCTGAGTCTCCTGAGGTGGTTGTCCTTGTCCTCTACCTCTACTTGGAGACCACTGAGTCTGAGAACTAGATCTAGGTGGTGGAGGGTTAGGTGCAGAGGATCTAGGCTTATTAAAGTCCCTAGATGTAGAACCCTAGAACTGTGGATATCTTTTCTGAGTTTGCCTCTTCTCAACCACAAATCTCTCTATCCTTCGTACTGACTCAACGAAGGTAGAGAATCTTTTTCGGTTTTCTAAGGCAGACACAGGGGTAGTCATGTCAGCATTCAAACCCATCTCGAACCTTCTGATTCTTTCTTCTTCTGTGGCAGCCATGTGCGGACAAAACCGCAACAGCTCCATGAACTTAGCTTCATACTCGCTAATGTTCATCATGCCCTGCCTTAGTCTCTCAAACTGAGAGATCTTCTCATCTAGGAAGGTCTTTGGAAAATATCTATGGATAAATTCCCGCCGAAAGTCTTCCCACAAGATCTCCATTCCAGGTCTCTTCTGCTCTTCCATTGTCCACCCCATTGTCCACCAATGACCAGCACTTCCTTTGAGAAGATAGACAACGTGTCTGACCTTCTCAACTTCAGGGATATTGAGAATCCTGAAAGCCTTCTCCAACTCTGTCAACCACGGATCAGCATCTGCGGGGTCGACAGTCCCAAAGTACTCGGTAGCTCCGACACGACGTAGTCGGTCGAACGTCTTTCTGATACCTTGACCTTCTGGTTGGACAGGTGCCCTAGGTGCAGACATGGGCATCCTGTCGGTTATGTGTGTCATGGCAGTCATAAAATGCCCGAACATTGTCTGAACTGCTGTGTTACCCATATCGGCTGGGTCAAACTGGGGTGGCTCCCTGGGTGGCTCAGGTGTAGGATGTTCTATTTCTAGAACCCTTGCACCGCCTTGAGGTGCACTAGCACTACTTTCTACCACGTACTCATCATGTGGCTCTGACATTCTTATGTATCTTCTTCTCCTGAGGAGCAGAAGATTCTATTAGATAATGAAGGAATACTAAAGATAGACTCGACTTCCTATGTCCTATGTCTCTGTAGACTCGGCGAACCTAGAGCTCTGATACCACTTTATTTGTGGGCTCTGATCTCCAAACCACGATATAAACACGATTTAAACTTAAGCGGAAATAATCGATTAACAGCGGAAGACAAAAATCACAGGAAATTAAAACTTTTTGAGATAAGAGCTTGAAACCACAAACCTTTTCTATAGAAAAAGGATTTAAACTGTTTACATCACTGTAAAATTACTTCGTGAGTAATTAAACACATCATGATTCAAAATCTCGAGATTCGTAACAAAATCTCAGACCAACAACTCCAAGACCTGAGAGTACAGAGGACACATAGGACTAACTCTAACTACACCACATAGTAGGCTGAATCTCCACCTGAGATTTACTGCTTCTCCTGGTACTGCTGCTGCTGAGATTGGTCACCTGTAGACCGGTTCCTCCGTCTTCGACGACCACCTAAAAAGTTGAAGTCTACGGGGTGAGACAATTTTTAAATAATTGTCCCAGCGAGAGTTATAACTCTCCAGTAGAAGCTTTATAAAGCAATACAAAGAATAACTTAAGCAGTAAAAGCTTTCAAAGTATTCAACAGCAGTTTTGGTAAAAAGCAAGAGTTCAACATCTAGGAAAATGAAGAACATATGCACTATACAGTGTAACATCAATCAAGTAACTCGTAGTTAACTCTAACAGATATACTATGCTATTGATTATGTTTTCAAACATTATTATGCCCTGCGGAGATGAGGTATACCACTCATACTCCAACCGACCACTGTTAAGTTGCCTCGGTATCATACTAGGTCATTGAAAGAGCCGGATTCTCATGACCTTCACCTTCCTCAGTCAGTAAGAGGATTGCTTGCAGGACATCTTGTGTCTCTGCTATTATAGCTCACCAGGGTAATTAGGTCCTTCGCTATTTTAGAGTTACAGTGGGGTTCTGTACTCTCTTCATCATCAGGAGATTTCGTGTTTACCTTCCACTGATGCGGTATTTGTGCTCTCTTCGTCATCAGGAGATTTTGTGTTTACCTTCCACTGATGCGGTATGGATTTGTAGTGAAGGATTGACGGATTACACATCTACATCAATACCTACACTAGGATGTAAGGTTCTACACATCCATATACCCCACATACTCAAAAGTGTGTGATCCAGGATTTCCCTTAGGAAAACCTGTTTCACCATCATTTGATCTCTGACAATGATGGATCTATGATCAGGGCTCTATATAGTAAGATTATACTTGATTAGTTAGGTACATTTCAGTATTCTTTTAACATCATACATGTTCTCAAACATTTAATCACTAGCATGGCAGCTATGAAAGCAGAATACTAAATGTAACAAGCCTAACTTACATCAAAAAATCATTTCTCAATATTCTCATCACAAGTCATCTCTAAAGCATGACCTTGATGGCATTTATGGATCTCACAACCCATTAACCTCATAAGTTGCCACTAACAAGGCATCAGGATATTTAACTTATTCATAAAGCTAAAGAATTCTTTCAATGAATATAGTATCATAATCCATACCTGGATATGATCATCATCTCATGACAACCTGCATGGTTAATTCAACTGATAACAGTAAACAATTCCTTCTTGAGGTTATACTCTCAAACTCCTAGAAGAATCAAGTTCCCCAATTTTTATCAATTAGGGTTTACTATTCACATTACATGTCACCACCCTAGAATTAGGGTTTACTATTCACTCCATGGTGAATAGAACTCATTGCATCATCATGTATGAGAAACATCATCATCAAAGCTCTTAGATAAGATTAAGATTCACTAATCAACATAATTAAGGTTTCCATGATCTCACATAGGTGGATCATACTCTAATCATGCACATTCATGTGTATAGAAGGTACTTTACTTGAGTTTCCACCATAAAAGGGTACTTTCTCTCTCTTATGATACTTTCTCTCTCCTCTTACTAGTAGATGGTGATAACACCACTCTAGAACAGGTTAGGTTAAGCCCTCATTGACTAGGATAAGCCAAAACATCACTATCATGTGATTAGGGTTTGATTAGAACAAGGTATTACTCAATTAAACCCCTCAAGGGTATTTTGGTAATTTACCTCATGATCACCATCATGGGTCAATTCATCAATCACTTAGTCCCTTGTTGTCCTAAGATACCATTAGGGTTTAGTTTAGATCACCATTGAACAAAATACAACTTCAAGTGATTAAGTATTAATAACCTTGAAAACCTCCAAACGGTTTCAACCTTCAATCACCAAACGGTTTTGAAACCGTTTGGGTGTGTTGACCGTTTTCTAGGTTTGAATCCAAGACCGCATGACCTCAAGGTCGTTTTCCCAAACCGTTTGGGTGCGTTGACCGTTTGGAAAGGTTGACTTTCCAAACCGTTTGAGCTTATGCGGTTTTGAAACCGTTTGATCAATGTGTCTTGAGATCGATTGGTCCAAACGACCTTGAGATCGTTTGAGCCCAAACGGTCTTGAGACTGTTTGTCCTCAAATGGTCTTGAGACCGTTTGGATCCAAACGGTCTTGATATCGTTTGGTCCAAATGGGCTCAAACCATTTGGACCTCCAACATGGTTCAAAACTTATAATTGATTATGATTAAGTATGTTGAAGCCCTCAATTAGCCAAAGCCATGTTAATCACTTATAAATTGAGTCAATTAGGATGAGCC
>OY856410.1:1186646848-1186651848 GCA_963693085.1 Alisma plantago-aquatica | reverse complement strand
ACGTTAAAGAAAAGTGATATAAAAGTCTTTTGTAAATCAGCCGATCTTCACATATAGGTGTCAGTTGTCTTTATACGTCGACATCGTAGGCTATTGGCGTCATTTTTCTACAACAAATGACGACATAAAATGTGACGTTATACGTCATTTCTATACTAGTTTGTGTTAGCCTTAAGTTACTTTGAGTCACTGCGACCACAAGCCCACACTTTGACAGCTTGGCAGTGACTTTTCATCACCTCACACCACATCTCATCTTGAATATCCTACCCGAAGAGATGGTGCAGGCCTAGTAGAGGGAAGACTAAGGTGAATGTTGCAGCTAAAAGGTGGAAAACCAGTAGTACCAGAGCCAGTCTTACGATAGTGGGTGGTATAGCTAGGAGCGAAGAAGGGGTCATAGTATGGGGTTTCTCTTCTCCAAGCATTTTTGTCGAGAAAACTGAAGCTTACCTTGAGGCTATCTTCTATGTTGTTAACATGAGGAGGGCCTACGGAACCTGCATTGAGTTAATTGAGACAGATCTTCACTTGGCATTTGACTTAGTCATGGGAGCCTTTGACTCCCCTTGGAAGGTCAAAGAAGTAGTGAAGAAGATTCTAAAGGATGTGGAATGGGAGAACATCTTGATCAACCGAGTAGAAAAAGAAGTCAACTCCATTACTAGATCTCTGGCATTTTATGGGGGGACATAACGAACGACTACTATTTTAGGTCTTTACAACTCATGCCTCCAATAGTCAGGGAGTCTTATTTCCATGACATACAATGTATTCCCTATACTATATGTGTGAAGAATAGATAGCATGATACAACTAACCTAGAGAGTGAGATCTCCTTTTGGGGAGTTTTGTAATGAGGCCTTGGGCCTCAGCTTTTCGCAGAGCCTGGTGGGGACGAGGGTGAATAATACAACCCCATTTTAACCCCACAAAATATTGCTTGAAGAAAAGTGTCAATATATATAGATAATTAGACCTACCTGGATAAGTTCCTTAAAGGCCTCATAGGGAAGGGCATAGAGGTGAGATGTATGTATTTATGCTATAATTTATTTGTATTATTTATTTTCACATTTTGAAAAGTAGTATATGAACCCTTTCAGGGTATTTTTGAGCTTGATGAGAAAGTTCATTGTAAGTTTGTTATGCAACTGTATAGGTGAATACATATAAATTTTAGAAAAAGTCTCACAAGAGAATATATACTTGTGACAAGAACAACAAGAATGTCACTAAGCAATATTCCTATATTTATAAAGAAGAATAGAACAAACATATTGAATCAAGAAAAACCAATGAGTTTAATGTATTAATGTATTTACATTCTTATGATTGATTCGTCAGGTGAATTTAATATATTATGTAACTAGTATTCTTATTGAATTATCTAGGCTATACATAATTCTCAAAAATAAATGCATGCAAAGAATGTGCACAACCACCAATTGAGTTGAAGTGGTTATGCCAAATTCCACCAACTGAGAGAGAAAGGGAAAGGGCCTTCTTTTTTTGAGCAACATACTCCAGACTCATCTCAGTCTTCTACTGCTCACATATGGACACCTCACTACGAGGACTGGATAGATGCAGGGACAAATATAATTGTATAAATCCCCAACCCTACAACCACTGAGCTAGCTACAAAAATGGTATAATTCTTGGTTTCACAATGCATGTCCATGTATGTTTTCACCTTGATTATTATGTTTTACTAACTAATTAGCATTGATGATGATTAGTGGAAGCTCCATGTTCAATGAAAGGAAGGTAAGCTCAACCTGAGAGGAGAACAAATGAATTGACGGTTGCTTTAGGTACTTAAGAGCATCTTATATGTGTTTTGGGGGTGTTAGAGCTAGGGTTAGGATAAGATCTTATTTCAGCCCATCACAAGAAAGGTGCAAATGTGTCCAAAAAGGGTGATTTCCAGAGGAGGAGGTGAAAACCATGATAGTTGCATCCTTACATGAGTGTAAGTCTTATGAGGTGTGACTCCTCCAGATGTGACAGAGTGTGTGCATCCCACTTCTGAAGATATGATTAGGAATACATCATGGGACTCACAAGGCACTCCTACATGAAGTTTACTTAATTTGTGATATGATTGTCTTCTAAGTTAATTTCCATGTTATGTTTCAAAATATTGTGCTATATATAAACACTGTAAAATTATTGGTATTGAAAAAAATGTCATTTTGACATCAACGAACCATCATTCTATGTTGTGGTAGATGGTGAGGTTTTTGCACATTTTGATGTGACCCTTCATGGTGCTCCCAATCCTGATGGTGCGCTATATGTGTCTGTTATACATGTCTATCCAATATGGAGGCACATATCCCTTCCATAGGAGCACCCATGTTGTAGCTTAATAGGAGAGGTAGAAGGTGGCATAGTTGGGTGGCCTAAATCCCTCGTTATATTGGTTAAGGTATGACAAATGTATATTGTATTTGCTTATAATTGGAAGACTCCATATGGAAACTATTATGAGAATACACACAGACCGTAACAACTAAGAAACCCCATACGTCTCTTTCAAAGACTCCACCTCCATATTCCACATGACCAATTTAACTCCATAGGTTCTAAGTACAAATGGTTGACACTATACTTAGACAATAAAGAAGCATCACGTGCCATGGTGATCACCCTTGAGGACCACACCTTAGGGATAGTTCAAAACACTACTATAATCGTGACGAATATTGTGTAGCTATTTCATTATACTTGTATGAACACATCCATGATAGAACTTTGGATGTGGTGAGACCTTAATACCTCATTCTATTTGAAAATACATGTTGAATTATTATATTTATATTAGTTTCTTATTATATATGTTTTACAGACATTTCGTCATTGGATTACATCAGTACAATGCTAAAGAATTTTTCTACTACTTCCAAAAATGTGTGTAAATCCCGATCCCACTACCCAAAGCTCTAGTAGAATTTCAAGGACGACGATTGGCCCTAAAGATCACCACTAACCTTAATCACATATTTTGTCCTCACTCACACAAAAACCCAGATAAACATCCCAACTGGTCACCCCTCCTAGTACTACTCTAGGGTGACCATGTTTAACCATAAAGTTCTTTAGAGATAGGATCTCAGAAAAGAAGCTGCACCTTGTTGATATGGATAGACTAGTCATTCCTGTTAAGATAATTTTATCGAAGGCCTCAAATCATGGGACGTTACAATCTATCCCACTTAGACTCTTGACGTCCTCATCAAGGCTCAACGATATGGCCACATAATATCTCTCCATTTCAGTGTAGACCTAGAATGGCCCATGGACACCCAACTCCCAACATAATACTAACACAAGGGTGGCTACATCATCATGGAAAACCCTTTCCAACATGCCCAGACCACACGGCTCAAGATTGATATGCGACATGCCCATGTCACCTACTGGAGGGGTTATGGCTCTGATACCAGTTGTAAAGTTGGGTCCACTACCTAAGGCTCTAGTAGAGTTTTAGGAATTAGAAATGGCCCCACTAATCGTCACTAGCCTTAATTTCATGATTCGTCCTCACTCACGTGCAATCCATGATAAACTTCCCGAATGGCCACCCATCCTAGTACTACTCCGGGCTGAGCATGCTTAATCACAAAGTTCTTTAGAGATGAGTTCCCAGAAGAGGAGGTGTGCCTTGGTGATATAAGTAGTCTAATAATTCTTATTAAGATCATTTTATCTGAGGCCACAAATTTTGAGATGTTACAATGTGATCGTATCTCTCTTCATTATTAAGTACATTTTAGGCTCATTACTTATACTTTTAACTTATGAATTATAACATTTGTAATTTTTTTTCTTGTGTTTGCCCTTTATTCACCCAAAAATAGGCATTGAGAATTTAGTCATTGTTCCCAAGAACTTGAAAGTTTTTACCTTGATCATGCAGGTATAAACTAATACCTACAGAGGCACACACACTAAAATTTACATATTTACACGTAAGTATATTTTAACCACGCTCAACATATTTGATAACGCTTGTATCACTGTATGACGATTTGATATGTTGGAGGGGTATAAAAGCATTCTAGCATTCCAGAGGAAAGGTTGATAGGAAACATAAATTAATATCTTGGATGAATGTTCTCGTATATCTTCTCACTCCGATGCATATATATGCCAAATCTGCGTAATATCATTTTTTTTTTGAAAATAGCTCAATATCATTAAAAGTAAGCCATACGACATCTACAAGATAGACATCTCACAACAAGTAACCAAGCAACAACTCCTTTTGCGGAAAGACATAGCACAAGGCTCAGATTTATTAATGTATAGTTCTAAATCTATAGGTCCCTATACAAGATACTGGATGGGCATGTGGAAACCACACCATGCGATACGTGGACTCCATCGTCAAGCTCATGTTACATATATATATGTATATATATGTATATATATATTTATATATATGTATATATATGTATATGTGTATATATACATGTATATATTTATGTATATATATATTTACACACACAAAGGGTAATATTATATATAGTCTTAGATCATAATTAAATAAGTATACTTATTTGACAATATAAATAGTAAAATATATTTTAATTATGTTATTCTCTTTATATGTTTTTGACACTCAAAAATCCATACACAAGAGCATCTAAATGAGATACGAGAAGAATGGGCAGGGTGCTTCATGAAGCATGTGGACTTTTCAATTAATTGGGATGATTGATATGTATATTATTAAAACTTTTATGTCAAGACCATATATATATACATATATATATAAATATAAATATAAATATATATATATATATATATATATATATATATATATATATATATATATATATATATATATATATATATATATATATATATATATATATATATATATGGGATTTATTCGTTACCCGTGTGGGTAGCCTGATTTTTCATTACACGCACATCTAAAAATGTAACTATATGGTACACAAAAGTAACTCTACGATCAAAAGAGCAAC